>JAQIBA010000346.1:0-21013 GCA_028293925.1 Brueelia nebulosa
CGAAAAATCATGAAAATCGAAAGTCTTCAAATCTCGATGCCACCATCATAGATGGAAAGAGCGTGTCAACTTGTTTACATTTTCATTTCCGGCCTTTACATTGACGAATACAGAAATCCCAATGGTTGACCGCACTCACCCAATATATTTATTAATTATAAAAAAAATTTGCGATTCTGATTTACCTAAACACTGTAATTTATTTTAATATTCACGCCGTTGTTTCAAGTTATTCGTAAAACTAACTTTTTCAAACTTTTTCAAACTTTTTTCTGTACTCCCAAATGTACCCAAAATCGAAATCTATCAGAATAAAACAAAATACACATAGATCTATTCTTTAGGAAGTAGAGAAACGGAAAAAACCTCTCCTGAGCTCAGGTGACGCCGTTGTTTAGAGTTATTCGTAAAACTAACTTTTTCAAACTTTTTCAAACTTTTTTCTGTACTCCCAAATGTACCAAAAATTGAAATGTGATTAATTAAAACAAAATACACATAGATCTATTCTTTAGGAAGTAGAGAAACGGAAAAAACCTCTCCTGAGCTCAGGTGACGCCGTTGTTTAGAGTTATTCGTAAAACTAACTTTTTCAAACTTTTTTCTGTACTCCCAAATGTACCAAAAATTGAAATGTGATTAATTAAAACAAAATACACATAGATCTATTCTTTAGGAAGTAGAGAAACGGAAAAAACCCGTCGGAACCTCAGGTGACGCCGTTGTTTAGAGTTATTCGTAAAACTAACTTTTTCAAACTTTTTCAAACTTTTTTCTGTACTCCCAAATGTACCAAAAATTGAAATGTGATTAATTAAAACAAAATACACATAGATATATTCTTTAGGAAGTAGAGAAACGGAAAAAACCCGTCGGAACCTCAGGTGACGCCGTTGTTTCAAGTTATTCGTAAAACTAACTTTTTCAAACTTTTTCAAACTTTTTTCTGTACTCCCAAATGTACCCAAAATCGAAATCTATCAGAATAAAACAAAATACACATAGATCTATTCTTTAGGAAGTAGAGAAACGGAAAAAACCTCTCCTGAGCTCAGGTGACGCCGTTGTTTAGAGTTATTCGTAAAACTAACTTTTTCAAACTTTTTTCTGTACTCCCAAATGTACCAAAAATTGAAATGTGATTAATTAAAACAAAATACACATAGATCTATTCTTTAGGAAGTAGAGAAACGGAAAAAACCCGTCGGAACCTCAGGTGACGCCGTTGTTTAGAGTTATTCGTAAAACTAACTTTTTCAAACTTTTTCAAACTTTTTTCTGTACTCCCAAATGTACCAAAAATTGAAATGTGATTAATTAAAACAAAATACACATAGATATATTCTTTAGGAAGTAGAGAAACGGAAAAAACCCGTCGGAACCTCAGGTGACGCCGTTGTTTCAAGTTATTCGTAAAACTAACTTTTTCAAACTTTTTCAAACTTTTTTCTGTACTCCCAAATGTACCCAAAATCGAAATCTATCAGAATAAAACAAAATACACATAGATCTATTCTTTAGGAAGTAGAGAAACGGAAAAAACCTCTCCTGAGCTCAGGTGACGCCGTTGTTTAGATTTATTCGTAAAACTAACTTTTTCAAACTTTTTCAAACTTTTTTCTGTACTCCCAAATGTACCAAAAATTGAAATGTGATTAATTAAAACAAAATACACATAGATCTATTCTTTAGGAAGTAGAGAAACGGAAAAAACCTCTCCTGAGCTCAGGTGACGCCGTTGTTTTGATTTATTCGTAAAACTAACTTTTTCAAACTTTTTCAAACTTTTTTCTGTACTCCCAAATGTACCCAAAATCGAAATGTGATTAATTAAAACAAAATACACATAGATCTATTCTTTAGGAAGTAGAGAAACGGAAAAAACCAGTCGGAACCTCAGGTGACGCCGTTGTTTAGAGTTATTCGTAAAACTAACTTTTTCAAACTTTTTTCTGTACTCCCAAATGTACCAAAAATTGAAATGTGATTAATTAAAACAAAATACACATAGATCTATTCTTTAGGAAGTAGAGAAACGGAAAAAACCAGTCGGAACCTCAGGTGACGCCGTTGTTTAGAGTTATTCGTAAAACTAACTTTTTCAAACTTTTTTCTGTACTCCCAAATGTACCAAAAATTGAAATGTGATTAATTAAAACAAAATACACATAGATCTATTCTTTAGGAAGTAGAGAAACGGAAAAAACCCGTCGGAACCTCAGGTGACGCCGTTGTTTAGAGTTATTCGTAAAACTAACTTTTTCAAACTTTTTCAAACTTTTTTCTGTACTCCCAAATGTACCAAAAATTGAAATGTGATTAATTAAAACAAAATACACATAGATATATTCTTTAGGAAGTAGAGAAACGGAAAAAACCCGTCGGAACCTCAGGTGACGCCGTTGTTTCAAGTTATTCGTAAAACTAACTTTTTCAAACTTTTTCAAACTTTTTTCTGTACTCCCAAATGTACCCAAAATCGAAATCTATCAGAATAAAACAAAATACACATAGATCTATTCTTTAGGAAGTAGAGAAACGGAAAAAACCTCTCCTGAGCTCAGGTGACGCCGTTGTTTAGATTTATTCGTAAAACTAACTTTTTCAAACTTTTTCAAACTTTTTTCTGTACTCCCAAATGTACCAAAAATTGAAATGTGATTAATTAAAACAAAATACACATAGATCTATTCTTTAGGAAGTAGAGAAACGGAAAAAACCTCTCCTGAGCTCAGGTGACGCCGTTGTTTTGATTTATTCGTAAAACTAACTTTTTCAAACTTTTTCAAACTTTTTTCTGTACTCCCAAATGTACCAAAAATTGAAATGTGATTAATTAAAACAAAATACACATAGATATATTCTTTAGGAAGTAGAGAAACGGAAAAAACCTCTCCTGAGCTCAGGTGACGCCGTTGTTTCAAGTTATTCGTAAAACTAACTTTTTCAAACTTTTTCAAACTTTTTTCTGTACTCCCAAATGTACCCAAAATCGAAATCTATCAGAATAAAACAAAATACACATAGATCTATTCTTTAGGAAGTAGAGAAACGGAAAAAACCTCTCCTGAGCTCAGGTGACGCCGTTGTTTAGAGTTATTCGTAAAACTAACTTTTTCAAACTTTTTTCTGTACTCCCAAATGTACCAAAAATTGAAATGTGATTAATTAAAACAAAATACACATAGATCTATTCTTTAGGAAGTAGAGAAACGGAAAAAACCCGTCGGAACCTCAGGTGAGGCCGTTGTTTAGAGTTATTCGTAAAACTAACTTTTTCAAACTTTTTCAAACTTTTTTCTGTACTCCCAAATGTACCAAAAATTGAAATGTGATTAATTAAAACAAAATACACATAGATATATTCTTTAGGAAGTAGAGAAACGGAAAAAACCCGTCGGAACCTCAGGTGACGCCGTTGTTTCAAGTTATTCGTAAAACTAACTTTTTCAAACTTTTTCAAACTTTTTTCTGTACTCCCAAATGTACCCAAAATCGAAATCTATCAGAATAAAACAAAATACACATAGATCTATTCTTTAGGAAGTAGAGAAACGGAAAAAACCTCTCCTGAGCTCAGGTGACGCCGTTGTTTAGATTTATTCGTAAAACTAACTTTTTCAAACTTTTTCAAACTTTTTTCTGTACTCCCAAATGTACCAAAAATTGAAATGTGATTAATTAAAACAAAATACACATAGATCTATTCTTTAGGAAGTAGAGAAACGGAAAAAACCTCTCCTGAGCTCAGGTGACGCCGTTGTTTTGATTTATTCGTAAAACTAACTTTTTCAAACTTTTTCAAACTTTTTTCTGTACTCCCAAATGTACCCAAAATCGAAATGTGATTAATTAAAACAAAATACACATAGATCTATTCTTTAGGAAGTAGAGAAACGGAAAAAACCAGTCGGAACCTCAGGTGACGCCGTTGTTTAGAGTTATTCGTAAAACTAACTTTTTCAAACTTTTTTCTGTACTCCCAAATGTACCAAAAATTGAAATGTGATTAATTAAAACAAAATACACATAGATCTATTCTTTAGGAAGTAGAGAAACGGAAAAAACCAGTCGGAACCTCAGGTGACGCCGTTGTTTAGAGTTATTCGTAAAACTAACTTTTTCAAACTTTTTTCTGTACTCCCAAATGTACCAAAAATTGAAATGTGATTAATTAAAACAAAATACACATAGATCTATTCTTTAGGAAGTAGAGAAACGGAAAAAACCCGTCGGAACCTCAGGTGACGCCGTTGTTTAGAGTTATTCGTAAAACTAACTTTTTCAAACTTTTTCAAACTTTTTTCTGTACTCCCAAATGTACCAAAAATTGAAATGTGATTAATTAAAACAAAATACACATAGATATATTCTTTAGGAAGTAGAGAAACGGAAAAAACCCGTCGGAACCTCAGGTGACGCCGTTGTTTCAAGTTATTCGTAAAACTAACTTTTTCAAACTTTTTCAAACTTTTTTCTGTACTCCCAAATGTACCCAAAATCGAAATCTATCAGAATAAAACAAAATACACATAGATCTATTCTTTAGGAAGTAGAGAAACGGAAAAAACCTCTCCTGAGCTCAGGTGACGCCGTTGTTTAGATTTATTCGTAAAACTAACTTTTTCAAACTTTTTCAAACTTTTTTCTGTACTCCCAAATGTACCAAAAATTGAAATGTGATTAATTAAAACAAAATACACATAGATCTATTCTTTAGGAAGTAGAGAAACGGAAAAAACCTCTCCTGAGCTCAGGTGACGCCGTTGTTTTGATTTATTCGTAAAACTAACTTTTTCAAACTTTTTCAAACTTTTTTCTGTACTCCCAAATGTACCAAAAATTGAAATGTGATTAATTAAAACAAAATACACATAGATATATTCTTTAGGAAGTAGAGAAACGGAAAAAACCTCTCCTGAGCTCAGGTGACGCCGTTGTTTCAAGTTATTCGTAAAACTAACTTTTTCAAACTTTTTCAAACTTTTTTCTGTACTCCCAAATGTACCAAAAATTGAAATGTGATTAATTAAAACAAAATACACATAGATATACTCTTTAGGAAGTAGAGAAACGGAAAAAACCTCTCCTGAGCTCAGGTGACGCCGTTGTTTAGAGTTATTCGTAAAACTAACTTTTTCAAACTTTTTCAAACTTTTTTCTGTACTCCCAAATGTACCAAAAATTGAAATGTGATTAATTAAAACAAAATACACATAGATCTATTCTTTAGGAAGTAGAGAAACGGAAAAAACCTCTCCTGAGCTCAGGTGACGCCGTTGTTTAGAGTTATTCGTAAAACTAACTTTTTCAAACTTTTTCAAACTTTTTTCTGTACTCCCAAATGTACCAAAAATTGAAATGTGATTAATTAAAACAAAATACACATAGATCTATTCTTTAGGAAGTAGAGAAACGGAAAAAACCTCTCCTGAGCTCAGGTGACGCCGTTGTTTCAAGTTATTCGTAAAACTAACTTTTTCAAACTTTTTCAAACTTTTTTCTGTACTCCCAAATGTACCAAAAATTGAAATGTGATTAATTAAAACAAAATACACAGAGATATATTCTTTAGGAAGTAGAGAAACGGAAAAAACCTCTCCTGAGCTCAGGTGACGCCGTTGTTTAGAGTTATTCGTAAAACTAACTTTTTCAAACTTTTTCAAACTTTTTTCTGTACTCCCAAATGTACCCAAAATCGAAATCTATCAGAATAAAACAAAATACACATAGATCTATTCTTTAGGAAGTAGAGAAACGGAAAAAACCTCTCCTGAGCTCAGGTGACGCCGTTGTTTCAAGTTATTCGTAAAACTAACTTTTTCAAACTTTTTCAAACTTTTTTCTGTACTCCCAAATGTACCAAAAATTGAAATGTGATTAATTAAAACAAAATACACAGAGATATATTCTTTAGGAAGTAGAGAAACGGAAAAAACCCGTCGGAACCTCAGGTGACGCCGTTGTTTAGAGTTATTCGTAAAACTAACTTTTTCAAACTTTTTCAAACTTTTTTCTGTACTCCCAAATGTACCCAAAATCGAAATCTATCAGAATAAAACAAAATACACATAGATCTATTCTTTAGGAAGTAGAGAAACGGAAAAAACCCGTCGGAACTTCAGGTGACGCCGTTGTTTAGAGTTAGTCGTAAAACTAACTTTTTCAAACTTTTTCAAACTTTTTTCTGTACTCCCAAATGTACCAAAAATTGAAATGTGATTAATTAAAACAAAATACACAGAGATATATTCTTTAGGAAGTAGAGAAACGGAAAAAACCCGTCGGAACCTCAGGTGACGCCGTTGTTTAGAGTTATTCGTAAAACTAACTTTTTCAAACTTTTTCAAACTTTTTTCTGTACTCCCAAATTTACCAAAAATCGAAATCTATCAGAATAAAACAAAATACACATAGATCTATTCTTTAGGAAGTAGAGAAACGGAAAAAACCTCTCCTGAGCTCAGGTGACGCCGTTGTTTCAAGTTATTCGTAAAACTTATTTTTTCAAACTTTTTCAAACTTTTTCCTGTACTTTTAAAAATCCCTCCAAATTTTAAGTTTTTGAGTCGTAAACGAAAACCAAATTCATTTATTTGTATAAATTCAATAAAGTACTTGTTTCTTTCTTATTGTAATTACTGTGTTTATTTGGAAATAAAAAAGCCCATTATTAATGTCCTATATTTGTAAAATAAAACGACATTTACATAATTAAATATTTCATTTTATATTTAAATTATAAAATCGCATTTTAGAGGCGATCTATTACTGGGGAACTTCAAAAATTTTTTTAGGAAATCTCTAAGACTTATATTTATGCTTCTCATGTACTGAAATTATAGCTGAGGGGCTCAATGGCCCAATAATACAAAATGACTTATTCTGTACAGTTTTTTCTTCATAAATAGTAAAAACATTTATCACAGATCAGAAAATGTAAGCCTGTTAGTTTATTTAGGGTTAAAATAAATCTTTGATCAGGAGGAAATAGCAGTAGATCTAACAGCTGCAGTTATTATGGGATTTGGATCTGGTTCTTCCCTAATTATACTGACTTTTACCCATTCCCTATTTAAACTTGATTTTTTTAAAGCATTTATAACTGCCTGAACATATAATCCATCTTCAAAAGTAGCTGCCTGAGCTACAGGTCCTTTTATCCATCCTGTTTTATCCTCCACAGGTAAGAAAGCTTCTTTTAAAGCACCAATCATTTTATATAAACCCTTGAGGTAAGGAATAGGCAGCAAGGATACAGGTGGCAAATTGAAGATTTCTGCATCTATGTAAAGTGTTTCATCCTTTCCTTTGAAACCATACAAATCACTTCCTCTTGCTATTAAATGCCCATCTGTACCACACACCAATATTTCTTGTGAGAAAGAACTATTTAAATGATTATTTAAATTGGCAGTGACCAGTCCACCACCTTCCAGCTCCATTTGAAAAGTACAAAAATCAGGTGCTGTTATGTATCTAATTCCATTAATTTGGTCTGTTGTCCTGGTAAATGTTCTTATGACTGCATGCACCCTAATGGCCTTTTTTCCAGTCAGATGAGTTATCAAGTCAATCACATGACTTCCCACAAGTGTAACAGTTCCTCCTCCCATTGTGTCATCACAGAGCCAGTCATACTGACTGTGGAGTAAACTTCCCATTCTTACTTGTATGTCTATCAGAGTCAGTTTCCCTATATAACCATCTTCAATTGCCTTCTTCATGTGGTTAAATGTGGGCAAAAATCTGAGACTGTGATTAACAATGGAAATTAAAGAAGGATAATACTGTGCAGCATGGACCATTTTTAAGGCTTCACTCTGACAAAGTCCTGCTGGTTTGTCACAAAGCACATGTTTTCCAATGCCCAAAGCTTTCACTGAAATCTGGGCATGAAGATTAGGAGAGCACATGATGAAAACCAAGTCCACATCTTTTCTGAGCAGCACATCATCTATTTTTGTTGTGTAAAAGGGTATGCCAAGTTCCTGAGCTGTTTCTGCAGCCTCTGATAAGGTTTTTTCCCATAGTGCTATAACTTTAAACCCCTTGCTTTTTAATATTGGTACAATTACTTTAACTACGCTTCCTGAACCAAACACACCAATTCCTGGCAGCATTTTCTTGTTGCAAATTAGTCACTAAAAGAAAGCAGTTATTAAAATTGTAGCACAACTGCATAATTTCACACAAATTACGAAAAAAATATTCATTCTTAATTACCTTCAAAAAATCAATCAAATGAATATTCACACGAAAAAACTGTTGGCCAACAGCATTATATTTTACATTAGATTAGCTCTTCATTTTTCACTGATGTAAGGAAATCTCATATACTTTTATAAAAAAATTTTTTTAAATCCTAAAAAGTAAATTAAATTTGTAAATATTCGTTAGAACGTGAAGTTTTTTTATGATAAAAGGGCAACTCAAAAAAGCATAGAAATACAGGTGTTTGTTTACTAAATATTCTCTGAATTATAGCAAATGATTCCAAACTTTGCTTCAATTAAGTGACAGTTAAGCGTCTGCTCAATTTAAATATGAACTTCGTGAAGTGAGCATTGATTTTTGATTTAAAAGTATTTAATTTAAAAGTATTTAGTTCGCAGTATTTAAAAGTGTTTATAAAAAAGAAGTATTTTCGAAAGTTTTTCTAGGATGAATACACATTCAGAATCTGATAATGAGGAACATAATTTCCATAAGGTTGAAATCGAAAACAAAGTTCCTCACTCGGAATCGGATAATGCAACAGATGAATTGGTTAACTCAGACTCAAAAATTCCTTTAAAAACTCCGAACAAAGATGGGGAGGCGGACATTCAGGTGAAATTTAGTATCAGCGAATCTGTCAACGGAAAAGGAAAATGCATCGCGGAAAATGCTTTGCCTTCGTTTTCCGGTCTATCCAAAGAAGAGCTGCTAAAATACGCCAATGATCCGTTTTGGGTTCGCATGAGGTTATTCCTATTCATTTTTTTCTGGGCGGTATGGATAGCTATGTTTGTTGGTGCCATTATTATTATAGTAATGGCACCGAAATGTGACCCTCCAAAAAAGCCAGAGTGGTATGAACAAGGACCTCTTTATGAGGTTGACGTCGCTAAATTTATCCCAGAAGAGAGTGGTAACTTTCTGCAGCATATGATATCAAAATTAAATTATCTGTCCGCTCTAAAAATACAAGGTGTTATTTTATCACCAATATTTAAAACTGATGGAATAAGCAAGGAAAATGTGGTTGATTTTAAATCAATGGACGAGAAGTTTGGAACACTGGAAGATTTTCAGGCGCTTGTTAGCAAAGCCAAAGAGAAAGATATTCACATTATACTGACCTTCACACCAAATTTCTCAAGCGATAAGCATTCCTGGTTTAATAAATCCATTGCTAAGGAGAGTCCTTTTAGAGATTATTATATTTGGGCTCCTGCAGCAGGAACAAATTCAGATGGGACAAGACAACCACCAAATAACTGGTTGAGCATAAAGGGTAAGCTGTCTTTAATTATATAAAAATAATTTGAATTTTTTAATAAAGAATTACTCTGTTAATTAGCTGACTTTTTTTAGATGAATCAGCTTGGGAGTGGGTGGAGGAAAGACAGGAATTCTATCTTCATCAGTTTGACATAAATCAGCCAGAACTTAATTTTAGAAATCCTCTGGTTCTGAAAGAAATGGAGGAAATTTTTTCTTTCTGGACAGATCTGGGAGTGAGTGGTTTTAATTTAGACAAGGTAGGTTGTGCATTAAATTTGAAAATTTGTTATTTAATGATTTTTGTAAATGAGTCAAGTTGAATTAATATTGTCCCACAGGTTCAGTATCTACTGGAAGACTCAAGTTTGCAGGATGAGGCCCCTGGTGGAAAACCTGGAGCTGTGCATACTCAGTATGACTTTTATTCTCACAAAAAGACTCACAATAATCCTGGTGTGGCTGACATACTTTCTTCCTGGAGGCAGATTATCAGAGAGAAGACTGGAGGGAAAGGAATATTAATCGCAACTGGTCGGTTTCAGCAAAAAAATTTTTATGAATTATTTTCTTTAATTGATTGTTAATTTTGAAATTTTTTTCCAGGTGATGTTCCAATACCAACTGACAGTAATTCAAGTACTGTAATCGTTGATATTACGAGAAGTGATAAACTTCTGAAAAATCTGCCAAAAAATTTCACTGCCAAAGATCTGTATCCAAAACTTTTGAAAATAATGAGCAGTACAGAAAGATGGCCTTCTGTGCAATTGGGAGATCGTTTCATGAGCAGAGTGGCTGACTTATTTGGGAAAGAAAGTGTTGATGGATTAAATATGATCACTTTACTCTTACCTGGTACTGTTCATTTTGGAACTAAACCTAAAATTAATTAACTTTTTTAATGTACCAAATGTTGGTGCAAATTTATGACAAACTTATTATTAAAGGCATTTTGTTTTATTTTTTGTAACTGTCAGTTACAATCATTGGAATTCATATAATGTCATTGATTTTGAAAATTTATTTCAGCAACACCCATAACCTACTTTGGAGAGGAATTAGGATTATCTGAGCAAACACCATTTAATTGGAAAAATGAGACTGACAGTGTCCCTGCTCAGCAGGAAGCAACAGAAAGTCATTACAAAGTGTACAAGGCTCTGGTTGAAGCAAGAGATACACAGACAGTGTTGTATGGGAATTCAACTCTAAAAGTGAGTGCTCAAGTTGACCTTAGATTAATTGGCATTGACAATTAGTTGTCTCCCATCAACAGTAATCACATATTCTTGTGAATTTTTCAAATGAAATTTTTTTATTTCAGATCTTAAATGACAGTGTGTTGATATTAACACTGATAAAACTGGGAAATCCTGGGTATATGGTGGCATATAACCCTTCACCTGAAAACATGACAGTTGATCTATCCAATTTAGATTTCATTCCCAATGATTTAATGGTGTACACAAAAAGTGTCAACTTTCCACTGACAGTGGTTTCCAACAAAGATAAGATTAAAAGCAAAAGTGTTTTCTTGGCTGGAAAATCAGGAGTTGTTTTCACTTTTGCTCCTAAAACTGAAGAATAAAATCTTCAGGTATTATTAGTATTCTTAGTTATTTTCATGCTTATGAAAATGATATAAATCAAATAAGCAAATATATGCAAATTCAGCAAAATATTTTTGTATTTATCTTTACAGCAAATCTTTTACAAAATTTTCCCTAAATTTTAGGACAAATTAAATATCCTCTTTTTTTCTCTCATTAATTTCTGCCTATCATAAATAATTAACACTGAACAAATAATTAGGCTTTAAAAATAAAACTACTTCACTGTTTAACTAACTTTATTGCAGTCTTTTAAATGAAATACATATCATACTTTTCATGGTTTTTTTGCAAAACTTTATTTCCCTAATTTTGGTAATACAAAATCATTAACTAATGTCATTTTTTTGTTGAAAATTTAAAAAATTCTCTACTAAAATTAAAATGATTGAAAAAGAGTATGTTTTACATGTTAATATATGAAAGGTATGTATTGAGTGAAGGGTCTGAGACAGCAATGATAAATCTGAAGGAGAAGGGTTACCTAAGTCTTGTTATATATGGTTTTCTTTGTCTTTTTACAAGAGTGCAACCCACTAGTTATAATTTAAACTGTCTTAGTTTGAAGTGCCACTAAACACTACTTTTTAAGACACTCACAAATGTTTTCAAGTCAATTCAATCTAAAACAAAAGCAAAATTTAATGTTTTATAATTTGGGTCAGCTACATATTTGCAGTTTTTGCTTTTACATTCCCTTTACTCATATTTAATATGCATGAATTTTTGAGTTATTTAAGTTTTCATAAAATAAAACTGTACTAATTTTCAAATTCATTGTCTAATTTGTACATCTTTGAACCTTTGAAAATTCAACGAAATTGCAGTGCTTCAATTAATCTTCATCTCAAGCAAATCAGTTGTTTCCATATTTATCACAAATACATTTTCATTAGTCATTCAAATCTTGTATGGTTTTGACTTTGAGATGAAATGTGTTTTATCTGCAATAGATAAAGATAAATACTCTCCTTGGATTGAAATGAACAGCTTTAGAATGCCTTGACTCGCTTCCTTACTAAAAAAATTAATCACAACGTATCTCGGAACTGTTTTCTACCACTTATCAGTCTGTTTTTAGTCTCTTTGACGGTGGCAATGATTCACTTTCCTGAGAATTCGAATCCTCCGAAAACGGCATTTGAGTTGAAAAATCTGTAGGACCCTGAGAATCGCTCATCAAAGAAAAGCAAGTGTTGGAGTCTTCCATACCGAAATTTGAATTCGATGACTCCAGGGCGCTTTTCCTGGCCAGGGTGTTCTCTTTATTCATTTCTTTCAGGCTGGCCTTTTTCTTGTGCTCTATGCTGGACACAGGCACCCATTTGAATATCTTCATGGTTGTCTCCCCCACTGTCACCCATTTCTTTTCCCACCGTCGAACTTTATCCACCACCTGCATAACCCGTTTGATGTCATCTTTGGCCCTACTTCTTGTTTCTGCTCTTATTGAACGATTCATAATTAACGTTTGACTGGAAATTACAAGCCTTGTTTTAAAACAAAATCTGACTTTAACCCGTATATTGTAGTTACAACGCAGTGTTAATATTGTCAGGGCTGCCAACTATTTAACACTAAAAAATTGTTTTCGGTTTTGGTCATTTACAAGTGGAATTACATTTTTAATTTATGTTGCTGTAATAAAAAAGAAAATACTTGGATTTCGTTGTTATTTATTTATTTTTTAAATAATTTCGAATTAGTTTCATAAGGTCTTATTTACATTGTAACAGTAAGAATGGCTGATGTGAGAGATATTTTAGATTTGGAACGGTCGGCGACTCCAGAACTGACCAAAGAATCCATTTTGGGAAACATAGACAAAAACCGCAAAAAGCCGGGAATGGGACCGAAACAGTCGAAACGTCCGGAAGGAATGCATCGGGAAGTGTTTGCCCTTTTGTACAACGACAACAAAGACGCACCGCCCCTTTTCCCAACCGATACCGGCCAAGGCTACAAGCAAATGAAAGCAAAGTTGGGAATGAAGAAGGTGCGTCCTTGGAAGTGGATGCCTTTCACAAATCCTGCGAGGACAGACGGGGCCGTTTTTCATCACTGGAGAAGAGTGGCCGATGAGGGAAAGGAGTATCCCTTTGCCAGGTTTAATAAAAAAGTGGACGTTCCAACCTACGAAGACAGTGAATACATACCTGCTGAGGGTTGGAGCAGACAAGAAACTGATCATTTGTTTGATTTGTGTCGCAGATTTGATCTGCGTTTTAATGTCATTTGTGACAGATGGGATAGGAATTCATTTCCTAATAGGTCTGTAGAAGACCTAAAAGAAAGATATTATAATTTTTGTGCTGCCTTAAATAAACTAAAAAGTGTTAACGATTCTTCAAAGCAGTATGTCTTTGATGCAGATCATGAAAGGAGACGTAAGGAACAGTTGAAAAGACTTTTTGATAGGACTCCAGAACAGGTAATTAAATCAATAAATTTAATTAAGCTTTTTGTGGATATTTTTAGATATTGTTAAAAAATTTACTATTATTTATGATATGAATTTTTCATTTCAGATTGAGGAAGAACAGATGCTTTTGAATGAACTTAGGAAAATAGATGCAAGGAAAAGAGAAAGAGAGAAAAAAACTCAAGATTTACAGAAATTAATCACAGCTGCTGATAATCAAGCAGAAGCCAGATCTGGTGAAAAGAAAACACAAAAAAAGAAAGTACTGCAAGCAAGGCCTGCAAAAATAGATACAGCAGTATGTATCTTTTAGTGTGATCATGAACACTATTACATTTTTTGTGTTGGAAGTTTCATGAGAATGAAATAATAATGTAAGAAATGTTTTATTTTAATTACAGTCAATAGAGTCTGCAGGAATTAAATTTCCTGATTTCAAAGGGCATGGAACCAGCTTGAGGTCTCAGAGAATGAAACTGCCAGTTTCTGTAGGACAGAAGAAATCCAAAGCCATTGAAAGTCTCTTGCATGAATTGGGATTGGGTAAGTGTTTAAATTTCAGAGGTTTTCATGCAGTCTAATGGAAAATGGATTAATGGAATTGGATCTCCCTTTTCAGAATTGAACCCAATGCCCACAGAGGAGATTTGTCAGCACTTTAATGAGCTCAGGAGTGACATGGTGCTGCTGTATGAGCTCAAAGCAGCTTTGGCTAATTGTGAATTTGAGCTTCAGTCTTTGAGACATCAATATGAAGCTTTAAATCCTGGAAAAGTAAGTTTCTTCATAATTTATTGGCCATTCTTTATAGTCATCATTGTGCTGGACTTTTATGATAGGTTCAGAGTGAATATTCTTGATGCAACTGTTATGTAGTTAACAATAATAGGCCTTTTATCTGTTGTATACTTATAACTTAAGCTTGAAATGAATTTTTTCTTTCATCATTTTGAGTTTTCTGTAAAATTCTTGCATTTCCAAAATTATTTTTATATTGTTTTATATATAAATTTTAATTTCTAATTTTGCTACCTTGGTTAATTTTTATTGTGCTTTGAATTCAGACAGGGGACTAAGCTTGTGTTGCATCTTTCAGAACTATTGTTTCATAGTAGCATTGTTTGATTATTTTCAGGTAAGCCTTTGGTATTTATATATTTGGAGCCTGCATGAGTATTTTTGTACTTTTTTTAGAATTAGACTAACCTTTTTCTTTTTTTAAATTAATAACAGCTGTGCATTAGATTTAACATATCATATCATATAAAGGACAGGAATGAGGTTCACATTGGCATTTAGATAAATTTAGAATAAATACATTTGAAATTATTTCTTATTTACTGCAGTGGTATTTAATGAAACATAATAATATACAGATTGAAGTGAATCTTTTATTTGATTTTAGAAATGTATATAATTTTTTAATACACTTGGCAATGTTTTTTTCTATTTGTGCACCTCAGAATTTTTAATTGTATTTAAACTTTTGCTTGAACAAGTTTTTTTTAATAAAAAATATATTTCTTTAATCTGACTTTTGGCCAAAATGGAGGAAAAAATTTTGATACAATTAAATAATTATATCATTTGTACAATTAAATTAAATTTATATGGCAATAGAAATTTTTTAGTGTATTTTTATATTTATAAATTGTTTTATGTGAAAACTTACAGACATTAAAAAGTATTTATAGGGAGAAAAATCTACAGATCAAATAATTGTTTTGTTTTTTGTTTGTATTTTCAGTATAATTCAACATTTTTAGCTGCTGATATTAAAATAATTATATTTCACAGATTAATTTAGGTGTTTGAGTCTTTTCAGATAATTATAAATAAGTTGACTTTTGTGATAAGCAGTAGGAAAGAGAAAAAACATTGCCAGTTAAAGCTGATATTCAACTCTTATGTATCAGTTTATGTTAAGTTTATTGCATGCATCTTTTGTTTTTAGGCGGGACAGAAACGCCGCCTCAATCATTGGAATTTAAAAATGAATTTCCACTAACATTTCCTCAATGTTTTGTGTTTTCATTTTTTGCAGACTTTGGCCATTCCCAGTTCCATCACTCAGCCAAGCACAGAATCAGATGCAACAAAGCACAAACTCTCCAGTTCTGAAATAATTGACGTAGTTGGATCACCTGGGACTCCCAGCATAAGTTAATTTTTTCTCCATTTTAAAAGATAACTGGATTCCAATCATTTTTAATTATTTTACCTGTATTTAATTTAGTTTTCATTTAATAAATTTCTTCACTCTCATTAGTCAGATCAGTTCAGAACCTATATTTTGTTGGAGTCAAATAACCATAAGGAGTTTTTAAGGATCAAAAATACCAAAATATGTTTATTTATGTGAATAAATAAAATACATCAATATGAAAATCTTATAAAGTCAACCTGTATATCTACACTTGTTTTTTTATGAAATTTATATGTAGCTGGCAAATCAAAATTCAACTCAGCAAGAACTTCAGCTTTGACACCCCAAGACTGAGCTTTTGTAATTATGTAATTTCTGGTTGAAGTTTTATGTAATGAGTACACAGCATTTTCACTGAGTTTTAATGCAAATTTTAAAAATTCAACATCAATCCCTTTTGTTTTAGTCCCAAAAGGAGGATTCATTATTACAGTATCAAATTTATTATAATTTAATGGCAAAGAGTGAACTATGTCACATTTCACCAAGTCTATGTTATCTGCATCAAAACTGCTACAGTTTTCTTTGCAAATTTCCAGTGCATCTTCATCAACATCAAATCCCACACACATTTGTGCATTCAGGAGATGAGAGCCAATTGCCAAACTGCCACAGCCACATCCCAAATCTGCTACGATTTTCCCCTCTATGTCATCATAGCAGGACTGAATAGAATGAAGCATTCTTGCACAAATATGTGGCATTGTTGCATACTGTTCCAACTTGATCTTGGGCTTTGTGAATGTTTTGATTTCTTGAAGGTGTTGCTCAAGAACTTTCAGCTTCATACAAGCCATGGAGATTATTTAGTTTCATTGAACCTTGGGAAGACAGCTAATATGTTGTTACCAAATGATGATTCTTGAGGAATGAAGTAGCCAAATGAAGTACTATTGGCATGTTGCAGGATATTGTTTGCATGTGCTGCTCTGGCAAAATTTGACTGATTTTCAGAACCTGAATTTGAATTAATGGAAACCCCTATTGGACTATTAAGGGCACTTGGATTTAAGGTTTGAGCTGTTCCCGACTTCAGTAGTTGTTTTCTCAGATTCAGTTCTTCTAATATTTTCTTCTGCTGATTTTGAAGATCTATTAAAATGTAGAAAAAACTTTACAATTTTGAAAATTGTTAAATACACATAAAGCATGACAAAACTTCATTTAAAGTTTAAGTCTAAGAACACAAAACCTCATGTGATAATGAAAGGCCCAAAAAACAAGAACATTATCTACTTTTTTTTATGCAGAAAATATAATAATAATTTCCTGAATAAAAAGCCTGGTCTCATTTTCTCTCTATAATGTTGGTACAAAAATAAGCTTGGTCGGAAATAGTTCAGTAACTGAATAGTTTAAACTGCTCTTTCTTAACCAGGTAGGGTTATTTGAAACATTCATATCAACATTGTAAAGAGAAGACAATGGAATAATTTTACGAGCAAAAATAAGATTTTTACCTGGTCTCGTTGCGGGCTGGAAAGCCATACGATCGGAAAATTAATTTACTAACAATTATAAGAAAAGTTTTAATAGGTGCTTCTACAGCAATTGGTCTGATTTTATAGGTAACGTGGCATTAGATTATGTAGTTTTTTCGAGGTTTTTAAACGGTTTTATTTTTCAGTTTAAAAAGATTTATGGGTATTTATTGTATGGATCAAACAAGTTTTACGACTAATTACATGGATAAATTCCTTTCCTTACATTATTTTAAAATTAAAGTACTGAAAAATGCACTTCCATGAATATGAAATTCAATTACAATGCATTTAAGGGGAGTCATTGATTATGAATTAAACAACCTTTTGCCGTTGGTAACTTGTGGGGGCTTTCTAAGTTTATTTCGAATTCTCGAAATTAATTATTTTATTTCAGTAAATAAGTGGAATTAATATACCATGTAATATCAACATTTTATTTTACATTAATGCAGAATCAGTTTTAAAATTTTGTTTCCAAAAGATCGTGCATTCATAATTTTGAATATTTTTCGATCACTTGTTAGAAATAATAAAGAAGAGCCGGATACACATAGTAATAATAAACGGGATAGATGGGATAGAGTGATCCTGCGGGAGATAACGTTTCTACAGGCGTTGGTGCTGTGGTGGTTGCTGATGCTGTTGGTCCTGGAGGCGGCAGCAAAGGGGCTGAAACGGCCAAAGCCGCGAATAAAGAAAGAATCACAATTGCCAACTGTAAAAACAAAAATTTTCAAATTTTAATCAGAAGAAACGGAATTATTTAAATTAAAAAACTCATTTTTATAATTCAGAGCTTATTTAAACTTAGCATTGAGTGAATTTTCTTGTGTTTACTCTATTGCTTATTTGCATTGGGTGTGACTGAACAAAAACTTTTCTTCCTTTGTTTATGATTGCTAATTTCCAAAAGTCATTGACATATTTTGAGATAATATAATTATGCCGCTAAATAAAAAATGATTAGCAGAGAAAAAAAAATATATTTAAAGACGATAATTATATATTGGAAAAAATAAGGTTCTGGACAATCTGATCTATTTATTATATTATTATTAATTATTATATTAAGAAGGGGGGAAATTTATTAATTTATTATATTATATTATTATTCTATCTCTCATAACATTAAACGAATGGTTAAAAACAAAGTAAAATAAGAAAAGCGAAATCTTTTTTGTCACTGTACTATATTTTATAAATATAAGTAATTATTTGATGCGTTTGGACAAAATATAGTGGAAATATATTATGTTAAATAATAATTTTAGAAAATATTTTGTTGATGTGTGACTGCAGCATCAAACAAATTCAAATTTATTCGACATGTATTTTTATGAAGCAAATTTGGAATAAAGCCAGGAAAAACCTGAACGAAATCAGAGTTTTGGGTCCCAAAAAACCTAAAATGCGTGCCGCCTTTATTTTATTAAGAATGTAACTTCATTTTAATGGGTACAAGTTAATTTTATTAGCATTTTAAGATTCACTCATATAATTTTATTGGTCACCCCATTAATTTAATCTCTAATCTCACTCGATGTGTTAATTCACAAAATCCGCAATATATATTTCTCATTTGAAGCAAACTCTCTACTTACTGCGAATTTCATTTTAAACCTTTTCGCCAAAAGACTGAATTTTCCAGAAGAATCAGACTTTTATATGCGCCTATCGTCGAACGACCGTTGCTGAATTTTAAATTAGAAGGCTCGGCAATCACGTCCGATATTTTCACTCCAGGCCCTTTCCTTAGATACAAATCTTTCATCCGAATAATCTATGCCGACATTTTTGTTTCGAATCGATAAACCAGAGATTGTAATAACTGTCCATTGGATAATGGCGGGGCTTTGATTCATCCGGAAATCAATTATTTCATGGGGAATTGAACCTTCATGAAATTGGCAGAAAACAACAAAATATCTTCAAGAGTCAAAGGATAAAATCAAATTTACAAAGCTGATATTAGTAAATACTGTATATACTTTACAATCATTTTCCTCATTTAAAATTAGAATTCTAAATATTTAGAGAGCTTTATTTTTTAATGTTAGACCAAATCAAAAGCAGTTTTTGTCTAAAATATAAATATTATATTATTTATTTTGTTATGAGTTGACATTACGTGTTTGTTTTCACTGTTACGTTTGTTCCATTTCAATACATTTGTTACTGTACATTATTTTAAATGTGAAATGTGTATTGTAATTATTTTTGCTGTATCTTTTAAGTCTTTGGGCGAAAAAAAGAAATACATATTATATTATCATATTTTATTTACTATTTATTCCCTAATCAACAACGTACTTTTTATACATAAGAGTGAAGGTATTCCCGAGGGAGTAACACAAAAGATCGGCCCTATGTGCGATAAATACAAATCTTCGGCCATATTTTTCGAAGCACTTCATTTAAAGAACACATAATATAAGTTGAGTAAAGGAAAAAACATGTCGTTTGTTTGAAGAATTTGATCTTGGCTGACCGTCACATCCATTCTGATTCATTAAAATTCGTAAAAGGTTTGTTTCATTGCGCAATCCTTTGATTCATTCAAATCGCTATGGTTGAAAGACTATTCGCAGGATATGAACTGTTTGTATTCCTCTTTGGGTGTCGAATCCTTCGACTCAATGGAAAACAACATGGAAAATTAATTCTTTTCTTTTTATCTTTTTCTATCTTTTAATTCCTTTTATAAATTATATACTTTAATTTGGGCTGATAAAAAGGGACAATAACTTGGGGACATTGTTAGACATTCTTCAGGTTAATCTCAGAGTTATGGACTTTTATTTCGATCGCTACTGTTGTTAAATCGACTGTAAGTATAAAAAACACGAGCAACCCCGACACAAAACAAAATTTTCTCATTTGAGTGTTTACATATGTCTGAAAGAAATGAAGACAGGTCTCTGAAATATGGGAACCTTGAAATGAAACTGAGAGTTTGGCCTTGCACTGAATAATAAGAGTTCCTACAAGAAGTCATTTCTTTTTTCGCTTTCGGCATGAGATGTTTATTATACTTTCTTATACTTTAATTAAAAAAGCAAACTTTACATTGAGGACCTTTTCAATTTGTGCAACCCAAAACCTGAAAATCCGCAAAACTGGGTGAAACACATCGGAGATAATTTTGGAATTTGTCGAATTTGCTCAGTTTGCGATCGGAGTTAATGAAACGAAAACAGAAGCATTTGCCAACAATGTTTACACACTGTGAAAATGTCGCCATTTCCCCAATTGATTAGTGTTCAGTGTTGCGAAAGCCAATGCCAAAAAAGTGCATTGGACGTTTCTTCAAATAAAAAAAAATCCACTAATTGGTTTTTAATTCTTCGCGAAAATGATAAAGCAACAAAGCGGTTATGTTTTAATCGACCTTCTCTTGCCGAAAGATTGATGGATCATTGTCCGAATTTCAGGAGAAGAAACCGTCCTCCATCACGCGAAAGCGTTACGTCGACAGTGAGTCACGAAGAACATTCGAATGTCCGCATGACTGGCGAAAGGTCTTGTCGAAATCTGGGATACAAAGGACTCCCAGAAGAGCACAACAAGTGTTATGTTTATGGTCCACAACCGGTCCGCAGAGAGAAGAGAGCCCGAAAGGAGTATAAATTACGCAGAAACGGTCTACTGCCGCAATAAAAAATAGGACTAATTAGACGCGATTCACTTAAGTAATTTCTCTGCTAATTCTGAATGACATCCTGTGAGCGAAGCCGTTTAGGACATGATTTTACTTTTTAGCATATTCAAATGCACGCCACCGAAGGCAGAAAAGCACATTACG
>JAQIBA010000347.1:0-15089 GCA_028293925.1 Brueelia nebulosa
CAAATTTTGTATTGTCAGAATCTAAAGTCCGCAGTCGACGAAAGTTCTGTAAAACCATTCGATTTCAACCCTTATTTAATTAGATTTCCGCCAAGTAGCAATATAATTTACACAAATTAGGATTGTAATTTTTCACGTCAGTATTTTACGGTATTCTTAAATTGTTAGCCGTTGCGGACGATAGACATAAATAAAAAAAAGAAGAAGAAAGTGGTTGAAATTTACGGCGGAACCGTTAAGACCCTCCCCCCGCAGCGCCCTTAATTTATTTACTTCCCCTCAGCGGACATATTCATAACATTCATAAATAATTAATTATTAAACGAACATTTTAATAAGCCGCGAACGTAAATCAAAGTTTAAATGAAGTGTTAAACATTAACGATTGTTTACATGGGTGTTCGAGGGAGGGGGAGACAGGGGGGGGGGGAGCAAAACGGAGACAAAGCCCAGGGAAAGGGATATTTTACTTTCCCGAGTCAGCAACAGGGAAACGGGAATGTGTACTTTCGCTTGTTTTAAAACTAAACCTAATATTAATTTTCCGAGCCATTGGAGGATCCACGATTGCGGTCCACCCTGCAGCATACGTCCTCGTTTATCACGAGAGAAATTCAAATTTCTTCCTTCTCTACTAACGAATTTTAATTTTCTCTGTATCGGGGAAATAAATGGGTTTGTAACCGAATAACGGTCCCCCGCCTCCTCAGGTGTTTCCAATTGAAATTGCCATGGGGTGAGTTTTTTTCCAACCCCCGAGATTTTTCACTCTCCCCTCTCGGTGAGCCACCCCAAAGCGAAGGGAAATCCGGCGCCGGGTTGTACGGTATTGTACGATCCCCCGGAAAAGCTGATCGTCAGCAGGGTTCGCGAATAACTACAGAAGGAGACAGATGACACAAAAAAAAAGCGGTCAGTGTAAGAGAAGATGAAGGAAATCAGACGTGAAGGGGGTGTCATTTTCGCTCGGTTTTCATTCATTAAAGTCAACAGAGAATTAATTTATTAATGGAGATATTTCTAACGGTGAAATGAACACAGTGTGAAAATTTAGGTTTGAAAGCAAACGGGTCTTTTTTTGTTGTTTCCCTCTTTGGAATTTTCCGAATTAGAAGAAGTTACATTAAGAAAAGCGGCATCGGGGTGGAAAAAGAAAAACAATATCAAGAAAAGAGAGGAAAAGTGACAATAAACGACAATACCCTGTCGACCGAAAAATAAATTTAAATCGTGAAAGTTCAAAAAAAAAAAAAAACTGTTTTTGTTACTGTCCTTTGATCTTTCATTTTGAAATTCCTCAGCCATCAAAGGAACCCAAAAGAATTTTTTGAATTTAAATAAATTACAATTTTGGTGAGATTTTTGGGTCGAAAAAACTGTGAAAGAGGGAAAAAAACTTCCATTTCTTAAATCACAGATGAAATTCGTGCGAGAAAAGCGGAGAGAATTGTATATTAATTTTATGGAAATTCACATATAATTTTCGAAACAAATTAATTGAAAGAAAACAATTAATTAGTGAATAATTTTTTGTGAATTCGGTACTTTCACTTCGGAGAAATCGGTACAATTTTATTTGGAAGGACAATTTCTTTCCTTTGTTTTCCATTGGTGTTCACAGGCAAAGCTTCTCTAAATACTGAAGTCATAGAGCTTTCATTGCTATTACTCTGTGACTTTCTGATTCGTAAACTCTATGGTCGAAGTGTGTATTGCGTTGCAGAATCCGCATTTTCAAATTTACCTTAACTGCAAAGATTTTCCCGTGACTTCCGTTTCCGTTTTCGCATTCGCAATTCGAACACATTAGCGAAATTATCGAAAATTGAAGGTTTTACAATCAAAGGCTAATTTGGATTTAGGGAAAAAAAAAATCGAGAAATTCTCCGGGGAAACGAAATACCGGTTGAAGTTTTACTTTTTGCTATATTATACCGAAGTGAATTTTTCATTTCGAATGCTGAACTCAATCGGAATTAAATTTTACGTAATATTACATTAGAATGAAAATTTTAACTCTTCGACATGCAGTTGAATTTTTGTGTAAATATTTGAGGTCTTTTTATTAAAAACGAACGGGTTTTTGCGTGTTTGTCGTGGCGGGTGCCAATTACGATGTCGGAAGATTAAGGCGTTTCCCCGGCCGGGGGCGAAGGGGGGGAGGATTTTTATTCGGAAAGCGGAAACAGAACTCCCGAAAGAGCCAAAGGCCGAAAGTTAGTTGCAGAGCGATCGGGAAGGATAGACCGCGGCCCAGTGGTTAGCCCATGCAAATGAATTGCAGGGAACCCTCTTCACGACTTGTTACAGCCTTAAGCCTTTACTGAAAGTTGATTTATTCAAAGTTGAAAATTAGTTAAATCGAGCTAACCTAAAACCATTTCGATGGTGTCCTCTTCCCCTCTTAGTTTGTTGTTGCCTTGTTTTGTTCTTAACTTTCCATAAAAAAAAAAAAAGCGAGAGACGTTTCTTATTTTCCCACCCACTCGAAAAAGGTTATTTTTGCTTTGTGAATTTGAAAAGGTTTTGTCGTAAAAATCGTAAAATAAAAGTAATTTACAGACAGGAATCTCACGAAATTGGGGAGGAAATTGGGGACATTTACTGACGTCTTCCACTGCAAACACATTGGCTTTTACTTTGTCTAAAATCTAAACTCTTTGTTACCAAACGGCGGAAATTGAGTGGAATACCAAAGCGACAAAGTTTTCATAACCTGTCGTTTTCCAAAGGACTCATTTATCGATTTATAAACTGAATAAAAGATCTGATGGAAATCCCTTACCACCTCGAAAGTCGAAAAAAATGGTGGAAACGGATCGAAAATCTACCCTTATTTTGGAAAATAAATTTTAAAAATTTTGACGATGATGAATTACTCCCAAAACATATTTTCGAATAAACACTTTGGAAAATTTTGATTATTTGCACAAACCAAAGAGGGGATGAAGATGCCCCACGTGAAACGAGCTTCGGGGGGCGAAAATCCGTCCAGCATCCCCTTCTCCCCTCACCCCCGTTTCTGCTGCAGTCGCTAAGGGGTTAATATTTTGGATCGTTTATGTTTATCTTCGCCGCTGAACCGGTGGAAAAGCCGAAAAGGATTTATGACTCGTCAATTGTTCCTTGACGTTTTCAAAGTGTTAAGCTTTTCCTTCAAGTTGGCAGCCCTTCAAAAAAAAAAAAAATTTTATTGCTGAATTTAGCCCTTCAACTGATTTTATTTTCGTGTCACGGCATGTAGCTGTCTCTGTATGAAAGAGTTTATTCTTTGCATTTTCAGCTCGTATTTTATTTATTGCCGAGACTTTTCTTTGTGCTTTTACTTTGTCTTGTTTTTTTTTTGTAAGGGGTGGCTGTTAAGGGGAACCCCCGTCCAGTTTAAAACTCGAATAATTTTATGGTCTCGATTGAGAGGTTTTAAAATAAAAATTTATTCGTTCGAATGAAAGGCGCCCCAAATTATCCGTTCTCTGTTTCAGTTCCTCCGGAGAGGATCAGCGTGATCGATGAAAAAGGTCACCACATTCCGCACTACATGATGGGCCCCTACAACGAAGGCTCCAACGTGGAGATCACGTGCATAGCCACGGGCGGCCGCCCCTCCCCGAGGGTGTCCTGGTGGATGGAGAACGCCCTCATAGACGATCAGTACGAGCAGGTGTCTCCCAAAATGGTGAAGAACGTCCTGAGACTGGAGAACATCGGCAGACAGTACCTGAACGTCGTGTTCACATGCCAGGCGACGAACAACAACATCATTGCGCCCGTGTCGAGCGCCATCACGATAGACATTAACCGTAAGTAGTGACATATTTTGGGGGGGAGGGGAGGGGGAGGGCCCTTCGGAGTGGCCATCAGTTACGAGTCATAAGCTCTCCGGTGTAAAATGTCATCCCTAATTAATTCAAATAAATTAGCCTTGGCCCAAATCATTTCGCTGGTTCACCAATGCCGCTGCAATCATACTAATATATAAATCTGTTAAAGGAATGTGTGTGTGTGTGTGTGTGCACCGTTTTCTGTTACCTAAGATCTCAGCAACCACTGAACCGATTGCGACCGAACTTTTTCCAAAAGACGCGCATTTTTCCAGAGCACCAGCTGCGCTATGTCTCATTTCTCGAAATTCAGCAATAGCCGAGAAATTTCCAGAAAACCTGTTTAGGTTTCGGGGAAAAACCATATAACTATACGCATTCCTTTCTCATGCTGAAGGGTCGATGTTCTTTTTTTGCGTTCTCAGCCACTTTGAGTACAGTGGCAAAGGGAATTAAGGGAATTTGGGATTTGGGAACTAGGAATTCGGGATTCCACATTCGATGGCCAAGTGGATATTATTATTTGCCTGAAATTCTGAATGCATTCACGTTGCAAATGGTTATATTCTTTGTGTATTTATTTTCATCTAATTTTCAGCGAATTGTTTTTAGATTTGACAGTAATTAGTTTGTGAGGATTTAGTGGTAGTGGTTTTTCAGAGTATTTTTCAGATTTTCAGAGAATTTGTTGTAGAATTGATAGAAATTAGTTAGTATGAGTTTAGCGTTAGTAGTTTTTTCAGCGTGCTTTTCGGATTTTCCGAGAATTTGTTGTAGATTTGATAGTTGAAGTTAGTGTTAGAGTTTAGAGTTCAGAATAAAAAAAAAATAAAATATAAGAAAATGCCGAGAAGAAAGTCCACTCTGTCAGCGTTAAGAACCAGACTCAGAAGAGCTAGGGAAGAAGAGATGGAGGTTTGGTTAGGTTTGAGTCGCCCATAGATAAGTAGCAATTTAGAGATTGCAGATTAAACAGAGAACCATTTATCTTTGTTCTGTAGAAGGGAGAATGGTGAAGAACGAAGGATATGGAAGAGAATTTGGATGGCTGAGCGACGAAACAAAGAGATGGTTAACAAAGGAGGGAAAGAAAAAGGAACAGAAGACACATCAACGACAGAATCAGCTATATAAGGAAGAGAGCTGATTTACTTAAGATATTGATATTATTTTCGTAGTTAATTGGAATGGGATGATGTTCGGTGCATTCAGTTTTTAGTTGTATTATCGTATCTGTTATTAAGGTATAGATGTAGACTGAAATTCCAAAGTCCCAGCGAGGGCGAAGCCCGAGCTACGATGGGGGTTGGAGCGCGAAGCGCTCAGGGGGCGAAGCCCCCTAGTGTAAAATAAGTCAGCAGTGTTGGACATTGTTTAGTGCAGGGGTCGCCAAACTTTTTCGTTGATCGCTCCCTGTATGGTTTCTGTAGTGGCCACGTATTTGCAGCAGCTGGCGTATATATACGTCTTATCCATTGTATAATTTTTTTATATCTTATGTTTAGTTTCTGATTATTTTAGGTTATGTTTATTACAGCTTATAAAATATTGAAATAAAACTAGGAAAGTAATTTATACACATTGAAGAGTAGATTGGCCTTTAATGCCGTCGGCGTTATAAAGGCCTTAACAAATATATTATTATTATTATTATTATATTATTATATTATATAATTTCTATAGATCTTGGTGCCCCGATAGAGTCATTTTCCAGTCCCGAAAATACATAGCCCACTCCAAAGGAGCCAAATACGCAGAACATTGAAGAGTAGAGAAAAAATGAAAGACACTTTATATACTGTATCCTTATGTATCTATTTCGTAAAGAGTTGAATCTTGCAATGCTCCTACTCTCCCTCTATTACCAGAATCAATCGAACGTATATTATTATTATATAAACCAAGAAAAATCGTTATCCGTATATATACGCCATATCCGCTTAACGAGTTAATGAGTTAAATTTTTACGTACGCAGTTAAATATGTGTGATTTCCGTATTAACAACTGTTTTTCCTTCGAGTCCCAATAGACCCCCATTCGACCCCTTGGCTCAGTTAGACCCCTAGGGGTCCATACAGACCACTTTGGCGACCCCTGATTTAGTATTTGAAAATTGCATTTGGGGAGTGACGCCGTTTCTTAACTAATCTTAACCAGTTATTAATTCGCTCGTTCTAATTCACTGGGTATAAGGGTACACTGCAGAAGGTGAATTTTCAGAGGGTGAATCAACCCTTTCGAAATTAAAAAAATCTCAACGGCATCAATGCTTATCTCACCTTTAGTTTATTTGCAATTTTCTTGGGTACCTCAATATTTCACAATGATGTTATCATCGAAGTTCTCTCCGCGCCTCGGCGTCCCCCATAAATTTCTAGGAGAACAAGGGAAACCTTATTAAACGTAAAAATTTAAAAAGAAATTCAAAGTTTCCCTTTTTGAAACGACTCCCCTGATTGAAATCTTCACTCCGGCGAGTGCCGAGCCGTAATAAGAAGCCGTAGCGGCATTTCCCTAAGATTACTCTCGCGCGAACTCGAGCATCAAACTAAGAGAAAGAAACGAAAACGTCTTAAATATTCATCGCAAATGGGCTCAAACGAACCCGTTCGACCTTTCCCCCCGCGTTCGGGTTCCGATGAGGAAACTCCCGTTTAGTTTTGCATTTTCTTGCTTTCGATTAAATTACCCGAAAGTTGGGAAATCTTAAAACGGTCTCTCGGGGCTGGTTGGGAAAATTCAATTTTCCCTTAATTTTTTCCCGAGCAGAAAACCTGTGTTTCCCCGCTAATAACCCCTTCGAAACAAACGAATCAATTTTTAAAGCTCGTTCGGTTCCGCTGTGGGCCGCACCGGAAATGGCGAACTTTGAGGTTTCCTCCGTCGAACCTTTTTCTTCTCCCCCGTCCGGGGAAGGACCGTTTAGTTTGTTTGTTTATCGATCGAAGAAGTTATTAAATATTTGAGAAGGGATGTCGGCGCGAGTGCAAACGTTCCCCATGAAACGTCTTCTTATTAATTAGCAGGAGTTGCAGAAGCGAAGGACGATTAATGGTCATTGCCTTTTAGATTTCCCTTCTGTAAATCACCGGTTCGGGTAAAACCACCTGATATTTCTAATTATTTACCGTAATTATAAAGCTCGCCAAACTATTTGCTCAGTTGCAATTAATTAACCGGAAAGGTGATTATGTGAGAATCGCCGACGAAGGTTCTCATAAAATGAAATTTCCTTCAGCCATCTCCTTTCATAATTTCCCAAGCGAAAATAGATTAAAGGCTTTTTAAGATTATCACCAGTGAGAAAAGAGCAGCAGAGGGAACTTTTCTAAACCGAAGTGCAGTGAGTCTTCCGTCACTGCCATCAATCTTTGCTGCAGTAACTCTTTCTGTCCATTCGGAAGAATCATTTCTCTGAAAGTTTAGCTTTAGCGAAGAAAACACCGCCGCCCACTCAACCCTTTGTTTCTCGTTTAGAATGAATGCAATAATCACGTGGCATTTTTAAAAACAAGTAACGATAGAGTAAATTCTCGGAAGAGTTCTTTTATGGCACAAACATACTGTTGAACTCTCGAGAATGATCGCAATTAAAACCTCCTCTTCCACGTCGGAGCATCCCTTTTCACCATCAGATTACTCCCACCCTCTCTCGGAAATTTGCAACCCCTTTAATTCTTAATCGTCGCTTAGGAAACGTCTATTTCAATAAGACGAACACAAAAAAAAAGTAAGGGTTTTGTTTCACCTTTCTTAGGATAATTGCGACGGAGAATCTGAAACCCTTAAACTTGAGATTATAACATGAATAAAAAAGATACAACACTGGAAGATTATGCTTTCCAATCGCTTGCACTTAGCTGACAGTTATTTTACTGTCGTAAGAGAGAGAGAGAAAGTTATAAATAGAATTGAGCAAAGATAAAAACAAAACACGGAGATGTGTAAATGATTCAAAACTATTCATCGGTCGGTTAAAGTCAAAGGATTAAAGGAAAGGGAAAAACAAAGGAATCCAAAGGACGCGTACGGTTCAAAAGGAAAAAAATTCCGGGCATAAAGGGAAGGATTATTGGAAGAAGCGTACGCAGAATCCCCGCGGACAAGTTCAAGTGGAGGAATAAAGGCAAAACTAAAATTATTGACAAAGAGGAAAGAAATTCAGATGAGAACAAAGAATCTCTGTTGACAATAAGTGAAACGGAAACAATTTCATTCTATCTTAGGCCCACCTATCGGATGGCTTTTATTTCACTTAAATTCAAGCCAAACGTTTTCCCTTGAAACTTTTTCCCTTATTTATTCATATAACATTTTATTTTTGCTCCCTTTTTTTTCCACTACGGGGATTCAAAAAAACTACTAATGCATAATTTCTCTCAATTTTGTTTGTTTATCAACTCATTATCGACTTGGTTCCATTTGTACTGAAAGTGGTCTCCACGGGAATAAATTCCCAGACATGTTTTTTACAGATTTCTCGGCTTTTAATTATTTTCAAGAAATGAAAAATAACGCAGATTATTCTGTGGAAAAATGCGCGTCTTTTGGAAAAAGTCCGGTCGAAATCGGTTCAGTGGTTCTTTAGATCTTAAGTAACAAAGTCGGTGTCCCCACACAAACTTCCCTTAACGGATTTATATATTAGTAGAATTCGCAGACAGTGGCAGAAGTTATCTGCTGCCACTTTAGTGGAAGAATGCCCTTCCCGCCTTAGGGACGAGAAAACCCAGAAAAATGATTCGGTAAAAAGTTTAAAATGAATTGGGGAAATGAACGGACCAAATAAGTGAGATTTAGAGCTTATCGCGGACCTCCTGAGTGCACCTTGACCGTAGCAAATAAATTGTTGCCGTTGAAATTGCTGCGAGTCGCTGCCGCCCGACAAGAAAATGGAGGGAGGAATATCTGTAAAAGGGAATGGGAACTCATTTGGAGATTGGCCTTTTTCGGGATTGTTCCGTTGTCGAGAGAATTGAATTTCGTCTTAGAAAAGCAATCCACGGGTTCGAGACGGTCATTCCAAAATGACAGCTCACTCTCTCTCTGTCTGTTGTTAATTCAGTTTAAAAATTATTCTCCTCATTCTCAGGGAAAAACCGCCAACTCAAATGGAATAATTAGGGAAGAATGGGGCGAACGGAGGGAAATGCTGATTGTTCTGATTTATCTTAAGCTGACACTGATCCTGACTGCGGTATCGCTTTCATGTCAGGTTATTAAGGAAAATAAATTCTTGCCGGATTAGATCCTTTGTAAAAATGTAACACTCCGTCCGCCAAAGGCGCGTTTATTTCGAGTGATCTTTCACTCATCAGATATTTATATTTTTCGACCCGTAAACCTTTTGCCTCGCAAATTTGTAAATTACATTTCCCTGCGAGTTTATTTTTTCTTTTCCACTTCCGCCCCCTTCATTTCCTCCCGATGCCCCCGGCTAAATAATTCTGTTTATTCACTCACTGCCTTTCCCTTCAGTGAACCCTCCCCAAAATTATCCACTCAAATTTTACTCGGAAATGTTTTTGCGTTTTATTTGACTCTTGGATTTTCTTTTGCTATATCATGTTTTTTTAATTAATTTATGAATGTCCTAAAATTTTTAATTAATTTATGAATGTCCTAAAATTTTTAATTTATCTGTGAATGTCCTAAAATTTTTAATTTATCTACGAATGTCTAGAAAATCTTAAATTTAATCTACGAATGTCTGAAAATTTTTAATTTATCTGTGAATGTCCAAAACTTTTTAAAGTTATCTATGAATGTTCGAAAATTTAAATTTTTCTATAAATGTCCAAAATTTTAAATTTATCTACGAATGTCCAAAATTTTTTAATTTATCTCCGAATGTCCAAAAATTTTAATTTATCTATGAGTGTCCGAAAATTTAAATTTTTGTATAAATGTCCAAAATTTTAAATTTATCTACGAATGTCCGAAAACTTTAAATTTAATCTACGAATGTCCAAAAATTTTAAATTCATCTATGAGTGTCCTGAAAATTTTTAATTTATCTGCGAATGTCCGAAAACTTTTTAAATTTAATCTACGAATGTCTCGAAAATTTTAAAGTTATCTACGAATGTCCAAAATTTTTAAAGTTATCTGCGAATGTCCAAAATTTTAAAGTTATCTACGAATGTCCAAAATTTTTAAATTTATCTGTGAATATCCAAAATTTTAAATTTATTTACGCATATCCCAAAATTTTTAATTTATCTACGAATGCCCGAAAATTTTAAATTAATCTATGAGGATGGCTGACTGGATAATCCTTAAAGATTGTAAATTGTCTGTCAGAAGACGCGAAAGGAATGTTAGAAATTTAAGTTCGTTAGAATGTATCAAAGAAAATTCAGTCTCCAGTCTAAGGGTGGAAAAGGGGTTGCGATCGCGTTTAGCAACGGGGTGAGAACGTCGAGAGAGGCAAAAGAAGGCAGAAAAAAGGGTAGTTGAGAAAACGGGAGGGGCGGAAAGATGAAAGAGAATTATTAATATGTAAATTGCGGGAGATTGTTTTTTGCGCGGAGTCGTACAGTAGGGCGTACAGGAAAAAGTTTTTATTGTTTGTGGCGTTTCCCAAAAGGAGGCGTTCATCCGGATGAATGGGGGTGTCGCCCCACCGTGAGACTCGGATCAAAGGAAAGTCACAAAGGTAATGAGAAAGGAAATCTTAAATATCTTTGAGCGGAGGGGAATTGGGTGCGTGAAAAATGAAAGCTCGGAAGGTCCCTCCGTTGTGTTGGCCCGGAAGGAGGCAGGATAATGTAGTTTTCCCCTGCAAGTTCGTTATAAGAGACATTTAATTACAGGGAATGTTAATCAGATTTGGCTCTATACTTTGTAAATAACCCACTCTGTCCCGTACCGCTGCTAAACTAATCTGGTTCATAAATCCGGAATAAATTTCTGGTCTTTTTTTTCTAAAGGGTTTTACGACCTTTCAAAGCTCTTTTTTAACGTTCGAATATTATCCGGAATTCATTTAGAAAAGAATCTAATTAGAAAGTAATTTTTCAAAAGAGCTTTTCAGACCTCTTTTATTGCTACCTTTTTTCATTTCTTTCTTATTCGTAATATGTTTATGATTTAGTTATTGCTCGGCGATGAAATTTTATTTTAAGCGCTTTTAATTCCATCGGAACTGAGAACAAAAAGAGCGGAATTAGTTTTTCCGACTCGGGAAAATGCTTTTCAGGGCTGCTCTCCATCTCGGGGGTCGATTAAATGCTCTCTGAGAGTGTTTCCCTACCCCCGGCCACCCCCTCGGCCACCCCTCGAAAGACAGGAACAAATTTTTTGTTTGGTTTTTGACTTCGCTCTTAAGTCAACAGCTAATTTCCCGGGAATTTTAATAAATTAATGTTGATTTAATGAATTGTTCTCCTCCATTGTTAATATTAAATTAGGAAAAGGGAAAATTAAGGTGAATGAGGCGGAGAAATGTGTCGGGGGGGGGGTGATGGGGGGTCTCTTCAAAAGAGACCGATTCTTTCCATGTGTTGCAGAAATTGAGACCGAAGTAAAGGCGAAAAGTGAAAAACGGGAGAAATTGTAAACTTAAATAGTTTGAATTTGATTGAAATTTTTCCTGGAAGACGGAGGAATAAGGAAAGCAGACAAAGGAAATGAAAAATGCTTATTGCGAGAAGACACGAAGAAAAGAAAAGGCGCAAAGGAAATGAGGCCAACGGGGGGAACGCAGTTAAAATGATAAAAAGGCTTTTGGAAGAACCACAAATCGGAAATATCCCAACTCTAGCAGAAAGAAAGATGCGGGAGAATCCTATTAACATACTAAATCACAGCCAAATCTCAGAGCTGTGAGAGTTTTAGAAATTATTCACAAATAGAAAATCAAGTTATGAATTCTAATATAAAAGGAAAGCGCAAAAATTTCGGTTTGATAATTAAATTATTTAAGATAATACGAAAGAGAGAGAGAGAGAGAGAGACGAAGAAGGAAGCAGCCATGGAAATTATAGTGCTATAAATTTTTTAAAAGACCTACGCCTTGCTGGCCGTCATGCTTACCGAACACGCTTAAACTCGGACAAGTTTTTTTTTTTTTTTTGATAAATTAGCCTTTTCCTTGGCGAAAAAAAAATTCTCTAATTTACGTTAAAAATTAGGAAAAGTTGCTTATTAATATTTCAAATATGCTTTAGCTCATTTTTCTTGTCGCTTTTTTTCACTTCTTCGGAGGAATTATCAGACAATTCCAAAGTCTGTCTTTCCTCTTCAACCCTTTTGGGAAGGGGAGGAAAAACCATCCGGAGATAATCGCCAATTCAGGTCACACCCCTCGTAATTCCTCTCGGCTGTAATTTCACTTATTTCGAATTCCATCGGCTGACTGCTTTTGTTTATTTACAAATCAACTGCAGTCCAAAACTGTTTCTTTCAAACCGATTCGAAAAAATTAAACCAATTTTTGATTTCATTTTCCGAAATAACTCGGAACAAACGAAATAGGAATTGAAATCACGTACTGCTGAATTTTGTTCGGGAAAGTTGTCACCGAAGACATTCCTGTCAAGAACATTGTGACCCCATGGAAAAATTCCCCCTAAGACGATATATCCATCTCATTAATATACTTGGGCGAAACCCTCAACTTCCATTATAAAAATAACCCCGGATTTTCATCTTTATGGCAATTGGAAGTGGAACCCGAAATCCACACTAACTAATCACTAATTAAATTAAAATTAGATGAAAACTGTGAAAAATTTTTAATTCACATAGAACAGGGATGCCCAACCTATGGCCCGCGGGCCATATCCGGCCCGTGAAGGTGTTGTATGTGGCCCGCGGGCTGAATTTGGCCCACCAAACCCTCCCGAGTGGCTAATTTAAAAGTTAAAATTTCTTAAATTTATAATTAATATGAATGTAAATAATATATAATAATAACAATAATAAATTATATTGTATATATAAATGTATTTATACAGTAGCGGCTCAAAAGTATTTTGACAATACAAAATTTAATTGTTTCTTAGTTATCTCTTTTACTATGTTTTATTTAGTTATCAATACTATTAATAATATATTTGCCGACCTTCGGCATTAAAAAAATAAATTATAACATAAATGTAGTATAAACAGTATACATAACAATATAATAATAACAAGTATAAATAACAATATAAATAAAATATAACATGGCTAACATATAAATAACAAAATATACAAAACCTAACATTCTTCTTTTCTTTAATACTCTTACTTAGTTCTATTGTTAATAGATAATTCTAAAGATAAACTCTTTGTTTATTCTGTTATTTAATTTATATTATATTTATAAATGTTGTAAAGCATTTTAATGAAATTTCACTGTATAAGTAACTCTTACGGGTGGAAAACGAATATATTTTGTATTGTCAAAATACTTTCGAGCGCTACTGTTTATAGATATATTTATTTATCAGAAAGGAATTCGTAAAGTTATCTAAGCCCGAGTAGGTTTTCTATTAGAAATGAGACATAACGGAGATAATTCTTTGGAAATCGGTTCAGTGGTTCTTTTGATCTTAAGTACAAAGAACAGTGTGCACACAAACGAGCACAATTTTTTGGAACATATTTATACAGTATATTAGTACGATTATACTCTGAACAATTTGACCAAGTTTCAGCTTCTTAGGAATTTATGTAACTTCATAATATAAAATGTTTGTCTCCCTCAGTTTGACATCACAACAATCACCTGTTAACTAAGAACAGATATCAATGGCCGAGGAATGGCGTTGACGGCGCTTTATTTGCCCTCGTCGACAGCTATTTTGGGAATGATATTAATTTGAAAGGGAGAGCTTAAGCCATTGAGCTTCGGGAGCCTTTAGTTCAATGCCTGTTGCCGCAGGTTTTCGCATTCATAATGAGGAGGGTTAATTGCAAATGGTATGCGCTGTCGCTAAGGGGTGTTCATATGATGGATGTTTTTCTTGCTCACTTTATCTTACTGAGTCAGCAGAAGGGCTTTTCGCTAGCGACCCACATTTAAATGCGTTTCTTCCTTCGCCTTATTTAAATAAATTAGCTAACCGTGAAAACAATTTGAGTTTCATCCGCGAAACTTCCACTCCGCCCCGCCCTCGGCCACTTTCTTCCCCCCACCCCCCTCCCCCTCTCCCAAAAAAACAATTGTGTTCTTATTTGAAAGAAAAACTTCCATTCTGCGGTAAAGCTGCTGCTGGAGAATCCTAAAAAAGACGGTTCTTACGACTTAATGCTCCGTAATTTTAATTACTTCCAGTAAATTTTTAGTTGCTTTCCTTCATTATTTTATGCGGCAGTTTAGCGAAACGAAAAGCTCAAGATAATTCCCGAGAATTACAGCCGTAACTGTCACCCCCGTCTTCCTCAACCCCCGTCCCACCCTCCGATACGCGAAACCATAAAGAATTTCCTTTCCATTGAGGGGATGACAGATTTTACAAAAATTTTTGAGACTTTTTATTTTTCACTTTTTTAAACAGAATTAATATTAAAACCGCAGGAAGGAAAATCAATTTTGATCATTTCATATTTAATTTTGGAAAAGAGGTTTTTCCAAAAGCAACGAAAATTTTTCTTCCATTACGTTCAGTGGATTCACACGGGGGGAGACGGAGCGGGGAGGCGGAGGGGCCGAGAGGGGGGGAGGGGGGACGGGGAGGAAAAAAAAGGAAAAGTTGACGTGGAAACCACGTAAAAGATTTAACCCAGACTCGGTTTTTGGTCGGAAAGTTAGTTGGGTTTGAAACGTGGAAAATTGAAAATGCGGGCGCAGCGGGAGAACGGCGCCAACATGTTGAAGCCAGGGAATGTTCGATGGCTCTTTCCCTAACTAGATTTATCTTCAATCACACAAACTTTGATTAATCGTTTTTTCTTAGGAAGCTTTCAATGGATATATGGGTGGGGAGCTTTTTCAAAAAGCCGACACCTCTGTTCAGTAGGCATCGCTAATTATAATATATGGAAAATTGAACGTGGCGCTCGACCTTTGAACCCGGAAAGACCAGAAATCTCGTCAAAAAAGATCGAAAATGGTTATAATAAAAGTCGAAAAGAAGAGATTATACTGAAAGAAATAAATAAAAGTATTTTGACAATACTAAAATTTTTCGTTTTTCACCCGTAAGAGTTACTTACAAAGTGAAATTTCATTAAAATGCTTCAATACATTTATAAATATAATATTAATTAAATAACAGAAGAAATAAAGAGTTTATCTTTAGAATTATCTATTAATAATAAAACTATGAGTATTAAAA
>JAQIBA010000347.1:15189-36198 GCA_028293925.1 Brueelia nebulosa
GGCATTGGTGAACCAGCGAAATGATTTGGGCCAAGGCTAATTTATTTGAATTAATTAGGGATGACATTTTACACCGGAGAGCTTATGACTCGTAACTGATGGCCACTCCGAAAGGCCCTCCCCCTCCCCCCCAAAAATATGTCACTACTTACGGTTAATGTCTATCGTGATGGCGCTCGACACGGGCGCAATGATGTTGTTGTTCGTCGCCTGGCATGTGAACACGACGTTCAGGTACTGTCTGCCGATGTTCTCCAGTCTCAGGACGTTCTTCACCATTTTGGGAGACACCTGCTCGTACTGATCGTCTATGAGGGCGTTCTCCATCCACCAGGACACCCTCGGGGAGGGGCGGCCGCCCGTGGCTATGCACGTGATCTCCACGTTGGAGCCTTCGTTGTAGGGGCCCATCATGTAGTGCGGAATGTGGTGACCTTTTTCATCGATCACGCTGATCCTCTCCGGAGGAACTGAAACAGAAAACGGATAATTTGGGGCGCCTTTCATTCGAACGAATAAATTTTTATTTTAAAACCTCTCAATCGAGACCACAAATTTATTCGAGTTTTAAACTGGACGGGGGTTCCCCTTAACAGCCACCCTTAGATAAAAAAAAAAAACAAGACAAAGTAAAAGCACAAAGAAAAGTCTCGGCAATAAATAAAATACGAGCTGAAAATGCGAAGAATAAACTCTTTCATACAGAGACAGCTACATGCCGTGACACGAAAATAAAATCAGTTGAAGGGCTAAATTCAGCAATAAAATTTTTTTTTTTTTGAAGGGCTGCCAACTTGAAGGAAAAGCTTAACACTTTGAAAACGTCAAGGAACAATTGACGAGTCATAAATCCTTTTCGGCTTTTCCACCGGTTCAGCGGCGAAGATAAACATAAACGATCCAAAATATTAACCCCTTAGCGACTGCAGCAGAAACGGGGGGGAGGGGAGAAGGGGATGCCGGACGGATTTTCGCCCCCCGAAGTTCGTTTCACGTGGGGCATCTTCATCCCCTCTTTGGTTTCTTCCACTGTGCAAATAATCAAAATTTTCCAAAGTGTTTATTCGAAAATATGTTTTGGGAGTAATTCATCATCGTCAAAATTTTTAAAATTTATTTTCCAAAATAAGGGTAGATTTTCGATCCGTTTCCACCATTTTTTTCGACTTTCGAGGTGGTAAGGGATTTCCATCAGATCTTTCATTCAGTTTATAAATCGATAAATGAGTCCTTTGGAAAACGACAGGTTATGAAAACTTTGTCGCTTTGGTATTCCACTCAATTTCCGCCGTTTGGTAACAAAGAGTTTAGATTTTAGACAAAGTAAAAGCCAATGTGTTTGCAGTGGAAGACGTCAGTAAATGTCCCCAATTTCCTCCCCAATTTCGTGAGATTCCTGTCTGTAAATTACTTTTATTTTACGATTTTTACGACAAAACCTTTTCAAATTCACAAAGCAAAAATAACCTTTTTCGAGTGGGTGGGAAAATAAGAAACGTCTCTCGCTTTTTTTTTTTTTATGGAAAGTTAAGAACAAAACAAGGCAACAACAAACTAAGAGGGGAAGAGGACACCATCGAAATGGTTTTAGGTTAGCTCGATTTAACTAATTTTCAACTTTGAATAAATCAACTTTCAGTAAAGGCTTAAGGCTGTAACAAGTCGTGAAGAGGGTTCCCTGCAATTCATTTGCATGGGCTAACCACTGGGCCGCGGTCTATCCTTCCCGATCGCTCTGCAACTAACTTTCGGCCTTTGGCTCATTCGGGAGTTCTGTTTCCGCTTTCCGAATAAAAATCCTCCCCCCCTTCGCCCCCGGCCGGGGAAACGCCTTAATCTTCCGACATCGTAATTGGCACCCGCCACGACAAACACGCAAAAACCCGTTCGTTTTTAATAAAAAGACCTCAAATATTTGCACAAAAATTCAACTGCATGTCGAAGAGTTAAAATTTTCATTCTAATGTAATATTACGTAAAATTTAATTCCGATTGAGTTCAGCATTCGAAATGAAAAATTCACTTCGGTATAATATAGCAAAAAGTAAAACTTCAACCGTTATTTCGTTTCCCCGGAGAATTTCTCGATTTTTTTCCCCCTAAATCCAAATTAGCCTTTGATTGTAAAACCTTCAATTTTCGATAATTTCGCTAATGTGTTCGAATTGCGAATGCGAAAACGGAAACGGAAGTCACGGGAAAATCTTTACAGTTAAGGTAAATTTGAAAATGCGGATTCTGCAACGCAATGCACACTTCGACCATAGAGTTTACGAATCGGAAAGTCACAGAGTAATAGCAATGAAAGCTCTATGACTTCAGCATTTACAGAAACTTTGCCTATGAACACCAATGGAAAACAAAGGAAAGAAATTGTCCTTCCAAATGAAATTGTACCGATTTTCCGAACTGAAAGTACCGAATTCACAAAAAATTATTCACTTATTAATTGTTTCCTTTCAATTAATTTGTTTCGAAAATTATATGTGAATTTCCATAAAATTAATATATAATTCTCTCCGCTTTTGTCGCAAGAATTTCATCTGTGATTTAAGAAATGAAAGTTTTTTTCCCTCTTTCACAGTTTTTTCGACCCAAAAATCTCACCAAAATTGTAATTTATTTAAATTCAAAAAATTCTTTTGGGTTCCTTTGATGGCTGAGGAATTTCAAAATGAAAGATCAAAGGACAGTAACAAAAACAGTTTTTTTTTTTTTTGAACTTTCACGATTTAAATTTATTTTTCGGTCGACAGGGTATTGTCGTTTATTGTCACTTTTCCTCTCTTTTCTTGATATTGTTTTTCTTTTTCCACCCCGATGCCGCTTTTCTTAATGTAACTTCTTCTAATTCGAGAAATTCCAAAGAGGGAAACAACAAAAAAAGACCCGTTTGCTTTCAAACCTAAATTTTCACACTGTGTTCATTTCACCGTTAGAAATATCTCCATTAATAAATTAATTCTCTGTTGACTTTAATGAATGAAAACCGAGCGAAAATGACACCCCCTTCACGTCTGATTTCCTTCATCTTCTCTTACACTGACCGCTTTTTTTTGTGTCATCTGTCTCCTTCTGTAGTTATTCGCGAACCCTGCTGACGATCAGCTTTTCCGGGGGATTGTACAATACCGTACAACCCGGCGCCGGATTTCCCTTCGCTTTGGGGTGGCTCACCGAGAGGGGAGTGAAAAATCTCGGGGGTTGGAAAAAAACTCACCCCATGGCAATTTCAATTGGAAACACCTGAGGAGGCGGGGGACCGTTATTCGGTTACAAACCCATTTATTTCCCCGATACAGAGAAAATTAAAATTCGTTAGTAGAGAAGGAAGAAATTTGAATTTCTCTCGTGATAAACGAGGACGTATGCTGCAGGGTGGACCGCAATCGTGGATCCTCCAATGGCTCGGAAAATTAATATTAGGTTTAGTTTTAAAACAAGCGAAAGTACACATTCCCGTTTCCCTGTTGCTGACTCGGGAAAGTAAAATATCCCTTTCCCTGGGCTTTGTCTCCGTTTTGCTCCCCCCCCCCCGTCTCCCCCTCCCTCGAACACCCATGTAAACAATCGTTAATGTTTAACACTTCATTTAAACTTTGATTTACGTTCGCGGCTTATTAAAATGTTCGTTTAATAATTAATTATTTATGAATGTTATGAATATGTCCGCTGAGGGGAAGTAAATAAATTAAGGGCGCTGCGGGGGGAGGGTCTTAACGGTTCCGCCGTAAATTTCACCCACTTTCTTCTTCTTTTTTTATTTATGTCTATCGTCCGCAACGGCTAACAATTTAAGAATACCGTAAAATACTGACGTGAAAAATTACAATCCTAATTTGTGTAAATTATATTGCTACTTCGCGGAAATCTAATTAAATAAGGGTTGAAATCGAATGGTTTTACAGAACTTTCGTCGACTGCGGACTTTAGATTCTGACAATACAAAATTTGGTAGTTTTTAGATATTATATTTAGTTATATTATCAATACTAAAGCATTTTAATGAAATTTCACTTTGTAAGTAACTCTTACGGATGAAAAAGGAAAAATTTTGTATTGTCAAAATACATTTGAGCACAACGGAGAAGTTTTTATGAAAAAGAAGGTATTTTGAATTGGGTTCCCGAAGTGTTCTCCGCGAGATTTGAAATTTTTTCTCCGGAGTTCCTTCCTTCTTTGCATGCTCCAAAGGGTGCACTCGAGATTTTGAATTTGAGAAGATTCCAGCACACTTATTTTTTCCAGCAAGGAAAGAAAATAAAGATCAAACTCCCTGAATTGTAGTTATTGATGTTTTATGAGCGGAAAGAAATTCCCTCTTCAGTGATCCTTTATACTTTTCCGACAGCGTTTTTAATATAAGCGGTGTGACTTCGGAGTTTATCTTTTCTTTGGTTTTCGATTCGAAAAAAAATATCTCTTTCATTTGCTTTTAACTAAAATTGGGAATGAAAATCTGCTGTTTTCATTCTTTTTGTGATTATTGTTATTTTGTGATACTCGACTTTTTTTTTGTTATATAGTATTTTATTATTTTATTATATGTACATTTTTACTTATTATATATACTATTTATATATTATCGGCGTTTTCTTTGCAAAAATATGAACTCCTGCATTCACAAATTATTTTCCCTTCAAACACACTCCCAATCACTACAATATTAAGTCTTATCTTTTAGTGAATTACACTGATGATTCTGAGGATTGCTAAGAAATTTCACAAAACCCGGAAACAGAACAGCGAAAGGAAATTCCGTAATTATGAAGTAATAATTGTGGCAGTTTTATAAAATTTCTAATTCCTCTCCATTCCATTATTACTAGAATACAGTAGCGCTCAAAAGTATTTTGACAATACAAAATTTTTCGTTTTCCACCCATAAGAGTTACTTACAAAGTGAAAGTTCATTAAAATGCTTTACAATACCTTATAAATATAATATTAATTAAATAACAGAAGAAACAAAGAGTTTATCTTTAAATTATGTAATAATATGTAAACATATGTAATGTATTTATAAATACAAATGTAATTAATAGTAATAAAAACTAAAAACAACCAACTAAATACTAATAATAGAACTAATTAAGAGTATTGAAGAAAAGAAGAATGTTATGTTTTGTATATTTTGTTATTTTCATGCGACAAATATATAATTAATAGAATTGTATTGATAACTCTTAAAATAATACAACAAAAGCTTAATAAAATCTTACAGTAAAATAAATTAATAATTATTAAATAAAATTATTAATTAATTATTATTAAATAAATTATTAAATAATTATTAAATACAGTAAAATAAATTAATTAGTAAATTTGAGCGCCACTAACAAAACGTTATAGAAATACCCCTTCTAAAACCCGTTTAGATTTCTCTGTATTGCAATGCAGAGAAGTCTAAACAGATTTTGGCGTTAACGAAATTAAAACTCCGTCGATTTGTCGTTCTTAATAAATTTTTATGAATAAATATTCGCCCTTAAAAAAATTAAAAATCGTGGAAACTTCCCAATTCTCCGAAAAGTCGCGCACAGTCTGAAAAGCATATACACTTCGATGCGAAAGCTACAAATAGTTGGAATCCTTAAATTATTTTTTTTCCCAGTGACAACACCAGGCATTAATCTTCAGAATTAAATGTTTTTTTTCTTTTTTTAATGATTTATATTGTCATTTTTATTCAATAAAAGAACTAACCGTGGATAAAAGCGGACTTTTTCCGAACGAATTTTTATTTGGACACTTCGCTCAGTGAATTTTCGATGGTTCTAACATTTTAATTCCCCCATGCGAAGCGACAACGATACGAAATGGCTAAAAAAACAATCCGATTCAAATTCGCATCGGAGCTTTCGCGTTATTAAAAAAGTTATAAAAAAACACCTGAAGGGAATTAAGCATAGGAAAAATGGCTCGGCGAAGAGATTGCGGAAAGTTGACTCCTTTAATAATTTTTCTTTCCGAAAGACTCGTACGCAACCCTTATTGTTCGCTGCGGATTTGCGGTTCCGGGGCCGAGGGTTTTGTTTCCTTTCCTCGAAAAAATCTCCAACCCGCATCCGGGCTTTTGCCGCAGACCTCTAGGAAGTTACTCAAAACCTCTCGCCGCAAACCCCCCCCCCCCCGTGCCCCCAAAACAAAACGCTTACCGATTACAGTCAGATTGACTCTCGTGTTCTTCGTCGGCGATTTCTTATAGTCGACCCTGCACTTGTACGTCCCCGAGTCCTGCTCCTTCACGTTTTCTATCATGAGTCGAGCAGGATCATCGCTTGCCCTGAAGAAGGCACGCCCTGTGAGAATGTCTTCATTCGCCCAATGCTTTCCGTCCTTTAACGCCTTTCCTCTGGAGTCGAAGCTGGGGATAAAACGGATATGTCAATCGATGCCCGTTTGTGCGATCACTGCGTCGCCAAACATACCTGTAAATGGGCGAGGCGTTCCCCTCTTTGTACCAGATTATTAAATAAATTTTATCCCCGGGAACTGGTAATTTCATATCGCACGGGAGCTTGGCTACGCCCCCGGTGATGGCACTCACTTCCAGCACTGAAATGAAAAAAAAGAGTGACGGTTTAGTATTCGCACAATTGATGCAGTCTGCAGACGTAACAGCGAAACATCCGGAGAATGTCGACTTTCACTGGTGCCAGCACTGACATATTCGGTTGGTGTATGTCCGAAATAGTTGTTAAATACCCTTATTTTTGACTGTTGACATTCACCATATCTTCGACCGGTGAAAGTCGACATTATCCAGTTTCGGTCATTCACTGTAACTTAGATAATTTCGGCCGTGAAAGTACTAAATACAAGGGGGAGTCCTGAAAAAGCCACCGGGAGAGCGCACAATCTGCCTCTGAAGTCCTCATACGGACAAATACAATAGAATCAACGGGGGGCAACAAAGATGTATAGCAATCTAAAAAGTTATTGAATGACTGAAACAGTTTCAGCTGCGGCGACTGCCATTACCTTTATGTTAGTCAGCGTTAACTTTAACTTTTGCCCTGGAGAAACTTGAGCTCAGTTCATAATTTCCACAATTCGTTAATTTAAATTAACAGTCATTCAACTTTTCAAAGATTGATTACTTCTCGTTATAAAAATATCATTGAATCTATTTCTCACCGATCAATCATCGCTCCCGTAATAGAACGTCCAATGAGTCGCCAATTAAAATGCCACAGACTACTTTTATTTCTTTCCATAAAAAGCCACGAATTGCCCGGAAAATTCCTTCAAAGAAGAGGTTAGACGGACCGAAAATTGAAAATATACCCCATTCCGTTTATAATGAACTTTTTTTTTTTACAGCGAACCGGTTTATGATTAAAAACTGATTAAGAAGTAAAACGAAAACTTTTAATTTTCAATTTATTACGAATTATTTTTTATAATTACGTTTAAATTAAATTTTAAACTAAACTTTATTCATTTTTAGCTTTACAACGTTTCGCCCTTTAGAACTGTTGTCATGTTTGCCCCTTTTCCCTTTGAAACCTTCGAAAGCATTTCTCTTTGTGCCGACAGCGGCAGCGCTGTTGGGGTAGCGAAGATGACCGCAGGAAGTGCATCTCCAGGGGAAGGAAGGGATGATGGGCGGAAACACAGACTGTCGTCATATTTCTCCTTGGCCGTAAAAGGAAAATGACGGAAATAAAAGACAATGAAGTTGATAGGATATTGTCACTACATGCTTTGGCACTGATTCAGTGATGCATAGAATGTTTCGGGGAAAAAAATTGAAAAACATGAAAATGGAAAAGGGGGAAAAGTTTATTGAAGGAAAAACATAAAAAAAGAAAGAAATTGAAGAAAATTTCAGAAATAAGGTGATCTCGAGGCTGGCAATGACAGCTACGTTTTTGACTTTTTGTCACGGTGACAAAAAACTTTTTCCGTCCCCGAATGAATTCCTTTACATTTTTTTATGCGACATTATTTAATTCTAATACCCATCCTCCCATAAATCCAATAACTTTTCCGGAGAAGACTTTTTCAATCAGTTCTAAAAACAGGGCTTGACTCCATCTCGCAAGACGGGGGAGTTCGTTCCCTTCGACTGGGGGATGTTCACCCTTCGGCATTGCGTCCACTGGATCATATTCCTTCATTTACCCTTCGGGCGCCAACCCCTAATAACAATAAGCTTGGATTTATTCACGAAAAACCTCTTCCTCAATAATCAAACACTGCTGACTGCAATTGAGCAATCACTGAATTGAGTTACTCTAAAAGTATTGCGGGGAATATACATATTTGTGGAAATGTGCATTCAACTAACATTTACAATTTCAAATAAGGGAAATGTATATTGATTTATCGTTTCACTGATCATACAAAATTACTGTTATAATAAAGAAAAGTATGCTATTACTTGAAAAACTGTAACGAAAATTGTATTTATGAGATCGGCATATTATATATTATGCAAAGAAAAGTATGTTTTGTTTGTTATTTTTATTTTTTAATTAAAACCTTTATATTATATGTATTTAAATAAATATTTTTTTACTGCAACAACATTTCTAACCCTTTGCACTCGAGGCCTTTTTTGCTTGCGCGAACGAGCAACTCAAGACGATTCCGGCCAAATTGGGCAAACACTTTACAGTACTTGAAAATATTTATAAGCAAACAAACGATTGTATTAATAATAAAATCTCACTGATTTATTCATTTACATGTCGAAAACGATAAATTTTAATAAATATTACAATCTGTAATTGGTTGTGGTGTGATATTTTGTGAAATAATGTCCAAGATGCAGCCAGAAAATTGTAATAAGAGAAATAGAAATGAAGATAGAGCAGCTGCATATAACGGAGGTGAATATAAAGAGCATAAAAGAGAAAATAAAGGAAAGAGAAGAAAAAGATAATCAGATGAATGGGAAGATGCAAAAATGGAGAAGAATACACGAAAATACTAAGCAACTTTTAGATTGGGAAAAGCCACATAATTGTGAATTTTGATTTCTGTAATATGATAAATCTGTATATAAGTCAAAAATGTATATTACTGCATATTATAAATAAAAAGATGCAGTTACAAAAGACCACAAGAGTCGATTTAAAGTGTTAAAAACATTTGCCGCTCGAGTGCAAAGGTTTAATTTATTTGTTTTCAACTTTTCTTAAAACGTGAAGGTAAGTATACATATACATTCAGTTCACATATACCCAACTTTTTTGGGAAATGTATACATTTTACGGTAAAAGCGAACATTTCCCATAAAAAGAGCTGAGAAAATGATACAATTTTGATTCCGTCGGCCATCCCCGTAACGGAGCTCTTCTCATAAGTCAGCCATTTTGCACCGCCATACACTCTTTATGGCCACTTGAATTCATCAAAACTGATTTTATGATTTCCTGAATGTCCTCTCGCATTCATTAACCGCTGCTTCGGAATTCACTTCTGCACAACCTTTAAAAGGCTGTCGGATATTTGCCGGTGGCAGTGGATGCCTTAGATGACAGTTCTTGTCATTTTCCCTTATGAAATTAAAAAAAAGAAAAACAAAGGGTGGCACAAAGGGCTGAAGCAAAGGATTTTTTAAAAGAGAGTTTTAACGCCCGCACATTTCGCTTCATTTTTCTCTCCTCAAAGAAGAAATAAACCCGAATGAGAACAAAGCTTTATTCTTTTTCTGTTTTTTGCAATCATCAAATTTTCTTCTCACGTTCCGGGGGTATCTCAAGATCTTTAAATTAAATTAACTCAATCAAACCGATTTTGCGAAGATACAGGATTCTTTAATGCGGGGAAGAGAAGGCGAGGTTTGGGAAAATAAACAGAGGGTGGAAAAGGAGGGGTCGAAGGGAAAATTCCATTAGTTTTAAAAGAATGCGTCAGAATGGTTAAGATCGGCGCCGGAACGTCGTCGGGGAGTTTTCTGGTGTGAATTCGATTAGCGGTCTCTTGACCTCTCATATTTGGCAAACGCCCTGACCGCCGTCCTTTCAGCTCAACCCTTTCTTTTAAAGGGTTTCTCTTTGGTCACTTCCAAAGAGCCGAACCGCTTCGATGCGCCCCTTAATCAAAGGGAACCTTTAAGTGGCCGACTCGAGGAATCTTTCAAAGGAAAGTGCAAATGGGAGGAGACGAAAGACGCCCAAAATGGCTATGTAGTCACGGGGAAAAACGGAAAAGTGCAAAACGAAAGGTAACCTCGTGGGGTAATGGCAATAATTAAAACGAGACTAAGATGAACGCTGCTAATGAAAACAAGAATCTCATAAATTTTGATTAAAACGCAATTTAGAAAAGGTAATTCAGAGAATTGTTTCGTCGGTTAGAAAATTTAAGGTTCATATCGGGTCTTTATTTCGGGATCTTCCTTTTCTTATTTTATAAATCACAAACGATAACCGCAACCACTTTCGGCGGAAGGGTTTAAATAAAAAAAAAAAAAGAGTGAAAATAAATGAACGTTTCTTCTGCTGGGTACGGGAGGGAATGCTCGCCTCCCCAAATTCGCCATTGTGGCAGGAGGAAATTGGCAAAGGAGAAGAAGCAACAGTTTAAAGAAAACTCATTTAAACCATCCCAAGTAATTACCGAACATCTTTAACGCGTTTGCGAGAATTATGCTCGAAACGTGACAAACTGAGATCCCAGATGAGATTTTCATAAACATGACGAAACTCGAGCCCTGCAGGGAGAGACACTGCAGAATTCATTTTCGATCACGCGACAAACGAATTCCCTCCCGGTATTACGCGTAAATGCCGCAAACAGCCACAGCCTTCTGATATTACCGATATTTTCAAAATCGTTAAGCTCAACATTTCAAATACGCAGCCACGCTAATACCGAAGTTTATGATTTTCACTGCAGTGAATCGTTTTTTCTACCGGTGTTAAAACCTAAAAAGGCGGAGGGCACGTCTTGGAGGGGATGAAGGGTTTTTGGGGGTGAGACAGCCCGGAAAGGGGGTGCGTAGCAGGTGCAGGAAAGGACCGCTCCTGAAAAATGGCAAAACTTTTCCAAAATGAATTTGTATTGAGATAGATAAGAACAGAGGGCCGTCCTCGGGCACGCTCCCCATATATTGTTTAAATGAATCGTTAAAAGTTAAACGTTCTCTCCAGTGAATTTCTTTGTTTACTGGAGAATTCTGGAAACGGGAAATTGCCAACTCGGATTTTCTTTCCGGAGTTTTCGGCCGAATATTGTTTCCTCACTACTTTGCTGGGAGTTATTAATACGGCAATTTAGTTTCGGTCAGTTTTGTGCATTTTGACGTCCCCTCTGTCCGACAGGGCACTCCATGGGGTGTTCCTCATTATATTTCTTGACTGTCGTCCTGGAAAAGGTTTCTGACTTTGGGAAGCACTTGAGATGCTCCGCAGAAGCTTTTTACGTCCCCACTGCTCTCGAATGTAACAATAACAAGGCGGCGCTTTTTACTTCTGATCCAACGGACCGTGACAGCCCGACTGTTCGCGCACTCAATCTTATGTAAATTAATCGAATAGTTTAATTAATTAATGTTTTGTCTTAATGCAGGAGAAATGTAATTAATCACAGGACACGCATTGTTTCACACAGATTTCCACCTCTGCGCACTGAAGGACATCCTTGAAAGAGGGGAGTAACCAACACGTATTCATTCAACAATATGAGGAATTCTTCTTTTCATGGATGCACAGAAGTCAAATTCTAATTCCGTTCTGTTATCCCAAAGGAAGTTTGGATTTCAAATAAAATCGCTATGCGAAATGACTTCTCTTGAGAGGTTAAGTGCTGAACCTTCTGCCCCCAAAAAGGTTCCTCTTATTAGAAGCTTTGTTCCTATAAATTCAGGTTCCGATTCAAATGAAAATTCCTTTCTCGTGCGCTCCTCTGTTACACTTTCCATTATTTTCTTCTCTTCGGCTGTTTCTTAATTCTTACACTCGGTTGAGTCTAAAAATTACCCTTTTGAATTTTCCTAAAACTGTTCCAATGTCCATTCCTCGACTCTCGTTTTCAACAGCGATGAATTTAGCCATTCTCCTTCCTCGAAACATTATCTTCCCTCTCTTCTCTAATACTTCTTTCGCCGGTGTCTGCCCTTACGCCTGACATTTTGTTCATCCCTAAAGGCTTCTTCTAATCCCCGAGCATTCTTTTTTCTAATTTGCCCTTCCTGCGTTCATTCCTAGATAAAACTTTGTTAGTTTTAACTCTTATTTCGTGACTCCACCATTTTATCTTCAAGACAAACGAATATTATCCCGAAAACATTATCTGACAACGGAATGAGCAAACACTTTTTCAAATATAAATTAAAATATATAACTAAAAGTATACTTTTAACGAAACGCCTCAAAAAAAAATTTAAACTGAAAATAAGAACTCAGTGTATTCCTTTAAAAAGAAATTCTAATTTCATACTTCATTGAAACTGTGATCGGAGTAAAATTGAAATTTTTTCCTTATGTTTAATAATTAGAACAAAGTCTAATAATTAGACGTCCGCCCGCAGCGCCACAGCAGAACGACATTGTTAAATGCAGTTTTTTTTCTTTATTTTTTGATTTGTTTTCCTTCGATCAGGTTTTTGGCTTATCTTTTAATTTCTATTTTATCTCTTTCCGTGATTCTATTTTTTTTCTCTATTCCGGAGTAAAAAATTGTTTTCGAATTCAATGCACGAATGTGTCTTGCGGAGGGGATTTTTGGTTTTGGCAGAACCCCGGGCTCGCACAAGTGAATTCGAACCGACAATAACGTTCACGAAATACAAAATGAATGGCAGAAGGGTCGCAAATAAGGGAAAATAAAATTAGAAGGACAATGTAGAAAAAATATGGTGAAAGGTTTAGTGATATATTGAAGGATGCTTTTGGAGCCCGGCCAACCACTTTGGGAAGACGGTTGATTGGAGAAAAAAAAAATGATTTGTTACTTTTCACCTACAATTTTTTAACTGCTACTTTCCATTTCTGAAAAGTATGAAATTATTTTTTCAAAATTTTGTGGTCTTTTGCTTGGAACGTTGCAAATTTGCGTTTTAAAATTATAAATACTTTTCCCGTTTGTGCTTCATTCTCATAAATTCTAACCTAACCTGCTTAAAAAAGAATATATATAATTTGTAAACAAACCATTTCACGAATCTTTTGATTCTCTGACCTTTAAATGTCTTAACATTTAAACCTCACAAATGAGACAACTCAGTTACACTGTAAGCGTTTAACATTTTGTTAAAATTAAAACAGTGTAAAAACCGGTAAACCGAACGATCGTGGCAGAAGTAGCCATCGTGACACGAATGTGTACGCCGCAATGTGTTCGAAAAATATTCGGAAGAATCGGACAATGACAATCGTTATAATTATTCAATTTACTAACAGTCAATCACTTAAACCGCTTCGAATATTTTTTTCTTCACTTAATTTCGAATGTTAAGAATATTCTGCATTGAAATTCAACCCTTTTAAGCAAGGACGTAATGAAAGTCATGAGTTTCCATCCGCTCTCGTCCATTTGATTTAATGATCGTTACTTTTAGGATAATAAATCCGATAGGTCAGCCCGTCCTTTTCTGGCCGCACTCGAACAACTTTAATTCTGAAATCGTTTTTTTTTATATTTTTTTAAAGGCGTAATAGTCGATAAATACTCTCTAAGTCTTCGCCTATTCGAGTTTCTTCCTTAAAAAAAAACTCCCATTTCACCGCCTCGGTTTGTTTCATCTTTTATATTCAGTTTCGCTCTGCGGCCCATTAACCACTGGCACATTAGCTCTTTTAAATGGTGAAAATTTTCTATTTTATTTTCTCTTCTCTCAGTCTTAAGTAAAAAGCCTCGGTTATTACTTTTCTTTCTTTGTCTCCCGGGAGTTAAGCAGTGAGATGCGTCGTTTCCAATTCAAACAAAAGTGAAAATATTTTCAAAAAAATATGCGGGTGAACTTTATTCTTTCCAAACTCTCTCATTACAGTCGTATGCATTTGGGCAGTGACTGTTCTTATCCGAAAAATGGTTTAAGAGGTTTGTGACAAACGATCGTGGCAGCAGAGTGAGAGCTGATGGAATTGGATTTTAAGGGACAGGAAGGGAAGTTTGTAAAAGAGTAAAGAAAGGAACTTCCGGATGAACCGAAGGTAATTTCGTAAGAAGTTTCAACTGGTTGAGCCCGAGGCGGTTTCCCTGTTTCCGAATAAGTGAAATTTCAATGAATTTTCCCTTCCACTAACGTCACATCAAATTTAGAGCCGCGACGACTGACCGGCCACGCCCTTCAACTCAGATAAATAAAAAATAAATTTTTTTGTTTTTTGACAGCCCGAAAACCCTGTGATTTGTTAAATGCGTTAACGGCCTCAAGAGGGGGGGGAGGAAAAAAAGGAGAAAAAATATCGAATACAAGTATTTTGTGAATAGCAGAAAATATTTTATGAAATGTTGCTCGGACAATTTGGAGAAGATCCAAAGTGAAGATGAAAGCTTTAATCAGAAAACAAAGAAATATTTTTTCCCTTGACAAAACGCTTAGAAAAAGCGCCAAATCCCAAGAATTTTCAAAGCTTTCGATCAAAAAGACGAAAGAGAACCTCCAAACTCATGGAAAACACAACGGAAAGATACAGAAGGGACGACTTTGAAAAAGAATAAATAAAAAAAAGATAAAACAGGAAAGTAAGAGCGCAATTGAAAAAAGACGATTAGGTCGCATTAGAAAAGAAGCAAAAGATGAGATGAAGCGGGGGAAAATAAATCAACCCCAGCATGCAGAGGCTTTAAAAGGAAGCAGAAAACACAGAAGGAGAAATTGTCAAATAAAAAAGACAAATTTTGCTCATATTTGAGTTAAGCTCTGTGCGAGGCTGTAAATCGCTGAAAAACGAACAAACCGACATCTTCGAAACGCAATTTATAGTTAAAGACTCGGCCGGCAGCATTAATTCCTTTCAGCAGCGAAATGAGAGCACGCTCGGGCAAAATGGCTGCTCCGACTATTTTTCCAATTCGACACTTATTGCAATTATTGTCTCGTTTGTCTCTTCCTTCGGATTAACATCCCCACACGAGAGGTAAATAAATTCACAGCAATTACACAAGAGACTCCCGCACCCCGCGACACAAAGCAAACACTTTCTTCCGAACGGATTACATTTTCAAGAATGACAGTCCCTCCGTCCCTTTCTTTAAGCGAACGCGCTTTTGGGAAAAGTGTTGGACCGAAATAAAACTCAGGTGAGCACGTAAATGAGACCACAGCGGGAAAATGAAATAAGGAAGGCATAAAGATTCGAAACCAGTGAATGGATAATGTGATAAAAAGGAAACAAATAAACCCCGCCGAACTTTCGCCGAAATAAATTGCTTACGACGAAGCAAACTTTCTTTGCGCCAGACAAAACTTCCCTTTTTAGGTCAACACACGTTCGAAATTTCGAATGAGGGTTCGAAAGGTCGAGGGAAGTGACGAAGCCCTCCCGGTTGGATCACTTTCTCTATGACTCGGCGGGACAAGAAGGCTGTGGAAACAAACCGACATTTTATGGGTTTGTTCACTTCGGAAATACTTGGGAAAACGGCTTTGTTTGATATTCCACTCTGTTTTAACGATTCCTCTCATTAGAGTAAATGGTTTTCGTTGATGGGGAAAGTCTGGTGATTGATTGCGTGAGGGTTTTCCCGTTAAAAAAATCTCAATGAAGAGCACTGGGTTTTAATATATAAGTGACCCTTTGTCAATTCCGGTTAATAAAATTTCCATCAAAAAAGTTTTTCGGGAGAAGAGAATCTTCCCAAGTTTTAATTTTTTTAAAGCTGAAAGACAATTTTATTCCACATAACCGAAATGACAGCTGGCTTCTTCCCTCCTTCTTCAAAATGAAAAAAAATTAAGTTATGATGACATTCTGCGGAGAAAAAAGTCTTTTTTGATTTCCTATTTCCCCAACTAAAATGCATTTTTTTTTAATTTGGGAAAAACTTTGCGTTCGTTAAACGGCCAAAAAACAGACAAAAAGAATTCCCACATTGAAAGTCTCTGACCGAACTCAAATCCAATTGTTTACTTGTAATGCAGACCTAATTTAGAATTCACTTTCGCCATTTTTACTCCCTTAGCTGCTTTTAATTCCAACCTCCCTTCCATTGTCTTTCGCTCTATGGAAAGAAAATGAAACTCATACTGTTACATATTCTTCTCTTTCTGTTTCTCAACTTCTATCACTTCTCGTAAAATCCTTTTTCTTTAATCGGTCTCATTTTTTCATTACTTTCCTTAGTATATTTTCTGTCGGGTGTTAAGAACCATTCCGAGTCACCGACAGTAACGTTTGCAATAAATTTAAATTGCAAAATAATTAAATAAACTAATCGTAAATATATAATTAAACACTAAAAGTTAATAATTAACAGATCATATGATTAAACAGAAACCCCAAAAATAAATAAATAAACAAATATACAATATAAGATTAAACAAAAACACGAAATAAATAATTATACAGTTATACAAAATAAGAATAGACAAAAACACGAAATAAATATACAAATATGCAAAATAGAAACAGACAAAAACACAAAATAAACAAATAAATATACAAAATAAGAACAGACAAAAACACAAAATAAATAAATATACAAAATAAGAATAGACAAAACCACAAAATAAATAAATATACAAAATAGGAAGAGACAAAAATACGAAATAAATAAATATACAAATATACAAAATAAGGACAGACAAAAACACAAAATAAATAAATATACAAATATGCAAAATAGAAACAGACAAAAACAAAAAATAAACAAATAAATATACAAAATAAGAATAGACAAAACCACAAAATAAATAAATATACAAAATAGGAAGAGACAAAAAAACAAAATAAATAAATATACAAAGTAAGAACAGACAAAAACACAAAATAAATAAATAGACAAAATAAGAATAGACAAAAACACGAAATAAATACATAAATTCATAAACAAAAATAATCATACACAAAAACACAAAATAAATAAACAATAAGGATGAACAGAACATTACATACGAAATAGATAAAATGATAAATAAACAAATAGACATACACACATTTAAATAGCATCCGAAAACAATTTATTTTCTTAAAGTCATACAGGAAAAAATGTCAGAAAATAATTTCGCGTTTTCTAAATATACGTTTTCGAAAATAAGATTTAAATCCGACAGACTGAGAAGCTTTTCCCGAAAAAAAGTGAAACTTTCTCGGGTTCGGTTATTGTAAGACCTCTAAGCTCTGTGGCAGAAAGCTTTGCAGGGCGAGAGGAAGAGTGTTTCTGTCTGATAGAGAGTAATTGTATTTGAGTCGCGGAGGCCTTTATGGGATTCAGACAGAGGGTGACAAAGACAGGTTTAATCTTTCATGATGGATAGGTCTGCGATACATAAATCAATGTTCACAACATCAACGCGACAGAGGAATTGTCTTCTTTTGATGTCGACTTCTCATCTCCTCCTTCTCTTCTTCTTCTTCTGCTCATTGACTGGTTCTCTCGCTCGGGTTGCCCACCGCAACACCTTCCGGATGCCCCCGACAAGAAAAACTTTCCTCAACTTCTATTAATATAAATTTCTTTTAGTAAGTTTTTTAACTTTTTCAATCTTACAAGCCTAAAAGCAAATCTCCTCAGGAAAGTAAAAAATTCGCTTTTTCACTCTCACCGTGTTAGATTAGGGCGTCCTCCATTTTTTTTATTTTTTCAAAAAAAAATTTCAATTTCGTTCTTCCGTTAAAATTGCCCAAAGTAAAACAATTTTTTCACTTTGAAAAGACCAAAGATAGTCTTCGCCCTCGCAGTGCATTATGAAATTATGTTGCAATTTAAGCGCAAATTTTTTTCATTTTTACCTTAATATTCGGACGGGGAAAGATTTTCCAGGTGATGCGAAAAAGGTTTCGCTTTTGCATTAAGGGATGAAAGAAATAATTTCGAACCTTATTTTACTTATTAAGGGGGGGAAAGAAAAACACGAGCTTTCACTGAATTTTCTTCTATGTTTCATTTACAGTTTTGCTATGGATGTCAATCTTTATTTCCTCTTTTAGTGGACTTATATAGTCTGAACAACTACAGAAACCACAAGAGAAGTTTAGAATAAAAAGAGAGAACAAAGATGAAGACGGAAGTTGGCTGCGTAGGAAGAGAGCCAGAAATACTGTATCATAATAATATATAAATCTGTTAAAGGAATTTGTGTGTGTGTGCACACCGTTCCTTGTTACTTCAGATCCAAAGAACCACTGAACCGATTTCCAAAGAATTATCTGCGCTATGTCTCATTTCTAATAGAAAACCTGTTCAGGTTTAGATAACTTAACAAATTCCTTTCTGCTGTTAAAGAGTTGACTTTGAGTACAGTGGGAAAAGTATTCGATTAAGAGGTGAATATTGTATTTCCTCAAATACTCAATGCAGTATATTCATTGTGTGTTAAACATTTTTCATAATTTCCATATAATTTTAATTTAATTAGTAATTAGTTAGTGTGGATTTAGGGTTAATAGTTTTTCAGATTTTAAGAGAATTTGCTGTAGAATTGATATCTAAAGTTAGTATTAGATATTTAGAGTTTATAATAAAAAATAAAATATAAAAAAGTCCGTTCTGATTGAGAAGAGGTGGAGATCGAATCTGAACAAAGTTAAGTAGCAATTTAGAGGTTGCAGACCAAAGAGCGAAGCATTTATTTGTTCTGTAGAAGAGAGAGTAGTGAAGAACGGAGAATATTGTACAGAAGTCCCCACAGGAGAGTGAAAGGCAACGTGAATTAAGCAGAATTAAAGTGGATTAAGTGCTACTGAAATTATTATACTTATACATGATTATATAGTTGTGATTTTCCATAAATTTAAATACAATGGGATTATCGAGGTGCATTCAGTTTTTCAGGAAATGTATTATATAAGGTATAAATATAGATATAAATTCCCAAGTGCCAGCGAGGGCGAAGACCTCTAGTGTGAAAATAAATACAGCTGACACTCTTCCTCACGTAAATTCAAAATTTTGAGTTAAGCGAAAACAATAAGTCTTTGAAAATTATGTTGTTTTCAAATGTTACAGAAAGTCTAAAGCAAAAGAAGTCAACTGTACCGCCTTTCGCGTCATAACGGAGTCAATATTGTCCACCGATTGACCACCCATCACTTTCTGCAGCGGTTGAATATTTAAGAGTTATCAATATGAGGTTGGCAAAGGTTGAAAAATCAATAAAAAGCAAAGCATCCGAGTTTTACGTTTCAATCATCCCATCACAGGTTATAGCGCAATAATTGAGAGAATTATGGCAACTTTTTTATTACCTCTATTATAAACAACTTTTTTCCCTCAGACCATTACTTCTTTTTCACTTAACTTCTTTTCCCCCAGCTGTACTCGAAGACCCACCGCTCCTTCTCATGTGCAATAAATAACGAAAAAAAAAAGAAGTTAAGGAGAAAGAAAATTCATTGATCTTTCTTATTGAACCTTTTCGCTTTGGCCGTTTTTTTACGGCGATTCGCATCGGCCGTAATTGCCGCCGAAACCGAACAACTTTTTATCAAAGTTAACACATAAATATTTTTTTTACTCTCTCAGTATTTATGCGAAAATTGTATTTTCACTTCCACGTTCACTTTCCACCCTTTCACCCCATCTCAAGTACACTGACCTTGGGAACGTCCAACAGAGTCGGCCACATAATTCGCCAGAAAGGATCCCGCCCTCATGAAAAAGTCAAAAACGAAATGTCATTCAACCCTTTATCAAAAAACAGAGACAGGAAATGTTTGCATTTACACATGGAGTATGAAATAGGATGTTTTTCTCATTAAAAACCATATCAAAACGAAATGGAAAACATTCATTTTGTTGGATTTCATTCGAGTCGATGAAATAAAAGGAAATCCCACGGATCGAAGATGAGCTTAAAATGAACGACAACAAAAACTTCTTTTTTCCCCTCTAAATTATTGCTTCAATTTGTCACTTTGATTTTTTTCCGAGTGGGAGAGACTTTAATATTTGCGACAAAAAAAACTCAAAAATATGACGTGGAAAATTATTTAGCCAAGCAGTCACCCTTAGGATGAACCCCCTCGGGGCCACACGTACCGACCTCTCCCTATTTTACGTCCCGAGGGAGTATTGGCATTCCTCAATCTCCTAATTTCCTTTTACGTTGAGATACTCTCCTTTGAATTTCCGAATATCTGTTGCTTTCTTTTCGTTCCACTGCCTTCTCTGAACTCCCCGACTCGTGCCGGTATTAACTCTTCCGGTTCCTCCCTGTTTTCTTTGTTTTCTGAATGGAGGCAGAGAAGTAATAAGGAAATTAGCGTATGCCATGATAAAAATGTATCTCTCTATTGTCGTCTGTCACGCGAAAGGTGGTTTCCATTCGGCGTCGTAATTGTTATTTTCCACTCGACGGAAAACCCATAATTTACTGCTTACAGCTTTGATGTTAATGTGTCGGTGTAAGTTTAAAATAAAACCGAGATTTTCATCCCGTCGAGCGTCGGTTTCTGCGCCCGAATTCTGCTCGTTTTCATTCGAAGAGATTGGATTCGATCAGTCGGTGCCAATCCTTAAGCAGTTGATTGATTAAACCGAACTGAATTCGGATATTTCACAAGTTTTTTTCATCTCTTCCTTCATTTGCCTTTGACTGTCACGTGACAGGAGAAAGTCTAACGGTTTTCAAAAGCTTTCTCGAGTCGACTGCAAATGTTTCTCTGACAGAAAATGAGTCATTCTGAAACAGGTCTTCTTTATCCGACCTTCTGCGTTTGTATAAGCAAAAGACTACCTCCGAAATTCCCTTAACCCGTTAATAAAATAATTTGTATCCGAAAACAATTCCAGGACAATTTAAGGATACAGTGGTCCTCAAAAGTATTTTGACAATACAAAATTTAATAGTTTCTTAGTTAATTATTTTATTTTACTTCATTTTACATACTTACTTTACTTAGTTATTATTAAGATTTTATTATATTTTTTTATTATTTAGTTATA
>JAQIBA010000348.1:0-20899 GCA_028293925.1 Brueelia nebulosa
CATCGGTGATTGATTCCTGAGTAAGAAAATCCGAACAAAGGGAGTTCAATTCGGAAACTGTCTAAACGTTTATTGAGACGGAATCTTTGAGTTTACCCCCGCGGATTTCCGGCTTCAATCACCGGTTTCCGGTAAACGTTAACCGGGAAATATAAAAAGGAATAATGAGGAAGTTATAATTAAAAAGGAGTGTCAAAAGGCGTTCTCGAAGGTCGCTAAAAGCCTGAAAGCCTCTCAATATGGGAATTAATTTAAAATGAAAAAGCAGAGCAACGCCCTCAAAGCCTTCCCGAAAATTGTCTTTTAGGAAGTTTCGTCCGCGAGGGAACAAATAAAAGTTAGCAAAAACAAAAACATATTTCCTCGTCGAATTTTCCAAGTTTTCCTCTTTATCCCTTTTAATTAAAACGGAACTTTCAATAAATCTTTTCTAAAGAAACAACCTGAGGTAAATAATTTTTCCGTTTGACTCGAAATTAAATAGACATAAACCTTTGTTCCGTCCGAGTTAAGGAAACCGGCGTTCAGGGTCGAGTGGTGAGAGGTTCGGGAAGGCGGTGGGAGGAGGAGGACCGAACACTTTTCATATTTCCATTATTGATGAACAACGCCTTCTTTGAAAGAGGTCACAATCGAACAATGGGCGAAGGATATGCGGTCAAAGCGGAGTTCATTAAAATTTCAATTTTCTTTACCCAATGAAAGTATTATTACCACATTATTTTCTACAAAACCCATATTTTCTTCAGCCTTAGAAAATCACATTAAACTTTCACCGCAATGTCAAACCGAAACCCCCCCTCATTTTGAGCCCAAAATGGCGGTGTCACCGAACCGAATCATTGTCTGACACCTTTTCACACATTCTCGTTCCAAACATTTACATTTTTCCTAACGTCGTCTCTTTTCTTTATATTTTTCCTTTTTCTTCAATACTCAAATTTTCATGCAGTAAACATCCATCACGCATTCATATCTCTGCGAGCTCCTTATTGTATACTCTTTATTATAACAAAATTATGAATATAAAGCTTTTTTAATAAAAACCAGATAAGTTTATGAATTCCTTTCTCGTGTTAAAGGGTTGATGTTCTTTTTTTTTGAGTTCAGTGCCACTTTGAGAACAGTGGCAAAGTGGAATTTGGGGGAATTCGGGGCTCCACATTCGATATTATTACACTGAAATTCTGCTCGCGGTTATATTCTTTGTGTATTAATTTTCATATACTTTTCAGCGAATTGTTTTTAGATTTGATAGTAATTAGTTTTTGTAGATTTAGTGGTTTTTTATAGACTTTTGTTGTAGAATTGATAGAAATTCGTTAGAGTGGGTATAAAATTTAATAATATAATAATTATAAAATTTGTGTATGGGTATCTATTGGTCGGAATTAATTTCTTTGGAAAGAGCAGGGATACATATACATAATATTCAGTAATATTTAGTCATATTTTAACAAGAGAGAATCTCTAATTACTCCTAAATACAATTTACAAAATATTCTTTGGAATTATACAATGTATTTATCTCCAATCGATGGAGCATCGTATTAGTTGATGAAAAGGTTTAATAGAAATTGAGGAAAAGTTTAAACTGTTATAGGAATGCATACAGTATAAGACATACAGTATGTTACAGTAACTAATTCACCGTATTAGTTCGTGAATAGGTTCTCCAGACGTTGAGCTTCCCTTAAAAAAAGTATAAACTGATATAGGAATGCATACAGTATAAGACATACAGTATGATACACTAACTAATTCACTGTATTAGTTTGTGAATAGGTTCTTTAGGCATGGAGGTTCCATTAGGAAAAGTATAAACTGATATAGGAATGCATACAATATAAGATTCGTATATATTCATATAGTTCCTTGCTGTGGTGACTGAGAGCAGACATACGACCGCTAAGGGTTAAAGTATAGATATACAGTCCCAAGTCCCAGGGAAGGCGAAGCTCTAGCTGCCAGTGGGGGTTGAAGCGCTGAGCGCTCAGGGGCAGCCCCATAGTAATTAATAAAGTATGGAAACTACAAAAGCAATAGGATGAAAGACACAATCAAAGTTTAGTCGTTTGATTGAAAAAGAATCGATTAATAGGGGAGGTTATGAAAGTGGCCTATGCTCACATAATATATTGCTGTGTCAGCAACAGCCTAATAATTGGAAAACCTCTCTCCGCTCTATTGTCAACTGCATTCAGCTATGGCCGTCCTTCCGGGAACGGAATGCATTATTTCCAATTAATTCTTACGAGAAAATTCAATTCACAACACTTCTTTACAATTCATTGGGTTTCACGGGACGAGTTATATTGTAAGTACTTTCTGTATTTCGTAACATTACGGATTTCCTCTCCGGAAAATCTTTTCCCGAACAAAATCTGTCAACTGCAGTTGTCTTCCGAACTGTACAGTCATTTTATATATTTCAGAACGCTTTCGGTTTTATCTGCAATCGATATCTGAATCATCCGATGCTACTAATAATTTTTTACGTTAAATTTTGAGAAATTCTATAATTTTATCACGAAAACGTCACATACAGTAGTGCTCATAAGTATTTTGACAGTACGAAATTTTACCTTTTTCATTCAGAGTTACGAAGTTAAATTTCATTTTAATTTCATTAAAATGCTTTACAACAGTTTTCACATTTATAAATTATAATAAAATTTACATATTATTTATAATATTAATACATATATTCCATTTATTAACACTTCATTTAAATTTCATTGGATTTTATTAAAATGCTTTACAACTGTCCTCATTTATATTAATTTAATATTAATTAAACAACAGAAGAAACAAAGAGTTTATCTTTAAAAGTCAACAGTGGAATTATATAATAGTAAAACTAAGTAAAAGTATTAAAGAAAGAGCAGAGGACTAAGAGGAATGTTCTTTTGTATATTTGTTATTTTAATATATTGTAACAGAATATTAATAATAATTAATAGAATTTTAATAATAAAAAATATATTATTAATAGTATTGATAACTAAACAACACAACCCCAAAATAATAATAAAATCTTATAATAAAAGACTAAATTTTGTATCGTCAAAATTTTGACAATTTTTTGCGTATTTTGTTATTTTAATACCGAATTTATAAATTTATAATTATAAATTATAAAATTATAAAACATCAATAACAGACAGAAGACTAAGAAAGAGTATTAATGAAAAGCAGAAGAGTAAGAATGTTTTGTTTTGTATATTTTGTTATTTTAATGCTGACAAATATATTATTAATGCAGTCGGTAACGAAATTATGTGTAATAACGTAATAATAAAAATGTGTTTAGTATTGTTGTAGTTTTGTGTACTTTGTGTGTCATCAATGTAATGAAGTTTCTGTAATGAAAAATGATAGTCCTGAAGAAAACCTAAAAGGTGATACCAAGCTAAGTGAAAAAGAATAATATATTATTAATAGTTTTGATAATTAAATAATATTTAAATTTAAAAGTAAAATAATTGTAAAATTTTGTATTGTGGTTATAGTTTTGAGTGTTAGTGTAATCGAAAGTAAGCGGTCGATGCACCGAAAAGTTCCGACCTTGAAATGTTCCCCGAAAGCGTTTGAATCGGTTCTTTTTCGTGGAGGAAAGCAGTTTTTATCCCGAAATTGTTTTCGCCTTGAAGAGAGGATGAAAAGCTGAATAAAAGCTCCTCCATGGGGCTGGCGGAATGTGGAGGAGGAAATACCTTTCCCGGATTTAATTTCTCCCGGGGAAACTTTCTAAAGATGGCGAATAAGGCGGGCACTGATAAGAGGGAAAAGAAAATTTGAGCGATAATAAAAGAAACTCGGTTTCTCTCCCTTTTATTTCAAATCTCCCTTCGCCCGGGATTTGCATGGAAAGTGCCAGAAAAAACATTTGTTGGGGGGAAAAGTAATTAAGTAAGTGAAGGAGCCTTCATCTCCCACTCAAAGGATTTCAAACGAAAATAAAAATTGCATTTTAGGGGAAATCTAACCTCGCGGGTTCAAGGACACGATATTAAAATGAAAATCGGTAACTCTACACCTTTTAGAAAAATCCCCAATGAGACGAAATAAAATTTCTAAACGAGTTTTTAACCGTTTTGGGCCCATTTTTGGCATAACGAAGGTTTCAGCAATCTCAGCTTTCTCACAAACGGAATCCGTTTTATTCTTTCGATGTCGGTCAGTGGCTTAATATACTGTATATATATTAAGTTCATGACTGCGTTTATAATATATTTGTCGACATTAAAATAACAAAATATACAAAACATAACATTTTTAGTCTTTCGTCTATTATTTATGTTTTATAATTTTATAATTTATAATTACAAATTTATATTATAATTGTAATTTATATTTATTTTATAATTCTGTAAATAAAATCTTTCAAAACAATTTTTCAATACGAAATTAATAGTTTCTTAGTTAATTATTTTACTGTATGATTCAATTATGTATTATTTAGTTATCAATACCATTAATAATATATTTTTTCGCCCTTCGGCATTAAAATAACAAAATATACAAAACATAACTTAGTCGTTTGCTTTTTCATTAATACTCTTTCTTAGTCTTCTGTCTATTATTTATGTTTTATAATTTTATAATTTACAATTATAAATTTAAATTATAACTTATATTTATTTTATAATTCTTTAAATAAAGTCTTTGTTTCTTCTGTTAGTTAATTAATAAATGCGAGTATATTTAAATTTATACAGTAGCGCTCAAAAGTATTTTTACAATACAAAATTTAATAGTTTCTTAGTTAATTATTGTACTGTAAGATTTTATTATGTATTATTGAATTATCAATACCATTAATAATATATTTTTTTCGCCCTTCGGTATTAAAATAACAAAATACGACAAAAATTTTCAAAATTTTGACAATACAAAATTTAGTAGTTTTTTATTATAAGATTTTATTATTATTTTAGGGTTGTGTTGTTTAGTTATCAATACAACTAATAATATATTTTTTCATATATTATACTAAAAGAAGGTATAGTGTAGTCTAGTAAAGTATACAGTATAATAAAATATCAAGTATATAAAGTATAATAAAGTATAGTATAGTCATATTAAAAATTCTATTAATTATTATTAATATTCTGTTATAATATATTAAAATAAGAAATATAGAAAACAACAGATGTCGGTCAATGGCTTTTGACCGACATGTTTTTTGACCATAAAGAAAATGAAATAAATTACCGTGAAAATGGGAAATTTCTTGGAGAGTTATTTCAAAAAAAAACCCGTCTTGAAGAGTCTTTTGACTCCAAAAATTGTAAATTTTAAAATGAATTTTCCCGGCATTTCCCGGGCGGTTATGTAATGAAGCCCACGTTTAAAAGTTCCCGGAAGGGTTAAAATTAAAATTTTTCAAAATAACGTTCAAATATTCTCCTTTTTAGAAAAATTTAGGGTTTTTAAATCACAGCTAATTGGGGGAAGTTTTGTAAATTAGTCGTAATTAAATCACAGAAAGCTTTTAAGAGTCTTTAGTCGGAAAATTTAATTTTCTCCGATATATCTTTATAATCTGTGAGGATTTTTCACCAAAGGAATATACCAACGATGTCGGTTGTGTATTATGTCCTCGTCGGTATATACATCGGATGTGTTCAGCACTTAAAAGTTAATTAAATGGTGGAACTCAGAGAAAACGCTAAACTAATTCGGGGGTGGAAACCACCCTTAACCCTTTCCGGGAAACGGAGAGGTCCAAATCGTTCTGTCGGTGACCAAAAACTGCCGAAAAAAGTGGTTGAATTGCGGTTAATCCCCAACAGGAAAAAGTGCCGGTGTTGCTGACGAAGCTTTAAAAATAAGCAGTCATTTTTTGTGAAAATTCTCTATCAGGAAAATGAATGAAAAATGATACAAAAAGCAGTCGCGAATTAATTAAAACCCGACTGAGCGTTTCAAATCTCAAACAATATTTTCTTGTAACATTAATAAAATGAAATCATTCAGGGAAAAATTTCCTAAAAATAGGAGGTGAAAAACCACCCCCGAGGGAGAGAGAGTAAAAAGCAAAGGAACCGAGAAGAAATTTCACTCGGCATCCCTTATGTCCTCTCTCATCCCTAAACTCTGAACCCCTGGGAAAAACCACCCACGAAAACGTCGCCTTTTTTGTTCGATATTTCCGGAAAAATTCTATTAAAAAAAATATATTTCCAATTAAAGGGGGAGATTTTTCACGGGGGTGTGGACTGCTTAACCCCTCGTCAGTCAGCCTTACAGACCCTTAGTGACAACCCCCGTCGCTGCCCCCGCTGCTTCAAAATACCGCTCGAGTTCTTTGTAAGTGATGCCTTTTTTTTTTTGATTAAAGGGATGAATTGATGAATGAAACTGCATTCTCCCCCGGGGGGTGAATTAAACAGCGCTGTTCAACCTTTTGCACGTTTACACCCTCTGACAATTCCCATAATAATTCAGCTGTTGGAGAGATTGATTATACGTCAGGTGAAAGTGGCAGTGGCAGAGGGTGAAAAATTGTCTACTGGTCCAGTCAAATAAGGTCAAAAATGGGGGATGAAGTTACGTTAACTCCTAAGAAGCTGAAACTCGGACAAACTGTTAATAAAATGTACAAATTCGTCAAAAATCCAAGGTCAAAGGTCGGAAAAATTAGTTTTTCGCCATTTTCAGCAAAACGGTAGGTTTTATCGTAAAATTAGCTCAGATAAAAATTGTAGAGGATAAAATTATCTACAAAAAATGTATTAATACTTTTCTTCCTAAGAGTCACCGTTTCTGAGATATAACGATTCAAAAAGTTAGATCAGACATTTGACATTGTTTTGTGGCAAAATGGGAAACTTTGGAGGGGCGATTTTACCCCCTCAGAATAGTTTCTCTAAAATGAAACCAGATGCGTTCGAAAGCTTAAAATGTGCCCTATAAACGAGCAAAATTAGAAAGAAATTCGAGTCGACACTACTTTGATATTTGGCCTCAAATAGATGCAAAAATGGCTGAAATCGCCTTTGCTCTAAAATTTTGAACTCCCGTAACCTCCGAAGTTTTGATGCTAAAAACGTCAAACATGGCTCATTTTAAAGCCCAAATGTTACTCTTTTTCCGCACATAGTTTGGACGAAATTGGCCGCTTCGAAAAAAAAGTTATGGAGCTTTAAAAATTGAACACTTTTGGGCAATTTTTACAACTCATCCAAATCTTTGAATCGTTATATCTCAGAAACGGTGGCTCTTAGGAAGAAAAGTATTTATACATTTTTTGTAGATAATTTTATCCTCTACAATTTTTATCTGAGCTATTTTCACGATAAAACTTACCGTTTTGCTGAAAATGGCGAAAAACTAAGATTGTTGACCTTTGACCCCCGTCATTTTTTCTCCGACATTCGATTTTTGACATTTCATTTATAAGGAATTTATGTGAGTTGACCCCTCATTTTTGAGGGGTTTTGGCGAAACTTCACTTCTCTCCATTCATTCATTCGTGATTGATTAAAATCTCGGAGTCACCGTCAGGTTAGGAATTTTTCTCGACCTGTGACAAGGAATGTTTTCATGACCCGAGGGTGGCATCATCTCAAAGACAGTCGCTGAACCGTAAAAGAATCGTGACTCAAAGCGGCAGAGCGTGAGTGGTTCATCGGAAGTGGAAATAAAATTGTTTCACCTTTTCGCATTTTTTCGGAGGCGAACGAAATGGCAACGAAATAAAACACTGAGAAGAGAAAAATGCTTTTGTTATTTTCAAGAAAAGATTGAACAAAGATCGAAGTAGTTTTTTTCCTCTCCTCTATTTTTCCCCAAGGGTGAATTTTTTTTTAATGGTATTTTGATTATTAATTTCTATTAGTGTGAATCTTCCCCGTGGGTTTATAAATTTAACCCTTTGCGGTGGTATTAAATTTGGGGATGGGTATATATATATGGAAAGAACATACAACGTCAGTTTACAATAGATAAACAACATTTAGTATTTCTTTTGTGATTTTGTAGATATCTAGGTATACCTACATTCAATACAGGCATCTAATGATATGTTTTTGTATAAAAATTATGTTTTATAACTCTCCATAATGTGGTATTTTCAAAGTACTCTATAACATTTAAGTGACAACTTTTGTTTAGACTGTATATCGTTATCTCCAATCGATGGAGAAATGTATTAGTTGGTGGATAAATTCTTTAGGCATTGAGGTTCCCTTAGGAAAAGTATAAACTGATATTAGAACGCATACTGAATTCTGCTGAATCAAAAGTCCGAGACCTGTATATTTTTATGTCGGATGCGTTTCAAACTAGAAGCTTTATTTTGTATTTATAAAAGTATTTACTATTTTATTTTATATATTTTTTTATTAGTTATAGATTTATATATTTATTTTTTATAAAGCATTTATTTGCACATATTTATTTTTTTATTTCTGTAGTTTTGTTTTAAGTTACTGTATATTTGTTTTTTAAAATACTGTAGTCACCCACTTTAATGCTTAAGGACGAAGTAAAGTTCATATTGATTGATTGGTTGATATAAGAATTCATACAGTATAAGACATACAGTACACTACAGTAACTAATTCACTGTATTAGTTCGTGAATAGGTTCTTCATCCATTGAGGTTCTCTTAAAAAAAAGTATAAACTGATATAGGAATGCTTACAGTATAAGGCATACAGTATGTTACAGTCACAATTCACCGTATTAGTTCGTGAATAGGTTCTGTAGACATTGAGGTTCTCTTAGGAAAAGAGATATAAATATGCATACAGTACCATAACCGATATAGGAATGCATACAGTATAAGACATACAGTACGCTACAGTAACTAATTCACCGTATTAGTTCGTGAATAGGTTCGTCAGGCATTGAAGTTCCCTTAGGAAAAGTTTAACTGCATACAGTATAAGATTCGTACAGTTCCTTGCTGTGTGCTGAGAGTGGACATACGACCGAAGGGGTTAATGTATAATTTAACCCAAATATTGTGGTTTTTTCTTTCCAGCGCCATCAATCCGATTCTGTATAACGCCATGTCGGTCAAATTCCGCCGGGCTTTTCGTCGAGCTTTGTGCTGCAGTATCAACACATACACTCTGAGATCACCGGGAGCGCCCTGTCATTCCTTCAGAAGGAAAAAGTCAGTCAATTCGCTGTCGACAACGACGAAGACGACCCTCTGCTGAGGGTACCCTCGATTGTACCGCCACTTCTGAAATGGCGACAGAAGACGACAGTGGCAGTGCAGTGACGGTTTATCCCCGGGAAGATGAGGGAATGAGTGTTTGGCGAGTCTTTCCTTCCGTCCTGTGAAATGTCCTCTGCCTTTCTGACGGGACAATGTCCTCAAGTGCGGGATGAAAGCGTCCGTCAAACGACGTCGTGTTCACAAAGACCAAAAATATGGCGGCCAAATTTTGTATAAAATCGCACTCATATTTATTATTATTAAAAAAAAAAGAAAAACAAAACAATCAGTTATTATATATCAAATTTACATTTTATTGAAATAGTATGCGCAACTTGTCAACTGATCAATAGGCCAAATTCTGTATAAAAGCCTATTTTTTTATACATTTCAATACTAATATACTGAAATACTAAACTAACAACAAATCGTAGTTTTGCACTCAAACTTTCAAAAAAGCACTGTGTTTCATATTATTATATATATATATAAAAGGTTTTTTTTATACTCTCAGCCTTTTTTCTTTTTCCCGTATGAGTACAAAACACAATTCATCAAACGACTAGAGAGTTCCAGGAATGTCATCTCAACCGATATTATTATCATAATATAATATATATTATAAATTTGAGCTTCGTACCAAAAAGGGCGCTAACAAATATTTAAAAAAGTTTTAGGACAGTCGAAAATTAATTGCCGAGATTGCATCGCGTCTTCAATTGTATAAATATTTATTCGGTATAAGAGAAACAGATTTTGGTGTCGCTTTTTAATTCGAGATTCCTTCCGAATATAAATAAACGTTTCACTCTCCTGCATAAATATTCTTCTGTAAACAGTTTTTCTCCCTTTTTGTTATCTTTCTAACCCCGAATCCTCATTAAAGAAAGCCGAACCCTTGGGCGTTTTTCACCCCTTCGAATGTTCACCCCCCGATTCTCCCAAATGAGAAACGGTCTTCTTAATTCTCACTCTCAAGGCCAATCATAGAGTATATAAATGAGGCAAATCGGCAGCGAACGGTGAATGGCAGCGCTGACGTCAGCAGTGTAAACAACCGCCAAAAGCGTTAGTGCCCTTTCATAGGCAATAATGGTTTGAGATAATCTTTTGTTTGCTGACTCTTTTGAGATTCGAATATTCAAATTTTTATAAATCAAAGCTTTCACCATTTCTTTTTAATTTTATATGAAGAAATCGGTAACTTCGATATAATAAAAAAAAAACAGTACAACCGTTGTAAAAGTTGTTTTCACATTTTTTTTTTGTTAAGCTTTTGGAACGATAATTCGGGATTTTGGGAACAATTAAAGCGGAGGGAAAGTGTTTATATTCTTGTCCCGATTTCCGAAGGCTCGCACTTTTCGGACATAACGGTGAGGACTTGGTCGAATTTGGCGTGTCTCTCCTCGGAGCAAACGGCGGCACCCCGACTCCCCCACAGGAATTTCAGGTGGAACTCCGTACGAAACATGTCCAGGATGAGTTCGTCCACTTTGGAGTCCCCCAAAACGATTTCGGCGTTCCTCCTGAACGACGGAAGCATACTGGCGAACTTTCGACCGGATTCGAGATGGGCGAACATCGTCGAAAGACCGAAATCCATCGTAGACTCGAATACTTCTAAACAGTTGGCGGTTAGCGAGCTTCTGAAATGGGTCCTGGTCCCTGAAAATACACCCCTCGATTAGATATCTTCCTCTTGACAAAATGTCGGAAGACTGCCGTACCTAAAACATCTTCGAGTGTTCTCTCCTGCAGCAAAATAAACGGAAGCAAATGAGGAATTGTGGTGTTCGGAGCCTGAGGATTGGTGCATTCGTTCATGCTCTTCAAAGTCGGTCGCAGTTTGGCCTCATAACTGAATGCGCTGTCCGTGAATTTTTGCCTGAGGATATGCCACGTCGTTGCCAACCTTTGAACCTGAAAAAATCCCCTCCACGTATTGTCTCAATTCAAAGGACGCGTTTGTGTTAACCTTACCTGAGGCAAACACAACCCCAGCATGATGGCGCAAAACCCGAAGAGATTTCCCAAAGCTGTTTTTATGTCTATTGCCACTTGGATCCATTTGTTGAGGGTCTCCGCCCTTTCGGACTCATTACTGCAGGTAAGTATTGTCACCGCCACTAACAGTTTTAGACATTCCGCCCTGAAATCAATTCGCATTGTGATATGGGAATACAACAGTTGGGAGACAGCAAAGGGTGGAATATTACCGCTCTATCATGTCCATCCTGACCTGCTGACCCTGCGGCAGCATACACATCTCTATACCTGAGGACACCCCCAAACCCAGATCGTTCCAGTCACAACTATCCCTCCTGTCGTTTACGGTGATTTCCAAATCCATCCTCGTCATATGATTGGCCAGGATCCTCGACCCATTCTCCTTGAGCATGTTCCTCACGCATTGCAGTGCTGACGCGTCCACCGGTTTGTTCTCAAGCGTCGGCAGCAGAAGCGTGTGGAAATTCTCCAGGTCGAAAGCAGAAGTCAGCTGTTTGCTGGGCAGCGACTGCAGTAGAGTGTCCTCAGCGAAGGAATCATACTCGACTGCTTTGAGAGTCGTCGAAGAGGCCGACGTTGGAATCCCGGAGGATTCGTACCTATACCTGGGATTTTTGATAACGACGCCCCGAAGAACTGTCCCCGAACCGCAGGGCGTCGTCGCTTCGTTGGAGTCGCCCGTGGCCGAACTCTGGGCGGAATCACCGGAACCGTTTCCGGAGTCACTTCCGGAGGCCTGATATGATGTCACCCTCGGGAAGGCGTTCTCCCTCAGACGGAGGTCGATTTCGGTGCCTGGGGGGAGCGAGGGAACGCGACTAGGTTTCGGTGGAGGGGTGAAATCCTCCCCCAAAGGCTTTCGCCTCTCAAAGCAGGGGCTCAGGGTGGGATCACTGGTCACTCGCGACATCCTGTTGCTTCTCCCGACGGTGGCACTCCCCTCGATCACTTTCCCGGGTCTTCTCGGCAATGAGTTCGTTGTAAACTTGGAGTCCCGGATGACGCCGTCAGCACTGCTGCTCTTTTCCTCATCGCACTGCAGCACTTGCAGTTTCCCGTTGAGTTCCGTCGGTGTCAGAGACAGACTCCTCTGTTTGCTGGGTAACTTCGGAGGTGCTTCTCTCTTCTGTCGTGGAGGGGAATGACTCTTAAGGGTGTTGAAGCTGTTGTACCTGAGGGTGCCCGTGGCCGAGAGAGGAGAGTTTGAAGAGCTCTGCTGTTGCAGACCGTATTTAGTGGCGTAGAAGGTGAGCGGGTGTAGTCTGTTCTTCGGGGTTTGTATTCTCGCCCCCGAAAGCGCGGAAATTGCCTTTCCACTTCCGACATAATAAGTGATGAGATCCGACACAGTATCGTAAGCCTCGTCTTCGAATTGGTATTGTATTCTTTCGTAGACGGTGTCGGGCTGAAGTACGACCTGAAATGAGAGTGTCAGCAATGAGTGATTGTTCTCCCTCCTTCGGGGGCAGTTCAACCGACCTTATTGATAACGAAATGAAGGCTCTGCCCTTTGCAACGCGTTGTCAGGACATAATTCCCCGGCTGAGAGGTGCAGTCTCTGATGAGGAAGTCCCCGTCCTGCTCGACGATCTCCTCGGCGCGGTGCCTGGGGATGGAACCATGGTACCAGGCGTGGGACTTCAAATCCCTCGCGTCCAAACTCAGCTCCCATTCCAGGGCTTTCCTGAGCTGCGACTGATCCAGACCTCCATCTGGATTCGATTCCTGAAAAAGAGGAATATTCCTTTAAAACTCTGAAGAGTAAACTTTCCGAGAATACGGGGTAACATCGCATGATAAAAAGCATTCATTTCTCCCCTTTTCACGCCCGAAAGGGGATGATAATCACGAGGCCTGGGTTTTACCCCAAAAAACGCTGACCACAGTCCCCCCCTTTTTACTGTATGTGCATTACCATTTTGATGTTGCATAAGCTCTTGCTTTGGATGACGTTGCTGACGAGCACGAGATCAGCTGCCCTGAAATAGAAAAAACACCTTTAATGTGTCGAATTGATTGCAAGGACTACTTGTTGCTTTTATCGGGGCCTAAATGTCAAAAAGAGCAGTTATTTCCATCTGACCCTCCATATTTTACTAACTTTTTCGCAAATCGATAAACACTTAATAAAATTATTAAAGGCAGAACGACAGGAGACGCTTATCTGAGGTTCAAATTGTGAGGCGAGACGTAAACAACCGACTGTTGGGGGCCATTTGTGCTGTCGGACTGATTTTTCAGGCTTTGATTTGGAGTTTTTGTAATGGACGGTCCTTTCGGTTAACCTTTCACAAAATTCACGCGGATTATTGGCTGAACGGAGTTACGATCCCTTTTATTTCCTCCCCTTGTTTGACTTTCTCGCTTATCTTAAAACATATCTTATCGTAACAAAAATGTTTTCCTGGATTTACACGTGAGTATGCAAAACTGAGCCGAAAGTGGGAGACGACCCAAATATGTTCAAGTGAGTCCTTCAGGAATTTGAGGAGAATTCAGTTATGCAGTCAACGGTTTACACTCTGAGGGAGAAGAATAAACATAAGAGTCATCAAAACACTGTTTTTAAGTCTTTGTATTTAGTCTGAGGATATAGAATAAATTATGGTAAAAAGTTATATGTATATAATTTTGCCTCTATTTCGCCCGTGGGTATTAAAGGGTTAATAATACAGTCTTTTTAACCTATGGCAGTTACATAAACAGCAAAAACAAATAATAAATACATACATACAGTACAATGCATTGAGGTTTGAAAGTAAAACGCTAAAAAAGAATAACTAAAAAGTGGCATAGAGCGGATAATATTTGGATAAATAAATAAATAAATAATTACATAAGTTAACAAACAAGTAAATAAATAAATTTATTAAATCGTCTAAAAATTTAAAATCAGAAACCAATAAAAGTACTAAAAGACTTATTAAAATGAGCTTACATAGAATGTCACAATAATAAGAAAAAAATAAATTAAAATAAAAATAAAATAAAATTATAAAAATAAAAAATAAAAAATTTAGAATCAGAAACAGATAAAAGCACTAATAGACTTATTAAAATGAGCTTATATACGATGTCACAATAATAATAATAAAAAATAAATAAAATAAAAAGATAAAATAAAAAATTTAAAGTCAAAAACCGTTAAAAGTACTAAAAGACTTAATAAATAAAATACTTAATAAAAAATACTTAACAAAAATGAGCTTACATAGGATGACCCAATAATAAGATAAATAAAATAAATAAAATAAAAATAAAAAATTTAAAATCAGAAACCGTTAAAATCACTGTAAAAGTTTAACAGAATTGAGTTACATAGTGTAAAATATGAGCTGGAATAATAATTAATTGAAAATCAAGATTTAAAATTTAAGTCGGTTCAGTTATTCAAATAAAAATTATGCTAAAATGTTATGGCGACAATTTTTCTTGCATTTGGAGATAAAATTTTTCCATTTGTGCAGATTTATCCCGGACAAGATTCGAGATCAGGAAAGATTACTCTCCTTTAACTACTCGAATGAGGGCCTAATAATCTTCCATTGACCTCCGATCAAATAAGAATGAAATTAAGATGACTTTGCCAAAGGTGACAAATTCCATTCGTAATTATATCTCAATTCGGAGCCTTTGGCCTCTCAATAACCACCAACTGATCACAATTCTGTTCGCTGACTTTAAGTGAAAACCTTACAGAATGTTGGCGCATTGGGTGGCACTACCTGTCGAAATGTTTTTCCAGAATGGCGCCTTCTCTGCCCTTAAAATGGTGAAACCCGATACAGTGTTTATATTGAAATTATGACCCACGGGTTGATGAGGTAAAATAACCGCGAGGGGAATTATAACTCTTGAGGTTTCATTAGTTTAAAAATGTAATCCGTATTTGTTTCCAATGGGGAAATGTGATTTTTAACCCAAATTTATCCAACAACTGATAATCCCAAACCGGTGCAGATAACCCTTTTGCAAAATGAAACACACTCACCTCACAACAATCACACAATCACCCGAATGAAGCGAAAACCCTCAACACTTGAGCGGGCATTTCCCCAACGAAAAACGGTGAAAACACCCCTGAATGAGAGAGCAACCACCGCTCAAAGGCAGGGCCCAGGCTTCTATTGATCTCACCCCCGCTCACCCTCCAACCACTCCCTCACGCGCAGACACAATTTCTTCAATATCAAATACTTTTCTTTTTTTCCTTCATTAATCCCCTTCAGTGTAAACATCCGTTAATTGACCGGATTCCGGTTTATGTTGACGGGATTAAAAAATTATGAAAAAAAAAAATCGGGAAGGGGAAGAGAACAGCAGACAGTGAGGGAGCGATTCTTTTGATGTTTTAATGCTGTCGGAGACTGTGCATTAAAGAGGGAGCAATGAATGAGTATTTTCATCGGGGGGTGGATTTTTCAATGATTTAGGGAAAATTCGTTCGGATGAGTTTAAGAAATAAGGGTGAAACTGTTCAGTTTTAAAATGAAAAATTTATTTATTCTTTTTTTTATTTCCCCCGGGTGATAAACAACTGATCAAAGACAGCAGAGACAGTATTACAAACAGCACAAATGGGAATAGAAATCAATGATGATTCGGAAAGATCAGACAACTGACCATTTTGGTTTGTTTACTTTCAACCCCAAAATGAAACTTTCTGCTTACCCTAACCTCAAACAGTCGATCGATGGAATGCCTCATCGTCGAACAATCGTCACCGAGAACTGTCACACACTGAAACTGTCCCGAAAGCACTAGAAAAGATTCACCGGCCTCATCTGGGATAAATCACATGTGAAACAAGTGTCCCTGTGTCGCGTCAAAACTCTCTCCCATCGGGAGCCAAAACCCCTTTTGATTCGTCAAACATATTTTATGGATTTCTACGAGAGATTATGCGACGACCACTAAACAAACGGCGATGCATCGCCCCGTTTGTGGCGTCGCTATTGTTCGCCGAACGGTGAACAGAAGGGCAGACTGAGACGTCATCGGCGTCCCCATGCGAATCTGCGTGGTTGCCAGGCAACGGGGACGTGACTCCGACGCGGGACTCACGTGCGACCGAAGGGGATGCACGCTAACAACCCCTGACGAAGGAGGGTGAAACCTGATTCATCTGCGCTCGCTCGGGGCCCCTCCGGTATTAATTCGTTAATTACTCTTTAATTGGTGGGTTGCCCCAGTCTGGGACTTCACCCCCGAATACAGGGGTGAAAGAACTCCGGGTGAATCGGTCAGGCACGTGTTCACGAATGAATATTTAAATGCCATCATTGAATTGCTACATAAATTTAATTCAATTCTAATAAAAAGTCAATCAATCAGTGGCATTTGTCCCCGAATGGGTTTTGGCAATGGGTCAGTCGTGACCGATAAATCAAAATGTCTTCTGCTCACCCCGCCATTTTGGTTGGTCAATCTCCCGCTGTCGATGGCTACGCTGTGTCGCTGAGATTTGTTATCGAGTCTTTCCCCTGAAAGAAAATCATTTTTTTAATTTTGGGGGTGAAAAACGAACTCAGCAATGTGAAAACTTACAGACAAACACAGCGATTGCGTTCCCGTGCATAATTCAGGTTTCCTACTCTCAGTGAGGGTATAATTAATAAGGATTTTTTAAATCCCGACTAATTAGGCGTGTTTTAATTAATGACCATTTGCGAATATTTGCTGCAGTATAAAAACACGACCTTCGAGACATTTTCATAGAAATTCAACTCACCTCCTATTTTATTGTACTTCTTTTTCAGTACGACCAAACTGGACACTATCCTCGCTCTGTGGGCGGAGTTTTTCACCCCCAACTCTTTAATATCTGTCTCTGAGAAGTTGAGCAAGTCCTGAAAAACCATAATTATTTTCAGTGAATTTAAAAATGACCGAAAGGATTCCACTCCGATAGGCCACCCCTTTTATAAAAGAGTTATAAAATAAATTTCAATGTCAAATTAATTACGTTTGAGTCGGTGCTTTCGCCTCATTCTTTCCTTCGTTTTTACTATAAATAAAGAGAGAGCAAAATGGGACGCGAACCCATTTCAAAGTGCAAAAGCCACCCTTTGCCCCGAATTGCCCTTTTCCGTCTGACATTCTCAACTTCTCTTCGTCCCTTCTTCGAGGGACAAATACATACCTCGACGCCATCGTATTTCTCAAAGAGAGACCCATATTGTTTGAGGTCGAGGGCTTTCAGCCATTGAGAGACTTCCATGTGGGGTCTGCCTGCGGCTCCTCCCCCTCCAGGCGACATCTTTTTTCGGGAGATCGTATCCAGAGAGGGGAATTTGAAGCTCCATATGATACCTGAAAATAAACCGGTATTTTCCAAACGACTGTCATCAATTACACTGAAAAGTGAAAAACTCCACTTCCTGGTGACCTTATTGTATTTTTAAAAAAGAAATTGATAAAGGAAAACAACCTCAAGATTTGCACAAACGACCATTTAAGGAGAACCGTTAACCGAAAAAAGCAAAAAAACACTCAAAGGGTTCGGATTTAAGCAGTTTTAAAATGTTTTCAGATTTTTATTCAAAGGAATATAAAAATGAAAAAGCAAATACTCGATGAGGAAAATAAGCCTGAAAATGTACATATGACTGCACTCGTGTTATTACGTAATAACAATACAGGTTTTCATACTTTGGATATATTTATTTTAATGGATTGGGTTTCAAATTTTCATAATAAACATTTCGCGTCCCAAATCGCGTCCCATTTCGGCTTTGTTTTCCTCTGTCCCACGCAATGTCCCGAACAATCGAAGACTGCTCCCTTTTCCGGACGAGGTCGAAAAGACTGCCCCCTCGACACTTTTGCCCATTTCTTTGCGAGTTCGAACTGCAGCCAAACCCACACGATAAGGTTTTAATTGCGACGAAACGGCCGTTCCGTTTGACCTTTGACGCTGACCGCATACTTCAATCTGTAATCACGGCTCTTGGAAGTGTTTTAGCACAACAAGCACAACCCGAGAATTACGAGCAGTTGGTATCTTCTTCCGACACGTGGGATTCTCAAACCTCCGCGAGTTCCCTTTGTTGTAATTATAATTAATTTCGTTTCCTTTGATTGTCCCACTCAAATTGGATCAAAAATGAAAGGTAAAGTTATATTAATTTCCTAACGAACTTAAACTTGGTCAAATTGTTAATAAAATGTCAAAATCCGATGACGGAGGGTCAAAGATCAGCAAAAGTTTTTCAGCAAAAGGGGTAAAATTAGCACAGACAAAAAATTGTAGAAGATGAAATTATCTATAAAAAAAAATATATTTTTTTTTCGTAGCTCGAGGTGAGCCAGAGGGCGTTCCGGGTAATCAATTAATTTAAAAATAAATACTTATATTATATAATAATAATATACTACACAGTATTTACGATTTTAAAATAATACACAATCATTATAAAATCTTATGGTAAAATAATCAATTAAAAAACAGTTAAATTTTGTATTGTCAAAATACTTTTGAACGCTACTGTATATATTTTTATTTTATTATTTATATTAAATTTATATATTTATATTAAATTATTATAATTTATGTATATCCACTATTTTATTATATTAACTTTAACATTCTACCAATATAATTACTTAATATTAACAGGTATATAAAACTATACTAATTTTATTATACTAACTTTAATATTTTACCATTTTAACTCTTTTAACCTCGTGGTATATATTTTAATTATTTTATTTATTAAATTGATTTATTTATTATTTTATTTATTAGATTGATTTTTTTATCGATTTTTTATTTATTTATTTGATTTATTTATAATTACCTAGATTTAATGTCCCACATATTTGATAACTTTATATGTATATAATCTAACAATTTAGGAAAAAAATTATAGTTGAAGACTAATGATGGGACACTCATTAGGAAAATTGAACTGTAGCCATCAACTCTAATATGGGAAAAATAGAGTAATATATTATATTATTATATATACTTTTCTTCATAAGTTCCACCGTTTCCGAGATATAACAATCTAAAAAAGTTGAACATTGACATTATGAGTTTGGTGACCATTGTTAATATGACAGGATTTTATCTGAGCAAATTTACCGTTTTGCTGAAAATGGTCAAAAAAATCATTTGTTCGACCTTTGACCCCGATATAAGATTTTTGAGAACATTTTATGTATAACTGTAGCACTTTGAACAATTTGAGCAAGTTTAAGCTTCTCAGGAATTTATTTAATTTGAGTGGACTAATGAGGAAAGCAAAAAGGGATGAAAGTGCAGTGGGGGGAGGACACGACGGCATCGGATCGGCCGTGCCTCCTGGACTAAACATCTGAACAGTTGTTGACTGACGGCGCACTTTGGGTTTCTTCCATGTGTTTGGAAGTGGAAGTCGCCCGGGGCGATGGGGGCGCGAGGGGCGGAGGGGGGAGAAGCCCTACCCAGCACACTTTGAAACAAATAAAGAGCAACGCATTTAGAATGCAAAAGTCGATTGAGCAATGAGTCCGTAAATTGGAAGGTTGAGAACGAGGCCGCATTTTGTGGCATTTTAAAGGCCTCCATTCATTGGGCCGTGTTGGCCAAATATTTCGCGGACGGGGAGACGTGACGGGGCGATGCATCCGAATACGATGAACGGATCTTCTATTTTAGGTGCGAATGAGTCCTCGTCGGTGGTCTCGAGGCACGGGGCGTACATGGCGGGGTGGAGATAAGGTGAATCTGGAAGGCGTTGGAGAACCCAACTCTCTGTTTGTGTTGGTGGTTATCAGAAAGCAAATACGGGCCGAGAACCCGCGTTTCCTCAAATATTTTTTTTCACGTTTTATTCACGTTGTCGGTACACAAAGGTGCAAAGTAGGCGCACATAAGACTCGTCTCTGTGTTCAAACAAACCTTCATAAATTTGACGAACACGAAAAGAGAATCGTCAAACTCAGAAAGGAACAGGAAAATGACTTTAATGGAAAAACCGGGCAGCGGAAATGAATAGGAAAAGCTTCCGGACACATTAAGCTCAGTCTCCCCAGAAATTCAAAAAAGAAAACAAAAACTTACTCCGTGTCCTGTCCTTCTTTTTAGTTTGCTGTTGCTTTTCCCCCCCATTTTTCCTTTCTCAATTCAAATCCGTCTATTCACAATCCATATTTTTTCACTCACAAAATCGATATTATATCTTTTTTTTTCGAGTAGTTTTCTAAAAGAACATTCTCGAGCGTTAAATGATTTCACGAAGCTCTTTACTCCGTTGGGCGAAATTCCCCCGAATGCGATAAGGGGGAAAATTATTCAGGATTTCATAAGGCCGAGTGCACCCGCGCGAAATAGATTATTAATCCAGGAACTGATAAGAGGTTATGCACTTCGCGATGACGTATTGCGTTTTGGCATTTATAGGAGCGGAGCCGCATAAAAAAATTCGAGCCGTCGCCATTGCGTTTCCTGGTTTTGCCTCTACACAAAATATGTGTGGAGGAATGGCGATGAGAGCGAGCCGGGGGTCGAATATTTCGTACGCTCTGCCCACTTTTCTCCGACTCGTGTTACAGTAAACAGCCCTGCCCTCACGTGGGCGACACGTGGTGGGCGGCCGATTGTTCGGGAGCCTTCGGTGGCTGCAGGTACAGAGGGAGGGGGTTCGATAATTGGGGGGCGAAGGGGAGGTGCCCTTAAGCTTTATTTGAGTGCCCCGTGCCCAGTCAAATTAGACATTCAAGGTTACA
>JAQIBA010000348.1:20999-33417 GCA_028293925.1 Brueelia nebulosa
AGGCGAAATCTCATGTCAGTTTGGCCCTGACATTGGCCTTCCTCCGAGCGAAAACTTTGCACTTACTCCTCCCGAAAGGAATGCGGCAGCCGCGTTTGCCGCCAGTCCGAAACTGAATTTTCCGGCACTTGGAGGCGTCTTTCCCGTCGCCATGGCAACCCCTCCCTCGAGCGCAGCCTTTGTTTGACTTTTTATTTTGATCAACCCCTAAAACTCATTTATTTCCACCCCTGCCCGTGCTACTTATTCCTAATTTTACGTATTAAACACATACTCCCTTCCACTTATGTTCTTTTCTTCTGCTTTTTCTTTCTCTTAAACGAATCAATGATTCACAAATGCTTTGCAAAGACAAACTTTTCCGGAACTTCTCCGAATGATTTCTTCAATCGGGACTTTTCAATGACGAAAATGACGTCATTCAGCTGAGATTCAGTCACTGAATGATCTTAGCCTTTGGAACTTGAGCTCATTTGGAAAATAATTTTAATTACCCCCGGAAATAACACGAGTTGAGCTTTTCTTTTGAGTTTCACACTCATTCCTTCGAAACAGCACTCATTTCGGGGTTGAGGTAAACCGATAAAGTTCTCTCAAAGTCTGTTTATCCATAATTGAGACGCAAAAGCCGATCGGAATTGTTATTGAGGCCGATCCGAAAGCCTGTCGCAGCGTTTAGGCCGTTTCGTTACGTAACATAAAGTTTATTATTGTTGCCTAACTCGCGTGCTGAATTCTGTGCCGCGCCCCAATTTAACAACTCGTGAGGAAGAATTCTAGAGAGATTTTAAGGAAATCGCAGTTACCAAACCTGGAATTATGGAAATTCAAAGGAAAACAACGAAGGAGAGCAAAGCTCCCAATAACCGGTTACTGGCGCCACTAGTGCTATCTGTCAACGACTACTTTTCTCCTTTCGAGGAAAAAGTTGCTCAATTCGCCGCTAGATGACGGGTCATGCGCTGCCATTGCCATCTATCGATTGTGAGAAGAACACGAAATACTTTATTGCGAAAACTCGGGTTCCCCATTAAATAATAAATTACAGTCATGAATCTAAATTCTTCTCCGAAAAACCTAACATTTTCGGGTCGAAAATCACCGAGTGTTAGATTGGTGCAACGTTGTGCCAATCAATTCGACAAAAAAATAGCTTTGAAAATTATTTCACGGTTTCATTATTATCCTGTTTTTTTTTTTGCTGGATTTTTGCGGTGTACTCACCGATCTCAGATTATCCGAATCCTGAAACGAAACAAAAAAAATATTAGTAAAAAACTTTGTGTCATGGGAGTCTCACAAAAGAAAAATGAATAATATCATTCTTTGAGTTTTCAATTAAAGTCGAAAATTAGAGAAGAAAATGATGGTAACATCACACGAATTGGGAAACCGGTTTATTTAAATGCATTTTAAAATGTCTAATTAACGCAGAGTTTGAAAATTTAAAAAAAGAACTGACATGAAAATTTGAATGAATTAATTGAAGACAAAACGAAAGTAGTGATAAAAGTTTGGGCTTTAATTGGAGACTTAGACATTTTACAGTTGAGAGATACAATAAAAATGGGAACACATATGTCCCGCAGATTCTTCCCAACTGAATGGAGTTTTTAAAATGTTGTCTTTGTGTTCATTAAAGTGAAAAGCTCGCGACGAAATGAAATTACTCGAGTGTTACTCATCATTTCCGCATTGTGTTAAGATGAATGTCCGCCCGTCTCTCCGAAAGAACACAATCTTCAGCAGTCATTCGGGTTAAGTTGTATAAAAACAAATCCTTAAAAGAAACTCACCGTTTCTGAGAGTCCTCCCAAAGACAAACTGAGGAGCCGACAGCATTAGGTTCTTTCCTTCGATAAACGGTTATCGATTATAAGTAAATACACTTATGCACTTTCTGCTCTCCAAATTGGCCTAATCGAGTTCTTTTTTTATCACCGAAAAAATCCCGTTCAATTTTTCATTTATAATTCAAAAGATTATAATTTATGGGGGTCGAAACACAACAGACAAATTTATTTTAAATTATTTTTCACACACCTGAAATGGAGACAACAAAACGTTTAATTATAACAGCGGGAGAAATGGCCGTTTTAATTTATTTTCACTCTTTCTTCTCTCTTTTATTCCCTTTTTTATTTATTCATAACCTCTTTGTTTTAACGTGATTTCCGGGAAAGCCAAATTTGGCGCTAAAACAGAGATAAAAAGTGAGAGAGATGAAAGGGCAAATGTGATTGCAACGGAAAAACCGTTGTGAGAAAGCAAACGAATGCACCGCCTTCCCGCAATGTTTGTCACGTATTAAAACTTCCCACCGGAAAAACCGGAAATGCACTTTTATTTTCTCATATAACTTCCACTCGACACATTTCTCACAAAATGACTCCGTCGAATAAATACATGGAAATGAGAGATCACAAAATGTCGGAAGCAGAAGAAAAGCGATGTGCGGCGTATAACGGGGCCGAAAGAGGAGAGAAAGGCGGGCGATGTGGCCCCGGACCTCTCCACGCGAATGCTCGCTTGCAACTAACCCAGGTACGGAAACGGGGCTCAGGTTTAACGCATTCTGCTGCCACTCGTCCATTACCTTCGCTCAGAGCAAAAAATAAATGCCTCGACACGAATGTTTTGTGTTGGCGATTCCCTTCCTCGCCCTTTTATCTGTTCCTTTCTATTATTTCTCTGTATTCGGATCTTCCGAAGCGGAAATGCTGTCGAGAACATAAAACACCCGAAATCACCTCCTGCAGTGCCTGCAGTTTCTGTTGAGAAGATTTCCACATCAAAAGAATGTCAGAAAAAGCTAAATATAAGTGGAATAAGTTCTGCAGATATTACTGCGCAAAATAACGGCTTTTTTGATTGTCTTCTGCTGTGTGAAAGTGTCAAAAAGTCCACTCAAATTAGACATTCAATTTACATTCATTTCTTAAGAAGGTGAAATTGTTCAGAGTATAATATAAAATGTCAAAAGTTCTCAAAAATCTTATGTCGGGGGTCAAAGGTCAATAAAATTAGTTTCTCGTCATTTTCAGTATAATCGTATATATCTCAGAAACGGTGACTCTTAGGAAAATAAAACCGTTTAAAACCCTATTCATACATTTTTGGTAGATAATTTTATCTTCTACAAGTCTGAGTTATTTTTACGATATGACTTCCCGTTTCTCTGAAAATGGAGAAAAAGTATTTATTTTGACCTTTGACCCAGCTTCGGGTTTTTGAGGACTTCTGACATTTTATAAAATAATTAATTAATTAATTACTCATATATTTGGTCCTTTTTTTGTTTTCTTTCATTTGCTAATGTATCTATTCATTCCCTCTCATTTCTATGTATTATTTTGTCATCATTTTTGTTGTGTTTTATTTATTTTTATTTATTTTTTATTTTATTTTAAATTTATTATGACTTTAGTATTTTTAAAATATAATTCAGTTTTAGTAGTTTAAAATATAACATAGTTTAGTATTTTAAAAGCTCAAAGTTTTATTTTATTTTATTCTATGTATTTATTTGTAAATTTACTTTATATATTTATTTAGTTACTTTTTTGTATTTATTTATTTTATCCACTCATTTTTGTCTTCAAATATTGCAAAAAAAAGAAAAGAAAGAAATGTTATTTATTTATTTACTATATATTTGTGTTATATTTATTTATTTATATGCTATATTGTTTAGTAATTTTTTCTATTTATTTAATCACTGCATAATAATTTATTATATTTTTATATACAGTAGGTAGGCTTCTCTATCCCCTCTAAACCGGACTGATAATTTTATTTTATTTATTTATTATACTTTGTAAATTTGCACCTGAAATTAATTTTGTAAAGTTTTATCCGAATCTTCTGAAATTCTTATAGTGCTCAATTCAAATTTGTAAAAAAAAAACCCTAGTACCTAGGGGTGAAATAGGGTAGAAATATAAAATATTAGTACTAAATATAAAAATTATTCATGTATTTGACATATTTTAACAATAAAATTTATCAATTTTCTTTATCAACAAATCATTATCTTAACTTACATAATCAGAAGGTGGAAACAAAGTTTACTAAAAGATAAACACGCGTGAAAACTGTGCGAGAAAGAAATCTTAATTTCAGTGGAATTACTGATTTTAATTACCTCTGATAAAAGTATAGCTGTGTGAACCTTTTATATATAATTATACTCTGAACAATTTGACCAAGTTTCAGCTTCTGAGGAATTTACGTAACCTTCAATATCTAATGGACCGGAATATTTGTTAATAAAGCAATAAAAAACACTTTAAAGACAGCAGTGATGTCCAAACTACGGCCCTCGAGGCCATATCCGGCCCGTGAAGGTATTGAATGCGGTCCGTTCTTTTATTCCTATATTCACATATTCTGTGCTAAGAATCAGTGTGACAAATTTTGAGCCAAACAAACTGCAGACATAATACTGTATAATTATAATAATATAATATAATCATTAATAAATAATTCTTTCTTACCTTTCGCCAAATAAACTTTTAAAAATCCATATTTAATTTTCTTATACGTTGTGTCCCTCGAAATTACACCAAACTCAACTTTGGCCCGCACATTATCAAAGGTTGGCATCACTGAAAGACAGTATTTAAAAAATAATTAACGGAAAATGACAGTAAATTTTTTTGACTTAACTTTAGCTTTTTTTTAACTTTTTTTAGCTTCATCAAATTTATAAGAGGACTCGTCAAAGGTATAGATTCAAAGGAAATATACACGAAGAAGAGCAGAGCATTCGTTCATTAATTTTTTACAACCGGGAGCCCATTTCCAGGTACGGATAATTTACAGGTACAATTTATCTCTAATCAATTCCTGTTAAGAGCGTTTTAACATTTTACGAACCCGAATTCATCACGATTTTCAGACTCACGTCAAAGTGACATAACACGTTCAAATCATTTTTTCTACCATTTCCCTACCTGTACACCTCCCTTTTGGCACCTCGGAGGTACCCATGAGTACCCAATTCGTTCCTTTGACCCGTCCCTTCTTTCCCATATTCAATAACAATTTATTGTATGTAATAATTGTTAAACATAATTTATTTCCATTTTGTTTTCATTCCTTTCACTAAATTAATAACCCTTTCAAGAGTTATTTGCGGTTTTGCCCACAACAGTTTCGCAGATAATTTATGGGTGTCCTATGGGTTCGGGGTCAAAAAGACCCGCAAAAGTGGGTTTCTTTTTGTTAATTGGGATTCAGTTAATCATTTGCGTGGGAGGAGGATTTATTCCGAGTTTTCCCTCAACAGACTGCGGAATGGTTTTCCATAAAGGACATCCACTCTCCGAATGATTTACTACGAAAAGAGAAAGAAAAAACCTTGGAAAACTCGAGTGGGTTCGAGAAATGGAAAAATTGTTCGAATTTCAGGTGTCGGATTGATCGAAATAATGACAGCGTATCTTATTTCCGTTTGCTCAGTCGAATTCTTCGGTGGCGTTTGCAGACGATGAGGTTGGATTCGGAAGGGAATATATTTCAACAGAAAATACATTTCAGCAGTTGAGGAGATGAGAGGAAAACACTTATCATGTATTTACATATCGCGCCCTTCGACGATATAAATTTCAAGGTTCAAACCTTCCACGTGACGCAGTCGCAGTACTGTATATAACTGTATGTCCCATCTGGATTTTACCGTTTTTATAATACCTTAAAGTCACATTGCTGAGTTTCACTGTTGTCTAATGGCCGCTAAATATTATCTATTTTTGATAAAACCGGTTTTTAATTACGGGAATTTTATCGGGAGAAATATTACGTCTTCTGCTCCGTTTTTTGAAGGAATTCTGAATGTTTTGAATATTTGTAAATTGTCTCCTTTGAAAGAGAGTTCGACTCCCGTCGAGCGAACACAATAACTCGAGAGGGAAACGCGTGAGAAGTAAACTCATTGAAATGGCCATTGTACAGGTACGAAACAGCCGAAAGACCTGCGGATTATATTTCAGAAAAGAGTAAAAATGTCCCTGACAGGTTTTGTTAAGCCGAGAACTCAACCGTGAATGAATTTCTCATTATGTTAATTTCGTTTGTTTGTTGTTAATTGCTTAACTATTTTTTTTTTTGTTTTTTGTGGAACAATTTCCCGGAGTTCGAAAGTAAAGGGTTGTTGTAAACCTCGCATGGAATTTAGTTTATAATGAATACAGCAGTAAAAAATTAACGGTACATGATATTGACCTCTATGAAATTTCTACTTCGTCATTTCCAATCTGACGGCAAATCGATTCACCCTTCACTCAATTCGTTTTTTGCCCTGTCTCAATGTATTTTGTCTTAATTAGTGCCACGTCCTTCCATCTTGGATTATTCCAAACCGTGCGAGGAGTTTTACTTAAATTTCCCTCATCCAATCACACAATTCATTCCATCCAAAGGATTTCTCGTCGGAAATACCGCTAAGACATAAAAATCCGCACTCCTCAAAGTCAAAACATAAATCAAAAATTAATCGGACCAAAAACATTTGAATTAAATGGAGCTGAACGTTTTTTTTTTCTTTGTGGCCACCCGGTTGAGAAGACTTCGGGACAGTGATGATTTGGATGATCTACGAGGGAAGCTTTTGCCGTGAGAAACCTGTTTAACTCGAATGCAGAAGGAAGTCTTTTTTAATTTATTATGCTTCGGTGATAAATGTTAATTTTTTAATAGGTGCAGCGTTTCGAGAAGAAATGGCCTCGTTTTTATGTAATTAATAATGCCATCTACTGGCGAGGATAAACATTGCGTGAATGATATTAGTTTAGAAATTCAACGGAAGAATGCGCTGTTATTCTATCTCAATTGTCGGTTATCTTATTAATTATCTGTTCTTATTTATTTATTTTCTTATTTATTTCGTAATAATTTCTTCTTCTAATTTCTAGTCTTGATAGGAATCACTTGAAAATTATCGTATGTTAAATTAAACAAAACTCTCAAAATCCTTAATTTGATTTATAATATTTTTTTCAAACGCATTTTTCATTGGATTCCGAATGAAATTAAAACCTTTATTATTCATGTGTAAATATTTACAAATCATAATTTAAGCGACGACAAGTGCAAATCCTTTAAAAGTTTATAAAAATTAAGGAAATCTCTAATTTGAAAAACGTTCTCTTCAAAGTAAAGTGATTAAAAATGAACGCTTAATTCGAAAGGGCTCCCAACGTTTACCTTAAAAAACTGTTGTCCGTTCCGATGTTTCCTCCAATTCTATTTCCACTCCTTTTCCCATCCCCGTTGAAAAGCAGATTATATTAATCTATCTTTAGCCTTAGATAAAGTCTAAATTGCGAATTCAGATAGAAAAGACCATCATTGAATCAAATGGGACATGAGGGACACGTTAAAAAGGCCTCTCACATTTGAGCTTTTCCCCTTCCGGTTTTTAAAATTTTTTTCTCTCCTCCTTAAACCTTTCTGCCAAGTTCTTTTTATTAGCTCGGAGTTTTCGCTTTTTGGTTCAGTTGTGGAGGAAAAAAATGAGAAAATTAGCCCCGAAGCTGTGATTTAAAGCTTCTGAACAAAACGTTTTTCATATTTAAGTCAAAATTAAATTCTTCCGGAGGCATTGTCAATTATAAAAAATTAAAAAATATAACCCACCTGATTCATTTTAAATTTAAAGAAATGAAATCTTAGTCAAATATTCTTTTAATCGCGGAGGCAATGAATGAGAAAGGAGGCATCGGCGATGCAGAATCCGGTATTGCATCAGCAACGCCATCTACAGAGAGCAAAGTCAACTACGACATCGCAGCGACATCTGTAATCGCATCCATAACGTTTTCTCCCAAAATGGCCGTTGATAATGCAAATTTAATTGAATAATTACACGCACCTATTCCTGTTTTTTGTATTTAGGAGATTCATTGTAGTGCATCAAACGTGTTTTTCGATGTCACTACCTTCTGTAGAGTATTATCCATTATGTAAAAAGCGTTTGCTCCCTCAGAGTAAAGCACAAAATGGTGGCTCAGTTTCATCGGAACTTTTGGAAACCCCTTCTTTCTTTCGGTTTAAAAACTCTGACTGAGGGTCAGAATAAATAGTTAGTACAAATTGAGATACTGAAATATACATAGAATTCTAACCAGTAAAGCGTTACAAAATCCAATTTGCACTTGATTTTTTATCGCATCGTTTCTCTTCCCTCTCGAAGGAACTCCTCCTCCTTCTCCCTTAGGCTTCCGCCTCAACACTTTCAGATTAATATCGAAAGAGAAGAAAGAGACCGAACAAAAGGTTTTCCTGGATTTGAAAATAAAAAATGCAAGTGAAGGTCTGCCTCGCACAAACGGTTGCCCATAATATATACAGTACGTGCAGACACTTTCCTCCATAATGCGCAAAATGGCGGCCGTGAAAAAGCAAAAATGAAGAGAAAAGTGAAATGACATGAGAATGATAAATGAATTTAGCCTTTTTTGTTCTTTTAAAAATTAATTAAACATATACTTTTGCAGGATTTGATTCGAAAATATTTTCTATATTTTTTTTTTTTGATAATCCCTGTTTTTCATTTTTTCAACGGTTTTCACAGTTTCGAAAAAAACAATGAAATTGCTAATCGTGATTCATACACACAATATTATATACATAAAAACAAATTCCAAAATGGCCATTAAAAGCCACCCTCTCTCCTTTTCCGACGCTTTTCACAGCGAAATGCAACGTTCGAATCGGTTTCGAAAAACAAATTTGACTTTTTTAAAAAAGAATAAAATCCAAGTTTAATTAAAATTGGTCCGATGTTTTTCGACCAACTTTTGCATTTGACAATATTCAACAAAACAAGTTTTGCTTCCATTTTACATATTTCCACGGGATGGGAATACATTAGGGGTGGGAAGAAGAGGGGGAGTGTTTTTTCGAAATGAGTTTTCCCATTCGAGATTTTTCGATTAAGTTACACACAACTCCTGTCGAATTCGAAGTAAAGTGAAAATTATATGAAATAGTTTGAAAAACAAAATGGCGGCGCTCCGAATTAAACAATTAATTATAAACAAAGTTTTAAACGATTTGAAAACCAATTTGACTCTCTCTCTCTCTCCTCCTCGTCCACTTTCTCTACCTTTTTTATTTTCCTTTGAAAAATTCCTCCATTCCGTTGAAATTACATTGCTACATAAAAAAAGAACGTCATGGCTCATAAAACTGAGGAATCGAAGATGTCGCCTGAAAAACTGAGAAGATATATCATATAGATTTCTCAAATAAAAGATTGGATGGAAAAAGAAGAAGGCCGAGGGGAGAGGAGACGAAATTTCATGTCGGTATCTCCCCGGAATTTTATACTGAACCCTTTTGAATATTCAGGGGACATTTATTTAAATGTATCGAGACAAACTCGGGAAATGGGGACCGCCCCCCCATAGCTGACAGGGCCTCCCGTAAGCTAACAGAGTGCTGAGGGCTTTCCCTCGCCCCTGCGGCTGTTGCGAGGGTAACAAAATTTTATAGTTTGACTTTGTGGACACGTTTTCGATAGGAATATCGTCAGTCGTCGTTTTAAGGATTCTCCCGGGACGAATCCACTTTAAAAAGCAAAAGTGCTTCCAGTTTCCACTGCGGGCCACTAACGAAAGATGTTTTTTCCCTCCCTACGTGACCATTTTCCAATCGTTTTATTATGACACGAACCCGTATCTGCATTCCGTATTTCCTTTTGGTTTTATTTATTGCATCGGTGTGACCAAAACCGGCGACAGTATTCACCCCTTACTTAATCAGAAACTTTTATCAGAGAGAAATCTCTAAAAGATGGTTTTTCTAATTAGCATGTCACACAGACCGAAAAGGGAGAGAATCTGAGCCCGGGTTTTTCCCAACACGCAAAGACCACGCCTAAAATGCTGCTGTCGGTTGCTGATGAAAAAAAAAAAGAAACTGGGCGGAAAGCGTGTCCAGGCTGTGGAAAATCATGATTAAGAGGAGGGAAGATCTTACGAATAGGAAAATTCAAACTGTAAAACACAAAATACTTATTTTGAGGGTTTCTTTTCAATGTAAATGAGTGAGTTTTAAAAGTGAAATAAAGAACTTGAAATAACATGGCTGAAATAAAATAAATACGAGTGATAGGTTGCCTAAATCCCCATCCTTTTGAATTAGAAAGGTTCTTTTTATCTCTCGAAAGCCACAATACAATGGATTTGCTCCAGGTCATTCCGGGCCCCACGACCCCTCGTGGTCGATTTACTTTTATTCCAAATTTAAAAATCTCCCCTTTTAAGAAGAACCTTCTTCCCGTGGGGTTTACCCTTTGATTCTCCCTCTTTTAAAAACTCACTCCCCTTCTAATGAAACAATTCCACTTGATAAACCTTTATCCCGGCGTCCTTTCGAGAACGGTTTGCGAAATGCGATTGAAAAACACAAAGGATTAAAACTTGGAGACTTTCTCTGCAAGTATTTCACCTCCCTTTTCTCTTTCCAACCCCTCAACAACCCTCCCGAACCTGCGGTGTCGTCCATCTTCACACAGAATATTGTTTCATCCGACTTTCATCCCTCCGTATCTCCGGGGGAAAAAGAATTACACGGATGTCATTAACAGAGAGATTTACAGCTGAGCATAGTTCATAGAGAGAAGAAAAGACATTTTTGTATTTCTCAGTGACGCATAGAAGGGAAATTCGTCACTCGGCTGTCTGGAACTCAATAAAAAGCAAGATATAAATTACAGGATGAGAAATTGGACTTTGAATAAGTGGTGAAGACGTCAACAGTCTCTCTCCCCGGGCTGAATACCAAAGCATCGCTTTTACGTGTTTAAACTATTTTTTCTTGAGAGTCTTGACAACCAAAGGGAAAGGAGTAATCAAAATCTCCTTACGTCCCGCGCGTTTGATTCATGCCTCCCCTGTGCTCCCCTGAAATTAACTTCCTAAAATATTCCATTATTCCAGGCGCTCCCCCGGTATTCGCTCCGGAGGTCCATAAATCCAACCGCTGAAGAGACATAAATCTTCCCTTATACCGATACAGGGTCCCAAGGTCCCGACAAAAAACAATTTCCCTTTCCTTCGCGTTCATCCGGGAAACTCTCAAGAAACTCCCGTGGAAACTCAAAGGGGTGCATGAGGTGAAGTTATTATCATGTAAACACTTAAACGAAGGTGTACAGAACACCACAATCGCGGTTTAATTTATGTTTTTGTATAGAAAATGCGGGATATGTTCTGTATTCGGGGAGGAAAATGTCCAAAGTGGCGAAATTTTTATTAAAAAGGTTTAAAATTTAATATTGGTAAAATTGGATTCTTTTTTGATGGATCATATGCGATCCCAAGAGTCCTTCGCGCTTTCGCTTTTCGCTTCTTTAAACCAGAATTGGTTTATGCCATTAGGATAAATGCGGAGAGAGTCTCGCACGTGCACACATGCAAACACACGCACGTCGCAAACAAACATGGCGCAAATCTAATTTTTTTACTGATTTTTTTTTTTTGGAACCCTCGTTCGTGGTAACTGCGTGTGTTTTAGAGAAAATTAAAAACGGTTGGACACTGCATGTCCTTCCCCTGCTTTCGAGAAGTTCCCTTTCAGTGTGGATGTGTCACAACAGGATTGAAATGGTGTTTGCCAAAAAGGCATTTGGGAGAGGAGAAACGGTAAATCAGCCATTATAGCTCGAAGTTCAAACAGTATGAACGAAAAGAAATTGAGGAAGGGTAGTGGGCAGGGGAAATGGATTGCCTGTGTCGAGGCTATTCATCCCCCTAATCACCCTCAGCGACAATTAAACATTTTTTTCTTTATTTGCATACGAGCCGGTGTTTGCTGGTGAAAATCGTATTTTGCCACGGTGAGTTGGCCAAAGCAAAAAAAAATGAAAAGGGTGTGGCTCACCCATCATCATTATTATTTTATGAACTCTTTATTTGTTCTTCCTTTTTCTTTTATTTGCTCACTCGGGACATTATTTTCCTTATTTATTCCCTCCTGTATATAAATCTTGTAATGAGGAAGTTTTTTTTATTGTGTTTTTTCAAGGTTGCTGCCCCGAATAAATATAAGGGCACAGGTGAGACGACCCTGATGGGGTGTACAAATAAATGCAACCCTTTCATGATAGACCCGATGTTGTGTCACTCTCTTCTGCACTTCAGTAAATTCTCAGCGTTCCGTGACTTTGTTTTATTTATTATTTTTCTTTTATATATGACTATGTTACTATTTTGTTTTATTTTGTTATTATTTTTATTTATTATTTTACATACGACTATTTTTTATTTAATATAAATTATTCATTGTCTTAAATATGACTAACTTTTAATTATTATAAATTATTTTTTGTTTTATTTATGAGTATGTTTTATTTATTTTTTATTGTTTTTTGTTTTATATATGACTGTGTTATTATGTTTTTTTATTTTGT
>JAQIBA010000349.1:0-20749 GCA_028293925.1 Brueelia nebulosa
AATACTATTTTTAAAAAATAACACAAAAGAAATCATTAATTATTATTAATAACACTGTTTAGTTTTATTTTTTAAAACAATTTTATTTATGTATTTTTATTCTAAATTTAATTAATCAAAATGGCGTTTTTATATTCATATATTTTTTAAAATTAATAAGAATTGCAAACTCGGGTTATTTATTTTTATATTATCATATTTATCATATCATAGGATGATTATTATTATGTAACTTATTTTTAGAAGGCGGAACCCATTAATAATAATTTATAAACATTTAAAGCGGATATGGCGTTCTCCATTAAATGGTTTATTTTAAAGGTTGAATAAATGTAGAGTATGAGTATATGGAGGGGGAGGTTTGTATGCTTCCCTCTTTTCTGTGTGTCAGATGGGCCCCATTCAGGTGTTTTGAGTCGCCTCATATTGTCATTGCATATTCTATACTAACCTATGGTCCCTCAAGTGGTCCTGCCTCCTGAACGCCTTGCTGCATATATCACACGAGTACGGCCTCTCGTCCGTGTGCGTCCTCTCGTGGATCAACAGATTGTACGACTTTGTGAACTGTCTGCTACAGAATTTGCAGATAAACTGCTTCTTTGGTCTGCTCGTCGAGGACGGCTTCGGGGCCCGCGCCGCCGGCGTCCCGGGGGCCGACGTCGATGACGTCACGGCGGGGCTCCCCGCGCCCTGCGGGCAGGACGCCGCCCGCCCCCGCCTCCCCCGCCTCGCCCTCCTCCCTCTTCCCCTCGGGGCCCTCCCCCGGCTGCGCCGCCGCCGCCGCCCTCTGCGCCCCCGCCAGGCGCTGCAGCACCAGGTAGGACTCGAGGGCCGTGTCCGTGGTGGTGACGCCCGCGAGGCGCTGCAGGGCGACGTAGGACTCGAGGGCCTGGAGGTTGAGGGCGGCGGCGGTGGGGCTCCTGGGCGGGGAGGAGGGCGGCCTGGTGGAGGGAGGTGAGGATGGTGCTCTGGAGGGAGATGGCCATGTTGTGGAGGGACCTCTGGAGGAGGGCGGAGAGGTCGGTGGAGGAGGAGGGCTCGGGAGTGGCGTCGGTGGCGTCTCGTTGCATCTGAGGTGGCGGTGCGCTCAGAGGGGCTGAATCATCGGTGACGCCCATGTGATTCATGGCCGTTTACCCATTTGCCTTCCTCGTCTTCGTCTTCTCCTTCAGTATCATTGAAAGTCTCTTTCCTGTTTATCGGGGTCCATGCCGGAAAGCGGATTCAAACAAATTAATGTTTAAACAAAACAAATTGTTTGTTCCTCAATGCAATGTCAACATGAGTATCACTAAATGTAAATACAAATAGGAGAATTAGGGTTCCTGCCCGAAATCATTTCTCCCTTTGTCTGGGCGGAGGGGCGGAGGGGGCGACTGCTTTGTCGAGTGTCCCGCCCGGGCACCTCAAAGAATACAAAAACCACTTTTCACTCGCAAACAAACTGACGCGCAACCTTTTCTCATGTTTTGTTTAATATCCGAGAACAAAGAATCGAGCGCGGATTTCGGTTGGGCCCCCTTGCCCGGGGACAAGCGATTCGCGAGAAAGAACGCCACTAAAAGCGCAAGCGCCGACCGCGATGCGTGCACATGGAGTCGCGTCACTCGGACAAATGGCGGCCTGGAACCGGTTTGCACGTGCCTGAGGACCAGATGTACCTAACGCGGCACGGCCACTCCATTAATTTCACTCTTGTTTTGCTCTTCCTCTCTTCCTCCACTTCCTTTCGTCCCCCTCCACGCCCCTCGTCAGCAGCTCCTCTTCAGCTCTCCTTTCGAACTCCCCTTCCCAACTCACCCCGTTGACCCGATTTGTTTCATTAAAATGAAAATGAAGGGGGGAGGTCCCGATGGGGGCAACAGCTGACTGTTTCAATTGGCCTTTGGGGAGGGGATGATGAGGAAACTCTAAAACAAATCACATTGCAATACATACAGTTACGCTCGAATGTATTTCGACATTACAAAATTTAATAGTTTCGTAGTTATATTATTTATTTATCAATATTATTAATAATATATTTGTCGGTATTAAGATGACAAAATATACAAAACATAACATTATTCTTTTGCTTTAATACTCTAGTTCTATTTATTAAAATAAAATCTTTCTTCTTCTTTTATTTAATTAATACTAAATTAGTATAAATGTGAGGACTGTTGTAAAGCATTTTAATGAAATTTCACTTTGTAATTTACTTTACGGGTGGAAAAAGAAAAATTTTATATTGTTAAAATATGTGCTGAATTCAAATTATACTAAAAAAACTTTGTAAAAAAACCCTAATACCTACGGGGTCAAATAGGGAAGAAATATTTTATTATTAAATTGTTAAAATACTTTTGAGCGCTATTGTGGATAATAAACAAATAACAAAGATTTAATATTTATAAATAAAAACCTACATAAATAAAATAATAACGTATAAACAAATACGAATTTATATAAAAAACAATAACTACATAAGTTTAAAAGTAAATAACAAATCTAAATAAACAAACAGATAAAAAGTTATAAATAAATAAATGGTTGTATACAAATATCATAATATTATTACTTATATTCTATTTTATATTTTTAGATTATCCTGCCTTCGTTGAGGTTAAGAAGAAGCACAGGAAAGGTTACTCCATGTAAGTATATCTATATATGTTTTCAATAGGAATTATACTTAATGATATATAAAATTTTATTCTCATAATAATGACAAACTAAATTCATAAATCATTCGTTTCTGTAATATATATAATGAGATATAAAGAGGTTCTCTTCTTTAATGAAGAGCACGATTTTCTGCAGTGAGAGGGGGTTTCTTCTGCTGAGTTCCCAGGGGGGCGAGGGGGGCCCCAAAGGCGACCAACGCCCCACGCGAAGGCAATCCGCGTCCGCAGCTACGCCTTCGTTTTATGGCCGACATTAAACTTTATGTCAACGTCACGACGCGATCCGAGAGAGTGAATTTTTAATCTTTTGGGGTTTAATAGTAAAGGAGGCGGTCGGGCGATGAGACAAAGTGACTTGGAGTGGGCCAATTGGCCAGGTGTGGGTTATCGGGTCGGTTCGCGAGAGAAGAGATCTGTCTTGTATTGTTTTCGCTTGGATGGTTAATTCTGGGAGGAATTTCCCCTGTCCCACACTGTATAGGGGCCACACCGAGTTTATCTTCTGCTTTTTATCTTTTGTGATGAGGTTTGATACCGCTTAGGCAAATCGGGGTGACAAAAGCACGCCATCGTGTTTGAATTTATATTTTCAATATTATATTGTATTGTATGAGGGGAATAATAAATTTTGCAATCATTTTTGTAAATTCGAGTGAATTATTATATTACATAGTTTATTATTATTATTAGAGACAGAGTGAGCCTTGTTTAAGATACCCAATAATGGAAAGTTTTCCTCCGAGCTCCTGAAGCGCCCCCTCCGCCCCCTCCGCCCCCTCAAAACCCCAAAACAAAATCTCCTTCCCGTAATAAAAATTACAACCGGCGGCTGCTTTTCACGAGCAACACCTAACGCCCCATAAATCTGGCGAGTATTGACAAAATGTTGTCACGTCGAGAGAACACGTGACCCTCGGGCCCCCGGGGCCCCCGGGACCCCCCCCTGGGACCGAGACTCCCAATTTCCGAACGGGACCTTTATCAAAGGAATCTTTTTTAATTTCAGTTATAACTCATTTTCTTTATTCTCTCTCTTTTTCGGAGCGTTTTTCTTTTCTTTAATGCCAGCCGTGACAGTCCCCGAGCCTAACGCGAATATAGTTTATCAAAATGACTTCTCCGAACCGGTGAAGATTTATTTCAGACCGTTTCGAATCCGACCCATTCTGCAACAGTTGATGAATTATATGGAAATACGCTCTCCGGAATTAATGACGTTCCCCTCTCTTTCTCTCTCTCTCTCTCTCTTCGTCTTCGTTTCGTCCAACGAGTGGCCAACTCTTCACACGCTCCTCCCCATTGCACCCCTTCGGCCCCCAACAAAGACAGACACGGCCGTCTTCGGCGAACGCTCTGCGTCAGATTTTAATGCCCGCCATTAAGATATTAAGAGAAGGAAACGACGGCAATTAATAAAGAGAGAGGAAAGAATTATTGCTTACAGGAGGAACGTGATCCGCTTTTATCAGGCCGGCGTGACAAAAACACGGACGATCATGATCGGTTGACTAAGTTACGTAAAAGAGCAAATAAATAAATGAGCGGGGGCGGGCGGGGCGGAGGGATCGCCCTTTCACTGATTGATAAATTGGCGGAATGAGTATTCGTCCGAAGAGTAAACACGAGGGTGGTAATTAACTCGGGTCCTCGAGGGACAGCACCCAGTTCTGGTTCGTGGGAAACTCCACTCAAGGGAAACGGATCTTGTCGAGGTTTTCTTGTCCCGAGGAACCCACGAAATCCGGACAAGTTCTGGAAAGGTGGACAGGTTGCCACAGGTAGAGTGTGATGTCCCCCTCGAGCGCTCTTCGGGGATAACACTCGATGCCCATCAAAGCGACCGGCTACCGCGTCCTTTCCCCAAACCGTGCACAACAAAAGGTTATAAAAATGTTAATTTGCAAGAGGGGAGGGAGGGCGCGGGGGGAGTGAATTACGACCCTGGAGAGCCCCGTTGGGCCCCCCGGGAGGCCCTTAAACAAGGCTCCTACTTCTGTTCTTATATTTTTATGGAAAATACTTGAAATGAAGATTGAGAATCGACACCTGCGGGGCCTCGCAGGGGGTTAAATGAAGAACGGAAAGGTCCGACCCAAGACTGGGAGTCCGTCCCCTCCCCGTGGGGGTGTCTCCCCGAGGGCCCAAGGGGCAGGTCCTCGCACTCCGCCCTCAGGTGGGCACTCGCGACTATTTGTCTTGGGCTCATGTCTCCATCCATCAGGGAACTCATTATGGCTGTGGCTAATAAAAGCAAAGCGACGACTCATCGCGGACGTAAAACTGTCACTCTCACCGCAACAAACACATTTTATTGCAACAATAATAATTTCTTTTCGCGGATTTTTATTGTGGTGCTGGAAAACCACAGCTGCGATGATATCCGCAAGACCGAATCGTAACTCTTCCGTTTAGACGGTCCTCTGCCAGGTGGGCCAAACGGGGCTCGTTTTATCTTCGCCGACACCACCGCCCCCCAACCGCCCGACCGCCCGTCCGACCATCCCCTCCGTTATCTCCGCTCTGTTGACTCATCCGCCCAATAATTCCTCGCGGATAGATAAGCCCTCATCTCCTCTGCAAATACGGATTTCCGTTCGCCGTTTGGGCGGAGGTGGACAAACTCTCGGCGACAACAATCGAAGCGATATCGCGTTTCCTTCTGCTATTGGCCAACTGCAGAAAATCACAAATTGGATTGTATGATCAGCAATGAGTGGTTTAATGTGAGAAAAACATGCAGGTAACATTTATATTACAAATAGATGAGAGAAAGGAGAAGAAATAAATACAATACTAAAATACACTAAAATAGAAGAAGGAGAATGATGGCTTTCTGTATTTAAATGAATGGAAGAACTCAAAAGAGGGCCAAATTATTAAAAAATACTGTTCATACAAAAAGTACACAAAAGTGTATAAACTGTTTGTATTTATGTATTTATCATTTTTTTCTTTTTCTTCTTATCATTATATTATTCAGATGTATTACAGATTATACTTATTTATCTATTGACTACTTTCTATTATTAAATTTATTTACCAATTCATTTATATATTTTATTTATTTCATTTATAAGTGTCATTATTTAAACATTTTTTTATGAGTGATTACAAATATTGGTATTATTGTGTAATTATATGTTTTTGTGTTTTTTAATTTTCCTGAAAAGAGAAATATTTGTGTTGCCTCTGTATTGTTGTATTTATTTATGTTTTGCGAAGGCCCCGAATGAAGACGGTACGGCAGTTGGGAAATGTCTGAAAAACTGTCATTAGGACCGGGGGCTACGCCCTCGGGCGGCGCCCCCTCATTTCGCAGCCCGAACCGCTCTTCGGCTGCGCAGACTATGGAAACCCAATCCCGCGCCTTTTCCCACTGCGCTTCTAATTGCTCAAATAGCGATAAATTGTCGGGCGATAATTTTTGTTTGGAAGAGGGCGGGGGCGGGCGGGGCGGGCGTCGAGGCACGAACTCAAGTGATTCATGCGTGGATATTAAATCATGCTCCGAAGAAGTTTGATTTCTTCAATTTCCACCGAATCGGGAGACGTCATCAGCCGGGATTTAACGGCTGACGTCACCGGAGTCGCTTTTACTTTCTGTCGGTCGACAGAAATTTGGAAAAATTGCTGTCGGCGTCTTCTGCTCACTTTAAGTGAAAATATATAACATGCGTGTTTTATTTATGCAAATAAACTTCTTTTTTTATTCTCCCTTTCTCCTCCTTTTCTGTTTTCCTTCTCTTCTCATCCTTTTTCTTCTTTTATTGTCTTTGTCTTTTTATTCTTCTCCTTCTTTTTCTCTTCTTTTCAGAAATCAGATCTTGAATTTGTGCCTAAATCAGGCTGTAAATGCTGAGTCAGTTTCCATCCCTTACCGACGATACCACTTCTCGCTCCAAGGGTTGCACTTAAACTCAAAGGGGTTGAAGTTCAAGGAACAACTCCCTCCACTCTCATCCCTTATAATGAATTCTAGGCACCAACAAAGGACTTCACCCCCGCCTCCCCCAACCGCCCCTCGCCAAAACACCCTGTGGAACTAAGCTAAGCAAAGACGGATGGGGTTTTTGATATTTCATAAATGCGAAGAAGTTTCCAATTAGTTGGCGGGCCCTCTCTCCTCTTGTCCTACCGTATTGGCTCCGCAGGGGGCCCCGAGATCCTCATAAATCACCATCGGGGCCTCATCATTAACCGAGACAAAAATTACCTTTCCCAATGTTAATGATGGAATATTTTAGCCACAGTTGCCCGGCTTGTGTCTCTTTAATATAAAAATTAATAGAAAGAATAATTCTTTCCAAAGAATGTTTTTTTAATGAATTTTAAATTTTCAAATTTATTTTTTGATGGAGAACTTGGAAATTGGCTCTGTCTCTCAACTAATATCTCATTCGAGGTTCGCGCAGCCCCGAGGGGCCCATCGGGGTTCCCCGGTGCCCATCCGGTGGGAGCGCCCAGGGCGGGGGCGGTTCGGGAGCTTCTGCAGAACGAATCGGACCCGAAGTTAATAAGGGTGAAATGAGCGATTGCGGGGGAACGTGGAATGCATACATAATATTCATTTCTATGTTTTTCCAGTGTTAATCACCGATATGAATGACCGCTTTAATTAGTACTTCTTTTTATCATTAATTTTATATTTGTGTTTTTAAATTTTTAATTATTGTTATTTTTAGTTATTGTAAATTAGTTAATTTTTTGTCACAATTAATTTTAGTATTCGTTTACTTTACATTAACGATTATTTAAAATTAGGTTTTAACAATTTTTCATAAGAGTAATTTGATAAAAAGCAGTGGAAAAAGAGGAAGTCAAGAAAAGAAGAAAAGCAGGAAAAAAGAAATACAAAAAAAAGATGAAATTGTGAACAAATAATACATAGAAAAAAGTAAAGTAAAAGGGTGGAAGTTACTTATGACTCTTGCTGATGGTAGCGAAAGGTACCCACAGGTACTCCCTCTGTCTGAGGGAGAGGGGAGGGTTGGGGAGAGGGCCAACTGTGAAACCTCGCAACCCATTATCTCTCGATCGACGCCCACCGCCTGTCCACCTCTCCTTTCCTCCTTCTAATTTGGTCGCAACTAATTAAAACCACAAGAGAAGGCTGTGCGCGCGCTCGAGAGCTATTAAACAGCAATCAATATGGAATGCGGATTGATTGATGCCGGGGCGAGTGCCCGAGGACCCCGGGCCCATCACTCACGCCCGAGGGAGGGCCTCCGGTCCCCGCGGCAGTTCTTCTCATTATCCCCCCGATATTACTACCGTTGAAAGAGATGGATGAGCCTCCGGCGAGGCTAATTATGGGGGCGGTGGGGGCGATTCATCCCGAGGGATGGAAACAACAGAAAAGATGGCGGGTCGAAGATCAAGATGACCGCTCTTTTCCTATTTCAGCTCATTTTCTTTGGTGTCTTCTTTTCCTCTTTATGCTTTTTTCTATAAATGTCTTCTTACGTTTTTGACCTTTCCCTCCTTTTTCTTCTTTTCGTTTTTTCCTCTTTTTCTTTGATTTTCTCTTTTTTCTTCAGTTTGCCTTTTCTCTTCTTTTGTATTTTTCCCAGATTTCCCTATTTTCTATTTTTTTCTTTATTTTTTCGGCATTTTATATCAGTCAATCCTTTTGTCTGTCTGACCCAGATAGTTTTTGTTTTATTCCAAAGATGAAATTCTTGGAAAGCGACGCGAAAAATAGAGTAAATGAACGAAAGGGAAAATATGAAAAGTCACTGGTCGACCTCCCGGTGAGAAACGGCTCAGAACGGGCACAGACGCGGAGGAACCGAAAGGACAGAATCGCCGAAAAGGTGGGCAATAAAAGCGGGTATCGGGGGCGGGGGCGGGGGGCGATGGCCGTTATGAAACTATTAAAAGCGTGACGAAATGTGGGGGGACATAAAAAAGGCAATTTCGGGCGGGTGTTGGCACGAGCTCACAAGAGAAAATTAAATTAAAAATTAACTCGAGGAATGGTAGATCCTGAGTTACGAGGTACTTTTAGGTACTTAGGCACGGGGGAACTCATGAAAGGCGTCCTTCATTCTTATTAAAAATACATTCCAATCTCCATAACTCTTTATTAGGAAATACATTCCATATCTAAATTAAAACGTCATTATTTTAGATAATTTAAAAATTTATGGAGATTATGTTTTCCAGTTAGGAAACAAAACTGAAACAGATTGAACGGGAGAAGGAGACAAAACAGTTTCCATCGTTTTATTATGGAGGAGCCATAAATTAGGAATTTAATGGAGAATTTGAGTTTCCTCAAAGACCAGAAAACCACTTGTTAGTCCGCCGCCCCGCCGCCCCTCCGCCCCCACCGCCCTCGATGAAAATTATCAAATCTTTTCCCATATTGAATCAAAACGAAATTATTTATTGAATTTTATGTTTAATAAGCGAAAAGAAAGGGAATGCAGGTTCAGGTTTAGGTTTTACGAGGGCGAGTGGAATTTCTCAGAGAATTGCCTTTTTAATCGGATGATGAGGGTCTGCGGTTGACAGCCAATTGTAATGGTTCGCCCCGGGGGAGGAAACGTTTCGGTAGCGGAAACACCGGATAGAGTTTTTCAAAGGAAGAGGAGAAGAAGAAACGGAAGATATTCAAAATATAAGAAGCGATAATAGGCGATAATATAATAGATAATAACAGAAAGGTAAATATAAAAGCAAATAGTCACCGAAATTCGATCGAAAAGAAAGGAGAAAGTAACGGAGAAAAAAGATGAAAAAGAATAAAACACTCGTGAAAATTGGAAAGGAAAAAAAGGAAATGGAGGCATAAAAACGAGGAAAAAGAAATGAAAACACTCGTAAAAATTAAAAATAAATGAAATTAGAAGATGAAAAGGGAAGAAGCAGACGAAAAGAAAATATGGAGTGCCTAAGCGCAAGAGGGGAAATACAAAAAAGCACAAAGTAAATAAAAAGGTAGAATTTTATCAAAAGAAAAAGAGTAGATTCAGAAAAGAAGAATAAATGGAAATGAAAAAAGAAAATGAAAACTAGAAAGGAAGACAGAAGAAAAAACAAAAAAAGTAAATAAAAAGGTAAAATTCCGTCAAAAGAAAAAGGAGAAGAAACCAAGGAAAGAATAAATGAAAATGAAAAAAGAGAAAGAAGATGAAAGCAGAGAAAATAAAAAGATAGAATTTGATCAAAAGAAAAAGGAAAGAATAAATGGGAATGAAAAAAGAAAATGAAAAAAGAGAAATGAAGAAAAAAGTAAATAAAAATGCAAGAATGGCCAAAATTAATGGCGAAATAACGGCCGCCGGAAATGGGTCCGAACCACCGGTCAATTAACTGGAGCTGGACTCCCCGCCGTTCCCGCAAATTAATCAACAACTGAAAAGGAATGCAGACAGCCAGAAGCGCTCATCAATTACCTCCCCTCCGATCCCATAAATAACGCAACCGCCGTTTCCGGTCCCCGCGCCCAAAAGCCCGCCAAACCCCGACCGCCATAAACCGCTCTCACAGCACCGAGTCGTGACCGGAGTCACCGCTCCGCCATTTTGTCTCTTTTTATTTTCAATCACGCTTATTAATGTCCATATAAAAGTTTCCACGATCGATTAGGATGAGCTATAGCGCGTGCTGAGGATCGCGTGGGAGCGGTGCGCAGCCGCCGAACGGCAACGTCGCCGGGCCCTCGCCCCCCGCGTGCCCCCGTGCCCTCGCGAACGGCATGCAGCCGTGCTTTACGACCACGGCACGCCTGGGGCACACGCTCCGAACACTCGTTCCCACGGCCCCCTCCTCTCGGCACCCACAATCACCTTTATTAGCCGTGGTTATTTCTGCGCCTCGCTCGATAATCTCATGACTTAGGGGGGAAAGGGTTTCTCTTCGGGTTCCCATGGCCGGGTTCTCGGGGTTAAAGGGTTCAGGGCAATTACGGCGAGAGAGAGAATCTTGTGCCTCCCGTCCGGCCTACCATCGATTGTGGGGAGAGCGTGATCGCCGTCCGCGGTCATCGCATTCCGGGCTGACAGTCGCGGGGCGGGGGCGGAGGAGGGGGAGGGGGCGAGGGCGGTTGCGTGGCCGAGGGGGCGTTCCCCGCATGGAAGACTCGGATGGCACGCGGAACTCGGAGGCAGGATGATGGGCGTTAACGGAATGGCGGGTGCACGTGTTGGGCGCACGAGTCGGTCGGCACCTGTCGCCATGTTGATCGCATTATTTTGCGCTTCTTCGGTTGTATACACAATATTGTATTGATATTATGCCATAATTTAACCTTCACGACAACCTTCTACAAAAATTAAACAAAATTGTATATTAATATATAAATATACTTTTTTATTACCTTCACTTATTTACCATAAAAAAGGAGCCGTTTCGATCAAATACATACAACAATATTACAAACTTATAGATTATAGGTTACAACAGTATATAAAAATACACACACATATAAAACAGTACAATTTTATTACAAACATATACAAAAAGAACATTTTATTTTTAAACATGTAAAACAACAACATAATTACAAAAATATACAAAAATACATTAAAACATATACACAAAAACAACAGTACATATAATAAAATTTAAGTATTTACATTAAATTATGTTTCTTTTTACCAGAAGTGTATAACATTTTAGGGTTTATTATTAGAATATATTATTGCCTTTTTTATACTAATAATAGTGTGTAAGTTTGAGTAGAAAATTGCTGGTTTTGTATTTGTTGAAATATATACTGTAACCTGAAAAAAAAAACTTTATAGTTTTATATTTTTTTTCATTTTACTATTATTAAAATATTCTGTTAATATTATAATATTTAAACTTTTTCTTTTAATGTTTACTTATCGACTTCTCATTTTTTCCCCGTGTTTTTTTTTTTCTTTTGTCCACTTTCTTTCTTATCTCTTTCTCTGTTTCCATAATCCTCGTTTTCATGATGTCAAATATGACCTTTTCTCTTCCCGTTATATTATTTCTTATTCTTCATCCCGACAGCCTTTTCTCATGACGCAATACTGACGCAATGATTGCTCTTATCTCTGTTATCTTAATCTTAGTATTACGACTTACATATGTGCTCACATTTCGTTAAATACCATCTCAATGCTATTTCAATATTAATTATTATATTATTATATATTATCGAAAATACTGTCGTTTAAATTACAAATAGACGGGTACGGGATTCTTTTGTTCTGGCAATTGTTTTACTAATTGTCGTTCCAAAGGTGGCACGATTAGCATCAGAATTAGAACATGGGTCATTTTGACCTCTTAAATAATTTAAATTTCGCTGTACTTTCCTTCTTTTTTTATATTTTTAGTATTTAATACCCGCATTGTTCAAATCTTAATTTTATTCTACAACAAAGGATCATTTTGACCCCAAAATCTTACAGTTGATATTAGTTTGGGGTCAAAATGACCTTAAATTTTATTCTATATTTCCATGTATCCTCCTTATTTTTTCCTATTATCTGTCTTTCTGTGGATATAAAAGTTTACAAAAAACACTAAATACTTATGGATTATGTAAAATATAAAATTATTAATTTTAAGAGCAGGTCAAAAGGACCCTCTCATGAGAGACGCTGACCGGTACTGTAATGCGAAGGAATCTCGTGCTGTTCCAAAGGGATCGGGAGACCGGGGGTCGACCCCCTTTGGAGGGGGCCCCAACCTGAATGGTCGCGGTGTTAAGTGGCGGTGACGCCACCAGGCGGCAGCACCGACTGCGCCGGCACGTGAATGGCTCGTTTGTGGCCGTCTTGCGAAAGACGTGACTTATTTCGATCCCGATTCGATTCGACAATTGTTATTAATTAATCTCCGCACAAAATCCGATTATCTTCCCGGGAATTTACTGGTAAATCCTACACGGGCCGCCATTAATAAATTAATTCATCAACTTTTCAGCTAATATTTTCTCTCTCGTTTTCCGTTTATTTCCGCTTTTGTTGGCCGTATTTCCCTCTCTGCAAAGACCCCACACGGAGATCTTCTGAAAAGAAGCCTTTCTCTTTCCTATGTTACTCTTTCAGTTAGTCTAACTGTTATTTTGTGCTTCGTGTGCTGTCTTCTGTGTCTTTCGGTATTCTTGTGGAATGATTTATCATTTTCTATTTATTTTCTGTATCTTTTCCTCGTTTTTCTTCATCTTTTGCATTTAATTTTCATTTTTCCTCTATCTATAGTTTCTTCCCGTTCTTTTTTATCTTATCAATTCTCATGACGTGATTTGTGTCTTCTCAGTAAATTCCAGAATTTAAACTGTTTGACTGAATCGGAACTTCCATCAGCAATTTGTTCATGCAGAATCTTCATGAATTTTGATTCAGTTCATTATTTAGCGACGTTAAGTTTAATATATTTTGTAACAACAACAGATAATATAAAAAAGCGGAAGTCACTTATGATTCCACCCTATAACATCTCCCTCAAAGACAGGTTATATCTGTGGTGTAAGGGTTCGCCCCGCAGCCGAACGGGCAAAGCACCGAACCACCACCCCCGACACACCCCCACTAGCCAACCCCCGAGGGCCTCACGATTCCGCCCATAGTTTTACCCACCCCTGATGCGCATTGCGAGGAAAACTAATTGACAATATCTTAATTCCACGTTTCACGAGCGGAGTATTTGGGAGCGTGGGCCATGGGAACCCCCGAGGACACTCCACGGACCGCCGCACAATCTCGGCATTTTTAAATTACTTCAAATGCGTGACTTCCACGATGCAATTTGTTCATTCCCGCCCCCGCCCCCGCCCCGCCCCCTTGCCCCTCCCGTCCATCCGGATTTTATTGATTTCACCGAGGAAGTTTATTACGGAGCGCTAAATTTGCGCAAATTTTGCGAGAATTCATCGCCTCGCGGATAATCGGACCCCCCAACCGCCCCCTCCGCCCCCTTTCGCCTTCAAGAATGTCGGGGTTGAATATGTACAGTAATTGGCTGATGTTCTGAGCAGTTGTCCATCACTGAAACGCCAACGGGGTCATTTTGACTCATGTGTGCACACGCGTTTCGTTTAACACGAGTTCAATGTAATTTAAACATTATCGAAAATACTGCTAAATATAATATCTTTGGTTTGATTGTCAGTCGTTTTATAAAAAATATGCTTAACGCTAGAGTGGGGAACCAGGGTCATTTTGACCCTTTAATTAATTTCCTGTGGCGTTTGTATTTTTTATTCTTTTCGTCTAATTATCAATTTTTCGGTATTTAGTTCTTTTTTTTTCGTTTCGGCCTTCTAGCTTACTTCCCTCTTCTGCCTTCCTCTTTGCCCAATATTCTTTCATTTTTCTGCTATGTTCTTCCTTTCTCTCTGTGGTCCACTTTGTTCCTTTTTTTAGTTTTTCTTCTTTCTTCGAATTCGTGTTTATTTTGTCTTCTTTACCCCTTTCCTATTTTCAAAGTCGTCTTCTGTCAGGTTTATTTCTCTGATGTGTTTTTCAACCTGTTTGAACCAGTCCCCCTTCCAGTTTCAGTATTTAGTTCTTTAATTATCAAAATTTTGAGTTTAATTCCTGTGGCAGCAGGGTCTTATTGACCCCTTAATACTGCAACTGTCTGTAACGTAATCTTTATTTTTAAGGTCCCTTTGCTTCCTCACTTACAATATCTGCTAATTGTCTTTAATTACTGGTTTTCAAATTATTATAGAAAAACAGAGAGGGCTCCATTCATTAATATTTGGCTTTCATCTTGTTACCAGAGGTCATTTTGACCACTGAATTTTTATTTAAATTTTGCTTCAGCGTATTTTTTTTTGGCTTGGGCCGTTTATGGACCACGTTAGTTTCAACTTTTTACTCTATTTTCTGCTGTTCGTTTTCTTTTCTCTTCTTCCAGTATTCTCTCATCTTCTTGCTGTGTTCTTTCTTTCTTTTTTTTCTGTTCATTTCGTACCTGTTTTCATTTTGGCTCTTTCCTGGAAACTGGTGCTTTCTATTTTCTTCTTCAGGGTGTCTCGTCTTTGTATATCTTTTGTTGTGACTCCTGCTTCTCTCAGGTCTCTCTCAGTTTCCCCGAACCACGACGGCATTGTCTTTCTACTGAGGAAGTGTTTGAATATCTGACCGGTTAGTTTCCTAAGTCCATTCTCGCCGTATCCGTTAATTTTAAAATTTTTTAAACATATCTTTTTAGAATTAAAATTTGAAAAAGCCTAAGGGGGTGAAAATGATCCTTATTCGAGACATGAGTAGAAAACTCCCCCAACAGTTCGCTCTTCCACTTCCCATACTGTTCAGAAGAAAGTCGGCCCCTCCCCCACCGCACTTTCTACGCATTACCCAAACAGGGAAATAACTATGATTAGCGAGAGATGGAGAGAAGGCCCGAGGGTGATTAGCATAAGCGCCCTCATGGGAGTGCATGATAAGCACCCAGATGGGCCCGCGCATGGGGCGGGATGCCGTTGACCTTGGAGGGCCCACAGCCTGCAGGGCGACGCCCCGGGCCGGGGCGCCCGGCCGCAAACAACCACGACCAAATTGAATGATTGCGCTTAATAAAGGCGAGTCAGGCACACAAATCAAAGCGGGAAATGTCAGGAAGGCGCATTATGTCATTATGAAATTAGAGGAAATTGCTTTGGGATGCTGACGGATTGCGAAGGATGGCGTCTCGTGGGAACTGGACCAATGAGAGGCCCCTCCCCCCCCCCCAATTATCCCTTTTGACCAATAAATTATCCTCTTCTCGTTGCCTTTCCTTAACAGGTGCCGTCGCAATTAGGCAATTTTCTCTTTTGCTCCAATTATCTCAACCGCTTTTCCCTTCAGAGAGAGAGAATTAGTGTGCGAATAGCGAAGAATTCTTTCTATTGATGACGAGGGTCAATTTGACCCCTTTTCCCCGGTTCGACAGGTCTCTTGAAATCAAAATTTTAACACTCTGATATCGAAAACAACTGATGTTTGGTGAAAATATTAAAAATATGGTCACTAAAACTTTGTTTAAAATTTAAGGGTTATTTTGACCCCCGTTTTAAAATGAAAATATTAATTATTCGATGACTATATTCGAAAAATAATGAAAATTTGTCTAAACTGAACTGGAAAATTTAAGTAAACATACAGTGGTTGATTTGACCCTGAGAAGAATATGAGAGAAAAAATTACAAAAATACCAAAGAGAATGATTCTGGGGTCAAAATGACCATGTTTTTATTAAATATCTCTTACTGGGATTGAAACAAATGTAAAGAATTGGATCTACAAAGTGTAACTTACTGTTCCGCCATTGCCAAGGTTTTATTTCCGGTTCTAGGAATTCAGGAAACGGAAGTGGAACTCAATTTCCCCTCTACTCATCCCGATCATCTACTCTTCCCCTCTCTCTGAATCCGTTACAGGAATGCGTCATGGCGAGGCCCTTCGGAAGGACTTTCTCATCCGATTGCAGTTTCCACGAAACTCCGGTCTCCGTTTCCCAGTAAATCACGGGGCCGCTCTCACGGTCCCTGGGCCCTCGTAATCGAATGCACACATCGGAGGGGGGCGTGGAGGGTCCTCCGAGAGGGCTAATGATGGGTTCGCGGATTGGAATCTTTATAAACCGGTGTTTAGAGTGATACAGTTGCTGAAATTGGGCTCGGTCGCAGGGACATGGGAACCGGAGAGCGCGGAGGGGCCCCGGGATGCTAAGCGTGGGCGCAGCCGCCGGGGGCGCCCACCATCCCCTAACCTGTGTTTAGCCGCCCCGGGCGGCGCCTCCGAGGCCCGGCCGCTGACCCTTCGACCCTCGCACAAGCCTACAATTTACTCCGGCGTCGATCACGGATTTCAACCCTCCCACGTTCCTTCGTTTAACGACCGATTTGCTCTCACATTTATTTTTAATGTGCTCGAGCCCGTGCGAGAAGTCCGCCCGGCCCATTTTCAGACTCACGTCGCCCCCCAGGGGCTCAGGTGATGCGGGAGAATCCCACGGAGACCGAACCGCCCGGGGCTCCTCCCCCACTCTTTCGCCGACAGTCTCCGCTCACAGCCGACGACTGCCCCCCGACAAGGGGGACCACCCGCACAAATCACCGCCACTCCTCCTTTCTCACGGCGCGGCCCGACACAAACCACATGGCCCCACTTGAGACGTAAACAAACAGTCCGGGATCGAAGGCGAACGACAGACAAACTGCCACCGATGCCGCCCCCTCCGCCCCCGGTCACTCTACCCTCGGCGCGTTTATGGCGAGGAGGAATTCAGTCGGGCCCGTCATAAAGCCATAACCCCTAGCAATGACACCAATAAATATAAAAAATAAAAGTTTGGTTGAAGGGGGCGGGAGGGGCGAAACGGTTACCGCTCGTCGTAAATGTGAATAAATTGGACTACTTTTTGTCGTTGGGATCCGCGATTTTATTTATAACCCCGGGTGGCGTCTTCAGGTAGGAGTTGAAGCAATTCAAAATGGAAATAAGTGGTCGGGGATGGAGAGTTTGTGGGGTGGATGACGGTTCGGGGGTTGAAGTGACAGGGGTTGTTGATGTGTAGATTTCCCCTTGTGCTCGGAGACGGTTTGGAAACTGATGATTTTTGATTGCAATGCCTCATTCTCCAAATTTTCTGACTCTAATTGTAAATAAACACCCTAAATATCTTTTAACTGTTACACGTTTAATTAATTTTACGTATTATTAATTTTTTTATACTGAAAAACAATTTTATTTCAACAGTTGAAATTATTGAATGTTTTTATTCTGATATTTTTATTTTTGTAAATCTGTTATTTTTTCAAAACACTATAATTTAGTCTAAAATTTTTTTCTTCTAAACGTCTTTTCACTCTCTGATTATATAAACATTTATTTATTAGTTGAAAAGTTTACTTTTTAGTTATTTTAATTATTTTTATGTTTTATTATAGTTATTTTAGTTATATTTATTTATTATGTTATTTATTATTTTATTATGTATTTATATTTTATTATATTATTTTAGTTATAGTTATTTAATGTTTTATTATAGTCATTTTAAATATATTATATTTTTAATCATTTTATTAACTTAATTATTTGACAACTTTATTAAATATTAATTTTTTCGCCGAAGTTTCAATTAATACGTCAGTTTTAAGTGAATAATATTTGAATTTCCAAAGAAAGTGAAGGTCAATTTGACCCTCATTTGGAATAATTGTATTGCATTGTATGCATAGAGGCTCCCATTCGCCGAAATCTCCTCTTCGTGCATTCGCCCATCAGATAACTCTCCGCCCGTGAGAACGGACCGATAGACGGACAGACAGATCTGTGTCAGCCTTTCCAAATGATCGGCTTTCGCACAGAAACCGCCGCATCCATTCCGAGAGACAGCAAAACAACAACCTGAATCCGACCTGCACGTCAACCCTGACATGCGCACCCTATCATTTGCCTCTCGTGCAATCGCCCTCGCCCCCCGCCCCCACTGTCGCCCCCCAAACTCCATAAATCACCCGAAGGTCCTCTCTTTGACGAGAACCGCCCGAATAAACAAAAACATTGATCCTCCTTTGACGGCTAAAGAGGTTTGACTTCCGACTTACACCCTCTTCGGGGGTTGCAACCCTCGGCCCCCGGGGCGAGTCCTTGGGCTTTGTCATCTGCAAAGGCTGACGCCTTTCTGCAGTGTCATGATGACCACTGCGTTTAGTGGTCATTGTATGAAATGGAAAATGTCTTCTCTCTTTTAAATTACAAAATTGTTTTTCATCTTTTTACTTTTATCTTTCATGTCTTTTCCTCGTCTTCCTTTTCTATCCTGTCCATTTGTACTCATTTCTTTTTTGGGTTTTCCAATGTTATCCATGTATTTTTTTCTTCTCTTTCTGCCTTTTCTTTATACCAGTTTTACTCTTTCTCTCTATATTGTCTTTTTATGTTTTTTATTTTCCTTTTCTTCTGTCTCTTTTTTTTGTTTTTCAATGTTCTAACAATGTTCTTTCTTCTTTTTCAGTTTATTTTTGTTGTTTTTTTACTGTAAGTTTTTTTTTATTATTTTCTATCACTTGTCTTTTTGTTGTTCTCTTTCATTTTCTGATTTTCCTTCTCTCTTCTTTATAGTTTTAAGTTTTCTTTTTTCTCTTTTTTAGTATTCTTTAATGTTTGCATTTAATATTTTTTCTTCATTTCTGAATATTCTTTGTCAGTTTATCTTTTCTCATTATTCATTTATGTTCTTACTTTGTTTTTCTTCTCCTTTTTGTCTGCTTTTCTTTTCCCAGTTTTCTATAATGTTTTCATTGTGTTCTTTTCATCTTTTATCCTGTCTTTCTCATTTATGAGTTTCTTTCTCATAACCGTCCTTCTTCTGAAGTTACGTTTTGAACAATCATTATAATCTAAAAGATAACGTTTGCTATTTTTAATGTTTTCCACTCACTTACCCCTTTCTTTTCTTCTGTTTGTCTACTCTTTCTAGTTCTTCCGCACCCCATTCGTGGTCTATCTTTTTTATACAGTTTTTTTTCCAATTAACCCTTTTCTTCGCTGAAATTGCAGAGTTATCCTAACAAACTCTGTATTAACGATGACATTCTTTTCCACCGCTTTCCTCTCTTGTCTTTTACTTTTTTCCGCTCTCTTTTTGGCTTCTTCCTCATTCTTTTTTCTTTTTATTTCCGTTTTTTCAGTTTCCTTTCCTTCCTTCATCTATTCTCTACCTTTTATCTTTTTTTTTCATTTCTTCTCTACCAATTATTTATATCGACAGAGATAATTTTTGTGTTAAAGAAGGAGGGAGTTTGGATCGGCGCACGAGAGAAAATAGTGTGAGTGCTCACACTATCCCTCCCCTCGGATTCCGCTTCCAGGAAAAAAGAACAGCGCAACAAAAAACGTCAACAAATAAATAAAATAACATCAACATTCTTTATTATATTTACATTATGATAAATAACATCGAATACTAAATTACACTAAAATAGAGGTTACACCAAATCGGGAACAAGATTTTCATCCTGAAAAAGTCAGTTACCCCCGCGAAAAAGGGAGGGGAGCGGGGGTAAATCAGTTCTGATAAAAATAAATACGCATTCACTTTTTAGGAACTAATTAAATAATTAATAAATAATAGATTTCCCGCCGTTACATTTCGACGCAGTGTTTGTAGTGTTTTTTTCTAATATATATAATTAAACTAAAATGCACACACTGGGGAGACAGTAACAATTATTTTGTACAGGGGGCTGCCCCAACAAGATCACATTCACGATTGGAGATCCAACAATTTTTCTACTCTCTGAGGGTGGGGATTTACGGGGGTCGATTGCTTTTCTATGAGCACAATAGTGTTTTCAACTTTCTTCACTGGGTCAAACCCTCACCCCCAGAATTTGCAACCTTCAGCGTCTGCAAACCCGAGACACATCAGGTGATTTATTACAGAATTTGTTTTCGGAATTCGACTTTGGCTTAGGTACCCGTTAATTATGGTTTTCTCAGGTAGAGGTCCACTGCTCGCTCGCCTAGTAATTATCATCTGATTACCGTCTCATTATGTCGGCGATCGAGAACCCTAACTGTTTCTTCGGAGGCGGTTCCGCATCCGCTTTCCCCGTCTCCTCCTGGCGGCCCACCGACAGGTCCAGCAGGCCCGCCCCCTCGCCCCCGCACCCCCCGCCCTCCCCCTCGCAGTGCGTCATCTCGTGCCTCTTCAGGTCGCAGTTCCTCCTGAACAGCTTCGTGCACCCCACGCACTCGAACGGCTTGTACTCCGTGTGCGTGAGCAGGTGCGTCTTCAGGTTCGACCGCTGGTTGAAGCTCCTGCTGCAGACGGGGCACTTGTGGGGGGACTCTTCCATGTGGAGGATCTTGTGAACGGCCAGCGTCCGCGACTGGCAGAACCCTTTCCCGCACTCCCCGCACTTGAACGGCTTCTCCTTGCTGTGGATGTACCGGTGGTCCCTCAGGTGGTCCTGCCGGCGGAAGGCCTTGTTGCAGATGTCGCAGGAGTACGGCCTCTCGTCCGTGTGCGTCCTCTCGTGGATGAGGAGATTGTACGACTTTGTGAACTGTCTGTTGCAGTACTTGCAGATGAACTGCTTCTTGGGCCTGGAGGAGCCGCGGGCGGTGGTGGCGGTGCCGGAGGGGGGCGCGGAC
>JAQIBA010000349.1:20849-37961 GCA_028293925.1 Brueelia nebulosa
AAATCAAAGAAGAAAATTTTCTTTTTTCAAAAGACTTATGAATGAACCCCCGACAGCATCCTTGTCTAAAGGGGTTGCAAGGTCATCCCTCAATAAACACCGGAAGGGGTTGCACAGCACACAATGAGCTTCCCAATAAACAAAAGCGCCCATTGGCGAATCCACTCACTTGAATGTGAGTCAAGTTCATTCTATAAATACCGCCGTCTGATAACCACGGGGCGGCGGGGGCGGGAGGGGCGGCCGCCTTGTGAGCGTGCACCAGGTGCTGCTGCTGCTGTGGCTGCATTCGCGTCGCAGCGCCGCTCTCGCGAGGATGACCGCCATTGCGCCATTCGACACCGTTTCTCTGCTTTTGTCGATCAGCGAACATGTGCGTGATTAACGAGAGGATTGCTGAGGGGTCGCTGAGGCGCCGGCTGGAGGAGGTGCTGCAGCAGCTGCTGGTGGTGTGGAGCACTCAGGAGAAGGCCCTGAGGATCGTCAACGACGGTAACGTAGACTGTGGTGTGTCTGGCCTCGTCTTATCTCTCACCTACTTATCTCGCTGACTGGCATCTCTTTTCACTAAAACTCTCACAAGTGGAATGCAATAACAGCAATTAACCTAAATTTTTGCTGATTGTTATCAAATGAGGTTTCCTCTAATTAAATTTGTTCCTCGCGCGGGCATCGTTTGTCGAAACTCTTTTTGTAAAATTTTAAATTTAAAGAAGTTTTTAAAAATAATACTATATGAACATCAATAATAAATAACCCACATAAATATTATAAGTTTATAACTAAATATTAACAGTGCTTGATGTACAGGAAAATATAATATAAAACTAACATCCTTTTGCCCAACTCGAAGGGCTTCATTTCTGAAAAAGCGGAAAATTAACAATTATTTATTACATTTGTTAATATTTATTTTTTTATATTTATTATTAAATTAGTAATTTTTTAATTTTCGTGTTCTATGTCCGTTTATTTATTCAGCAGAAACGCCATTTTGTTTCAGAGTGCGACAAGAAAGTCGTCGTGCGACGGAAGTCGGGGGAGTTCGGCTTCAGAATCCACGGAAGTCGACCCGTGGTCGTGTCGGCCATAGAGCCCGACACCCCCGCCGAGTCCTCGGGACTCGAGGTCGGGGACATTGTCCTCTCGGTCAACGGGGTATCGGTCCTGGAGGCCTCGCACTCGGACGTGGTCAAGCTGGCGCACGCGGGTGAGTCCCCGCCACAGTGCCCTTCAATGATAACATTATCACGGTGTTATCGGCGTTATCAACATTGCAGGTTCTGACACTTTGGAGCTAGAAGTGGCAAGGACGTCTTCCGCAATAACACCCCTCTCGCACGACGACGACTCCATCCAAACTTCCGGTTTCCTCAGCAAAAGGGGCGTCAACGACAGATGGCACCAAAGATGGTTCGCTTTGAAGAACGACAATTGTCTTTATTATTTCAAGACTCAGACGGTGAGTGCGCCCCCTGGGGGTCCACAAAGCACCCACACTCATCCATCTGTCTTCCCCCCAAAGGAGAGTCAACCCCTGGGCGCCCTCATGCTCCACAACTACAAGTTCAGATTCACCCCCGACTCGGGCAAAGCCTACAGTTTCATCCTGCAGAAGGACGGGGCGAAGAGTCTGGAGCTGGCCGCCGACTCGGAGGAAGCCCTCTCCAGGTGGAAGTCGCACCTCGAGAGGGCGGTGGAGGTGGAGCCCACCGGGGAGGGGCAGTGGTTCGCCAAGAGTGTGCGATTCCTGCAGCAGCCCGCTGCCGCCATCCCGCAGCCCGACTGCTTCGGCCACCTCACGCAGCTGGAGGACAAGTGGAGGAGGCGGTACTGCGTGCTGAAGGACGCCGCCCTGCTGCTGTACGCCGACAGCTCGGCGTCGCGGGCGCTGGCCGTCGCGTGCTCTGCAGGGGTACAGGGTGCAGAGCTCGGGGGTGGGCGGGAAGCGGTTCTCCTTCGAGGTAGTTCCCCCCGAGTCGAAGCAGAAGCATTTCTACTTTTACACGGACACCGAAATGGACAAGAAGAGGTGAGTGTGTGGGCGTCGCCCGCCTGTTACTACTGCTGACGAAGGAACTCTTGTTTTCAGGTGGATAGCGGCGATAGAATACTCAATAGACCGGTGGATGCGCGTGGGGTGATGTGCTGAGTGGGAAGTTTGGGTTGGCGGTGAGCGCCCATGTCGAGCTTATTAATGACGAGTTCAACCCTCGAGCCTTTTATACACGACCTTTAGAGTATATAATATAAAGCCTGAAAGATAACTTCGGGAAAGAATGAAAAGGCGAACTCTTTGAGTGGAGAACATAAATAAAATAATAAAAATCTAAATAAAATAAATAAAAATAATCGCAAATAAATTTTACTTTTTTCGGATCTTACAATTAATAATTACACCAGTCCAAAGTATAACAAAAACCAATTATAAATAACAACGCTATAAAATACGTATAAAAAAAACTATACTATAAATAAGTATAACATAATTAATCGCAATACTCATCGGATTACAAAAGCAAAAAATATGTAAATCATAAATAAAATTACAGTATTATATAAATATAATTTTTTTGATCTAAATAAGTCAAAATGGCTGCCTTTCATTTCGCGATTCTTCCAACTGCAACCACAACTGCCAAACGTATATCAAACTTTCCCCAAATCGGGGGAAAACCAGTCCGAAAGAATCGATCGTCAGTTGGCAGCCATTTTGGGGGGGGAGGCTCATTTTGTCCCGAAGTTATAATCATAACCCTATAGAAAACACAGGCGAGTTGTGATCAAAACCGTTACCGGAAAAAATTTAGGAAAAACTCTTATTAATAAATTAAAGCCGCGAAATCGAAACGAATAATAAATAAATATAGAGTGAACGAACATAAGAAGTGTTAATGCTCGTGTTGTCAATTTAATTTCTAAAAAGTGATTAAGTGTTTTAGGTCCAATTGAAATTTGAATTAAGTATAAGAATTCTATTAATGTTGAGTAGGGAACACACGAACAAATAAATTAATTTTTCGTTAATTGATTGTGCTTTAAATTTGGTTTGGGTTCTCTTTTTTGAGTTTTTCAGGGGAAACTCTTTTTATTTCCCGTGTGAAAATCGTTGTGTGATGTTAACAATAAACAACCGTTGGAGTAAAATTCAGAAGAGAGATTCAAACCGAATAACACCGTGATAACTTAGAAATAAACTGCAATTCGTAAAAAATGCCTTTAAAATATACAGAAATTTGAATTGTTCGACTCCGAATAACTTTTGGAAATGCCTCAGACGTAAATATTTAATTAATGAGTTGTTCAGCAGAGGAAGAGTCGGTTAGAATTCGTTAACGAGTTGCCAAAGTAAAATTTCAAAGGTAAATAAAAAAAAATTTTTAATTGACGCTTTTCTCGCAAGTCGCCTCATTTTCCCTCAACTCTCCTTTAATCAGACACGGGAAAACATTTTAATTATTTGAGTAAAAAAATACACAATTTTTTATTAGAGCTTTACCGTATCTTCATTGCCTTTTAAAGTGTCTGTTTAAAACGGTAAACTTTCATAAAAGACTCGCACTCAAATAAGAACGTAATCGTTATTTCGACCTCCGCCCTTCAGATAATAATTGCATTAATCGAATCGGAAGAATGCACTCGAAGATTCTTAGTCGCGTCAGTTCAGTTCACACCGCATCAGGCGATGATAAAAGTCAGGAGATGTCGGGATTCGGTGGGAGCGAAGAGCCAAACGCATCGAGGTTGTCTAATCGGAGATTCTCAGGCTGAACCCGCGGCTTTTAGAGCGTTAAATCGGAGGATTTGTATCAGGCGATGATAAACTCGGGGAGGTCTTGGGTTCGTATTAATCGGGGAACTTCCTTGAGCAGCTGAGGAGATTCTGTTGTTATTTAACGTTATGCGTTCCACGGCGACAGAGTTTGAACAAAAGGGCGAACCTGCGGCTCTTTGAAAAATTATTTTCAACGACTTTACGTCGCTTATTTCAACAGCCCCCTTCTTCTTTGCCTAATATTCACTACGTTCAGTCTTTCGTCTCTTTTCGGTTATTCAGGTTTTCACCTACTTTAAATTCTTCCATATCTTCTTCTACTCCTTTAAATCACCCCTTTTTGATTTTCTAATGTTGATATTGGTCGCATACATCTGCATATAACCGACCGGAAAGAAAACTACCTCAAAAGGCAAATCAGTACCCTTCAACAGAAAAGCTCAACACTTCAAAATAATTAAAACTCATAAAAGTTGCTTTTGACTCTAATACAAAATACAAGATTTTTGTAATAGAGACACTCATTTAAAATATTTCTAAATAAAAAAATTCAGTTGTTAAAGCAACAATCCGCAACTTAATCTTTTGTAGTCAAGGCAAATAATCTTCAGTTCATAAGGTAAGGACAAAGTCAAATTGTTTAAACTGTTTTGTTTAGAATATTCCCATTTTGGGGACGAACGACTGCGATTAAACAACAAACAAAAATAAATAAACTTCCCGTGCACAAGGTTAAGTAAACTTAAATTGAGAGATAAAAAAAAGATGTACGGAAGTGCAGGATGGGCACTGAAGAGTCTCTTGTCAGCAGGGATGAAGAGAACCAACTGCAAAGATGCTTATGATGACAGAATGCTCTTCGTCATTGTTATCCAATCAGAGGAAGGAGAAATACAATAAGCCATCACACAGTAAATGTTTGTAGTCAACGTTGTATTTTCTCAAGTCGAAGGAGAGAAATATAATTAAGTACAATATAATATAAAAAGTTTAAACTTACTAAAGAAGAAAACATGATCTCTACGAAGCCGGAATGAATTTCCGGAGAGGACGAAATGAAGGATAATATATAAGAGACGTATCGATTTATAAGATTTTCTATTTAATAATTCAAGCAAAACATTTTCCATCAGACACCACGATCAAGTTTTGCATCCGAAGGCGGATTCGAGAATATTTGAAAAAAATTCCTTCCATTCGATTCAATTAAACTTTTCAAAATTTTCCCTCATTAGTTTAAAAGCCCCCGTATTGTCATTGCAAATTGATTAGTTTTTTTGTGCTGTATGGAGTACAAATTTTTACTGCTCATAATTAAAATTATGCTCTCGAAGGTCTCCATGTTAAGTGTTAAATGTCCCACTTTTTAGATATTTAAATAAACTTGGAAGAAATATGTTCAGTGAATCCCGAAATAAGACACTGCCACCGCCCTTTCGTGCACTTGGAGGCAACGAATGAGTACGAGAGGGGGCGGTGATTGAATAATTCAAAAAAAAGGAGAGCATAAATTCCCAGGGGGCGCTAAGTATCGGTTTTTCTGAAAGGGGACGACGGGACGTAAAAATTTTGGCAACCACTGCTGCATACCCATCAGCTGAGGACTCCACATCAGGAAAATAAATTAAACTTACTAAAAGTTCCCATATATTCACATTATCGACAACCTTCTCTTCATTGTTATCATACAATTGGCTGTTGCGCCCGCAAAGGTATAACGATCCGACTATAAAAAGAGCGCGCGTTTGCGTCCCATCTTTCTTAAATATAGCTACAATATTGCCGCGAAAGAGAAATAAATATAATGTCGATAAAAGAATTAATATCTAATCCAGTACAGAGAGGTTCTGATGGCGTTGTAATCGGGGAGGTTCTCCACAGGGCCGACAGCAGCCACCACGGGACACCTTCCGTAGATGTATTTGAACAGGACGTCTCTCACCTCGGCAGCGGTCACCATGTCGATCCGGGCCTCCAGCTCATGCAGGGGGATCCTCCTTCCGTAGCAGAGCATCTGTCGTCCAATGTCCTCGCACACGGCGGTCGTCCCGTCCAGCTGAAGCAGCATGTTCGTCTTCAGAAGGTTCTTTCCTCTCTCGATTTCCGCGTTTGTCAAACTCGTGCACAGCCTCTTCCACTCCTCGGCGATGTAGAACACTGCCTCCTGTGAACAGAGCTCATGAGTCAGGGGCTGAACCAACCAATGCAAAAACCAAACCACTCACCTTGCACTTCATCGGGTCGCAGACGAAGTAAACGCCCCACAGACTGGTGTCCTTGTAGCACGTGTTGAAGCTCTGGTACGAATGAACGGAGTTCTCGAGGGCGATGTCCTGGGCGAGCTTCGAGGGGTTGTTGAGGCCGCCGCCCTGGGAGCGGTCCCAGGAGCCCACCAGGGTGTTGGCTATCATGAGGGCGATGTTATCCGAGTCGCACCAGCCGCAGCCCTCGACGGCGACCGCGATGTGGGCGAGAGGCATCGTGTCGTCCCTCACCCTCACGTCGGAACCTGTGTACCTGCAGGGCCTTATCAGGGGTATCTCCCCGGTGTAGCAGTTGTCCAGCTTGCAGAAGAGATTGCTCGCGAGGTCGACTAATTCGTTGTGGACGACTCCGCCGGCTCCTGCCAGGACGATCCTGACTGGCTTGTAGTTGTTTTGGATGTAGTCTAGTAAATCGGTCCTGGTGATGCTCCTGAAACGGACAGCCGTAAATCATTCAATTCAGGGCGATCAGGTGAAGATCAGGGATACTTATAAATTCAATTAACCTAATTAATAATGTATATTAACTTGGAGGACATTTAATTTTTATAATTTCAAGTTTTCAGAGTTTATGAAAAATTTTAAAAAGTTGTAATTTATTTTTTATCTTTGTATTTTCAAAATCAATTCCCAAACATTCAAATTTATAGTAATTTCACCACTGATTGGAAGTTTAATTAGATCTTGAAATTTTTAAAAATGAATTTAACTCATCTTTATTATACTAAACATTATGATTTTTTTATGCTTTCTTTGTTTACTTCTTTTATTTAATTATTTGTGTCTTCATATTCCAGTCTCAGTATATTTCAAATGTAGGGTATATTTTTATTGTAATCCCAAAAATTATGAGAGCATTACACTACAATATATTATTATACCCACAAATACTCGAAACTCATGGAATTTTATAACTAATTGGGATTGAAGTACGTCTTGAAAATAAATTACCATATTAATTTAATTTCTTTAGTTTGATTGGATTTCAAGTCTTTCATTCATTAATAGGTTTACTGTAAATAAAAAATTTTAAATTGAATTTCAGATAACTTTATGCAATAACTTAACATTTTTTATTATAACTGGAGATGAAAATAAAAAAGCTCTTACTTGATATTTTCAGTTGGGCCAAGAATAGTTCGTCCCAAAGGAGTTCCCTGATAGGCTACAGAGTGAAGATAATCAAAGACAACTTCTTGCAAGTTGCTTTCAACTTCCTGCATCTCCCTTAAAATAACAGCCCTCTCCCTCTCAATTTCAGTTTCTCCCAATTTTGAATCCTGGATAATGTCCGCTAATATTTCAAGTGCTCTAGGAACATCCTTCCTCAAACACTTAGCATAGAATACTGTTTGTTCTCTGGATGTGTAAGCATTTAAATGAGCACCTAAATTTTCAATTTCTAACTCCAAATCGGTTTGGGTTCTCTTTTGGGTGCCCTTGAACGCCATATGTTCCAGGAAGTGAGCAACCCCGTTGTTCGCTTCCGTTTCATAACGAGATCCGGCATCTATCCACAATCCAACGGTCGCCGTGGGTGCTCCCGTGTCTTCGCTGGCCACGCGAAGACCGTTGTCTAACGTTGTCACACATGTTGGTGGAACATTGAGAAATGGTTTTAAACTTGTTTCTGCAGCGGCGGCAAAAGGGCGAACGCTCTAAAAATACAAAATTGTTACCCTAGGAAGTGAGGTTACGATGTGTTAAGTGAAATCCGGGGCAGCAGCACTAAGCCTCGAATGTAATATTGCTTGACATATTTTGTGTGACTGCAATAGGGCAAATTTTCATCATTGATTTTGCTGGTCATTCAACACCTTTGTCAATATGTTATGAAAAACTCTAGTTAGAATAAATATTTTCCAATGAGATGAAATAATGAAAGTGATTTAAAGATTATAACCCGGATAATTACAACGTATGAATTTACAGTCTGAGTAATCCAATGAAAAAGCTCTTGCCAAAGAGCAATAAAAATACAAAACACTCACCCGAATCAAATCTCTTTTTTTAGGAAGGGTTTTTAGAGATTTACCCAACTTCAATAGCCTTGTCGCCATTTTAAATTTGCAGAGAAAAACGGGCCACCGCCTTCTAAAAATGTCGGAAACGAAAAGGAAAAATCACGTTTGCCATTGCAGAATATTTCCCGCCAAATTTTTAATTAGAATATTTATCCATACTTTTTAGTAATAATTACAATATTTTTAAAAACTAAGTGTAATAAATTTTACAATAAAGCCTACTAATCACCGGTCATGAATTTATTTTAGTTTTTCCAAAACATCACAAAGAGAAGGCACAGAATTCATTAAAAAGGAATCATGAAACTTTGTTAGGAATGTGATGTTAAGAGTAAGAAAATTATAACACCTGAAAAATGAAATCTTTTAATGAGCAAAATCAAATGCAATGCAATAGATATTTTAGTAATGGCCAGTTTATTAAAAGAAACTCTTATTGAGCTTTTTGAGGTCATCCGCATTCAAATTACATTAGGTTTAGTTGGCAACACTGCAAGTGGCAACAAAACCAATCAAGGGAACGAAGCGAAATCAAAACATGGCGTCCATTTGTTCCATATTTTTGTTTGTGATCTGTTGATATTAAATTAAATTTAAAGGACGCACTAAAATAATATTTTAACAGTTTAACTATGTATTTTTATAAAAATGAGTGATTTTCCGCGTTCAGTGTTAGTGACTCGCGTCGAAAATTTAGTTTTCTTTTCACTTAGTATGGACAATTGTATATTTAAAAACAAATTCCTTTTTTGAATGCCAGTTAAGATGTCAAGGCACTACGGAAGAGGTTACCACCGTCGTGGTGTGCCCGTTTGTCAGACGAGTTTCCCGATCGATAAGTTATTTAAAGAAAATAGTAACAGACCTTCAGCAGCCAGGTCTGCGGGCACAATAGGGAAATGGGGCATCACATCCTTTACAACCATACGTAATTCCTCATATGAACCCAGTTTTTCCAAGTACAGTTCTTTCAAAAGTCAAAATCAGAACATTAACAGTGGTAATTATTCAAATGATGAAAACAAAGCGAAGCAGGAGGATCCACCCAAACCTAAGAAATTTTTTAAAAGTAGAAACACGGAAGCTCCCGGTGAGGTGATTTCCCCGCCCAAAGTCGAAGCTCCCATCAAAAGCCCGGTAAAGAAAAGGGACGATTCGGGTACTTCTAGAAAAGTGTACGCTGCTAAAACTCCACCAAAAAATGAGCAACCAGCAAATGAAGAATATAAACCACCCATAGTTTTAAGAATATTCAAAGGGACGTCATGCATCGTTGCCGATGGTGAGAAAACCTCACCGCCTGTGACGTCACCCACATCTCCCAAAACAAGATCTTCACCCCTGAAACAGGAGAAACCTGGAGGGAATGCCAAGAGCACCAGGAGAAGGAGTTTCCAAGAAATGACTGAGATCCCAGCACCAGTGTCTCCGAGACCAAAACGAGCAAGAAAAGAAGTAATCAAGGACCCTGAAATTCAGACAATTATATCTCAGCTAATTAGTGATGATGAAGGTGAGGGTGTGTTTAAAACCTGTGATAAAGTTTCTGAAAGTGAAACTGTGAGTGCTCAAGAAACGACCCAGGTTGAAGATGCATCTGATGACAGCCTGCCACTAGCCTCCTCATCGTATTACTCCAAGAAAGAAACTCCAGAGGAAGATGACAAAGACAACAGACTGCCACAGGAGGAGGAAAACCTAGAAAACATAAAAGAAGCCAAAAAACTTCTAGAAGAAACAGGGGACTTAAATAACTTAGTAGATAAGGTTGTTTCACCAAAACCTGAAGAAAAACCTCCTGAGGTGAAGCCAGAGACAGAGCCTCCCAATGACGAGAAGGGATTTGAGTCAGGCAGTGACAGCCTTGATGCAGTCAACAGTGGTGTCACTCTCACTTCCAAAGTGGAGTCTGGTGGTCTGAAACTGGTCATAAAGAAGACTCCAGAAATGTTGGAAAAGGAGGCAGAGCCTGAAGAAAAAGAAGAGGAGACTGCACCCAAGGTTATGCCTGTGAAGAAGAAGAGCATATTCAAAAGCAGGGGGAAGGATGAGGGAGGGAATGGAAATTCCAAGAGGCTTGCACTGTACAAGCACAACTGGAACACATCCCAGACAGTGGAGGCAAACAACAAGCAGTCCACTCAGGTATCATCCTCCCCATATGAAGACATAAATGAGTTTGAGCTGGGGAGCCTGACCAGGGTGTCAGGGGAGCAAAGTGAAGGGACAGCTTCGGAGGATGTCACCAAGGTTAAGTGTGACAAGAAAGACAAAGGGGTGAGTTCACTTCTGTTCACCCAATTCAAACAAATCTTCATGAAATGATCATAAAAATCCATTTTTCAGTATTACACTGTGGTGAGAAATGTAAAGAAAGCCCATCAGATCCAGGAATCGGGAGAGTTCCAGGAATTCAACGACGATGTGGAATACATTCTGGATGCGTTGAAGGACAACAATCCGATGGGGACGAGATGTCTGTCCGCGATTACACTTGCTGGAAAGTGCATGGCGCCTGCCTTTAGGATGCATGTCAGGGCTCATGGGACTGTCGCCAAATTTTTCAAGGCTTTACATGATGCAACAGCAGATCAGAGTTTAGGTTTGTATGAATTCATTTACGGCTCTTACTCAAAAAGAACTGGAGAGTTGTCAGCAATTGGGTCAATGGAGAAAACGATTTTATTTTCAGGTTTATGCACGGCGACGGTGATGTTCGTGCTCAGCCAGGACAGACTGAACATGGATCTTGACAGAGACAGTCTGGAACTCATGCTGAACCTCCTCGAGTCCGACGCCAGCCACAAAAACGCATTGGACGACTGCGGATTGAGTTCGGCCCAGCTGAGGAAGAACAAGCAGAAGGTCCGGGAGCTCTGTGCGGAAATACAGAACAAAGGCCTCGCGAAGCACCTAAATTTGGACAACATAACGGTGAGTGCGGGAAGGGTGCGAGGGGGAGACTGACGGCGGAGACTGATCGGGGTGGCTTTCGTTCGCAGGTGGGGCAGTTAGCGATGGAAACGCTGCTGAGTCTGACGTCGAAGAGGGCCGGGGAGTGGTTCAAGGAGGAGCTGCGGGAGTTGGGAGGGTTGGAGCACATCGTGAAGACGATATGCGACTGCAGCAAGTCTTTGGAGACGTACATCAGCCAGTGGACGGACCACCTCCTCGACAGATTGAGGAAGATCGACCGGTGCCTGAGGGTATTGGAGAACGTGACGAATCAGAACGAGGAGAACCAGGTCTACCTGCTGAAGTACCAGGATGGAATCCTGCTCCGCACCATCATAAAACTGTATAAAATATGCAACGACGAGATCTCCCTCTACCCCTGCACGGATCCGACGGACAAGGTGTCCACCGGCTACGTGATCAGGGAGGCACTGCTCGCCACTCTCAAGGTTCTCATAAACCTGACTCAGGATTACAATAAGAAACGTGGGTAGCTTTGGCATTTGCTCGGGCGTTGTGTCCCTCGGCCCAGTTAATCGCCTTCACGTGTTGGTTGCAGTGTTTTGCGAGTGTTTGGTCACGGGGAGAGTGGGTCTCATGGAATCCAGTTTGCATTTGCTGCTTCAAGTACCTAATTACATACCTGACGAGGAAAAGTTCGATCTTATAATACTCGTAAGTAGATATGGGACCGAAATTTAGAAAAAGTGGTAATAACGCTGGGTTTTTTGCTCTTCCAGGACTTAAATCTTCTCATCAATCTGGTCGAGTGCAACGAGGACAACAGAAACATTCTCATGGAGAGCAAAGCTCCGCCCGATCCCGAGTGCATCGTCGACAGAAGTGCCAGTGAGTTCTTTCCCACTCTCCTCACAACAGCCCCGCTTCTCTGACTTAATCCGAGTTTGCTTTTCCCCCCCGCAGGAGAGCAGATGAGCGCCATCGCGGCTCTGGTCAACCTGTTCTACATCCACGAGAAAAGCGCTTACGAGGAGCAAGTGGAAACGGACGCCATATTGGACGGGAAGAAGGACGCGAGCGACTCATCCGACCAAAACACTCAGTCCTCTCAACCGGCCAAATCAAAAGGAGACGAAATCGAAGAGACTGTCGCCAAACGTATGCTTTCACAATAACTATACTTCCTTTATTAGGCCCTGTCAGTCATGTTTGTTTAGTTTTTGACCTTTTGTTGTTGTCAGCACCTGTACACATTTGTAAATAACGAAGTATTTATAATTTAACGGCGACTTCAAATTTAATCAATATCAAATTTATCATAAAACATTGCTTTAGTTTGATATATACAATAGCTATAGAAGAGATTGTCTCAGGTATAATACAACAGAATCGTAAATTGCGAATGACTTCATGTGCGTTTTTTTTGTAGTGTTGCAGAAGGCCGGGAACCACATGGAGCACACTTTCATCGGGGCATACATCGTCCTCCTCATCGGCTACCTCATCATGGACAATAAGGCCCACGAGGCCACTGTCCGCCACCACCTCCCGGAGGGGAACTTCAAGTCCTTCATCGCGGTGCTCGAAAAGTTCTTCAATTTCATGAAAATGACCGCGACGGTGAGTGGCTTTCTCCCCTCGCCCCCTTTCCCCTTTCTCCGATGATGACCTTCTCTATTTTGACTTTCAGGCGGTCGGGGGTCAGAGCAACAAGGCCACCGAGAGGGTGCTCAACTACTACATAGAGATAGAGAAGCCTCCGAAGCGGGAGGTGAAGGAGGAGCTGGGGGCGAAGTCTCCCCTGTACGAGGGGGTTCTGGACTACACGTTGTCATAGTGAATTATTCTGAGGGGGAAGGGGGGCTGGGGGGGAGGCGAGTCGTCATTCCGCGAGAGCGTAATAAAGTGGACGGGGAAGAGGTGAGGAGGTGAGGAATCCTACTCCCTTTTGAGAGGAGATATTTTAATTTATATTTAATTACTCCGGATTATATTTTTTTATATAAATTTGGAGCGGACGGTTGACTTTTTATGAGACACGAGTAATACTTATTGTATATTTTATCTCATTAAGTTTATAAATAATCGGTCAATTTCTTTTTGTAAATATTTATAGTTTTTTAAAAGTTTGATTTAAATGTATTATATAATGATTTTCGAACGAAATAAAATATTTTAAAAAATATTCCATTTGATTATGTCACTTTCGGAAATACTCAATTCAGAGATGGCAGTGGATTGTTCTTTTTAGATTCTTAATGGTTCTATGAAGGATTTTGAAGGATTGTTATAAAACTGCGAGAGTTTCAAAATTATTACCGTTCCGTATGTGTTTCAAAAAGTCTCGAATCATCACCAACAAATACATAAAAGACTCAGTTGTAAAATATATTTATGTTTGTAACCTAAAATTTCTTTTTAATTTATGATTTTTTAATCCTTAATTTTATTGATTTCTTAATTCTTTTATTTTCAGTTTCTATATTTATAATTCTTTAATTTCTAATTTCTATTCTATAATTAGAATTCTTAAATTTATATTTTCTATTATTTATTTAATCAATAATTTACAATTTTGTTATTCTTTAATTTGTTATTTTTCAAATTTTCAATTCATATCTTTTGAAATAAATAAACAGTTAAGTGAATAAGAAATTTATAAATTAGTAAAAAAATGAACAAATTGGTAAATTAATAACGAAATGAACAAACGACAAAAAAAAATAAACAAAGTAATAAATAAACACATAAATAAGCAAATAAATATACAATCATATAAATAAAAAATTAACGGCCGACTTATTAAACACCCAAATAAAAACTCTTTCACCGAATTATAAACTTTTTCAACCTGCAGAAATTGATTGAACAGTTTGGGGCCGAAACTCTGCGATTCCGAAACTCCGCAATTTTCTGCCCCAAAATAAGTAAAAAATAATAAACAATAAAATAACAAGGAAGTACACTATTTTGCGATTAAGATTAAATGAGCCCATTCGAAATCATAGGGCAAAATTCATGGCGGCGTCGCTCCTTAAGTCTCCTGCCGCTTTCACAAGACATAACCATTTGTTTTAATAAATTGCCGTATTTGTCATTTTTTTACGGGCGTAATTTCAGTATTTTTATTTTGGAGAAATCTCATCCCGAATACTTACTTTCACGGGGTGCGGTTCGGGGGTGGGAGGGGATGAATGGAAATTTTCGCGAGGGGAGTCTGCTGTTGCTCTGGTCGGAAGAGAGGAGAGAGACGAACCTTTAAAAGAGGTATAAAAATGGCAAAATGATGGGAAAGCAAAAGCAATAAAACATTCTGCCGGCAACCGCCGCGGAATCAGATAAAATGTTGCTCTTTCTATACAATAAATCAAAATTGTAGTGCGGATTTAAAATATTTTGAAGTAAGATGAAATAAATCCATTTTCAAACATGGCGCGCCTCAGATTTTCCGCCCCGTGCTCACCCCCGACGACTCCCCCGCCGTCCGCCCACCCCTAGGCAAAGATGATAAATGAACCACTACCCATAATTGCCTCCTAAGTTATGGCTTCTAACTTGCATGAAATATGGCATCGTTCCGCACGCAATTACAACTCTGTTATCTATCTTGTGCGAGTTGAGATGCAACTTCCTTCTCCCGCCTTCATTACCGCCCCCGCCCCCGCCCCCCGACTTCCGGTCCTTCCCTGACTCGATCCGGACTGCTTTCCTGTCGCCCTCCCGCTGTTGGCCCTGCAAAATATATTTTTCACAGAATATAACAGTTGGGGTTTTATCTCAAATGAGAAAAGATGGAAAATAATTTTTATTGGCTTGAATAGGGGTTGAAATGTCACTGAGTGGATGATTATATAAAAAGAGAAAACAAACACCCGACGTGTTTTGGAATTTGTGTATAATATAATAAGAAATACTAGAGGGCTTCGCCCCCTGAGCGCAGCGCTTCAACCCCCTCTGGCAGCTCGGGCAACGCCTTCGCTGGGACTTGGGACTGTATATCTATATCTATACTTGAATATCAGATACAATAATACATTTGCTGAAAAACTGAATGCACCCCCATAATCCCATTGCACTAAACCATAAAAATTATGTACAATTTTTGAACAAACAGTGCATTTATTTATGAAAATTAACAACTACATAATTATGTGTCAGTAGAATATAATGAGTTTGAACAAAAGTAAATGGCAGTGGAAGAAAGTTTATTGAGGCCGTGTCATTTTTTTGTCCTGTCTGTATCGTACTTTTTGTAGTTAAGTGTTAAGTTGTAAGTTAAGTTGTTGCAGTTTAATTACTCTGTTGTAAGTTATGTCACTTTTGTACTGTCCAAATCGAACTGAGTCCTAAAAATTAAGATTTTAAGACTGAAAAAACTACTAACGCTAAACCCACTCTAATTTCTATCAGTTCCACAACAAATTCTCTGAAAATCTGAAAAACACTCCGAAAAACCACTGCCACTAAATCCGCACAAACTAATTACTATCAAATCTAAAAATGATTCGCTGAAAATTAATACACAAAGAATATAACCATGAGTAACGTGGATGCATTCAGCATTTCAGGAAATACAATATAAAATATCCAATACAAAATACAATAATTCAGGCAATCGAATGTGGAATCCCGAATTCCATTAAATCCCTTTGCCACTGTACTCAGAGTGGTCAAAAAAAAGAACATCGACCCTTTAACATGAGAAGGGAATGCGTAGAGTTAACTGGTTTTTCCCCGAAACCTAAACAGGTTTTCTGGAGATTTGTCGGCTTTTGCTGATTTTCGAGAAATGAGACATAGCGCGGATACTTCTTTGGAAAAGTGTACGTCTTTTGGAAAAAGTCCGGTCGAAATCGGTTGGGTGGTTCTTTAGATCTTAGGTAACAAAAACGGAGTGCACACACACACACGCATTCCTTTAACAGATTTATATATTAGTAAGTATGATTATACAATTTATTTATATAATAAAATACATACATAATGATATAATAATATATTCTGCGCATGGTATTCTACACTCAACCTCTTCATATTCTCCAACCCTCTTCTGCATCCCCCAAAGAAAATGGCCACTTTCGAATAGCTCCGAGTGTTGAGAGTAATTATGGGGTGGGAGAGAAGTGCGGTTCCCTCACAAAATCGATTTTAAGTATTAAAATAGAAAATAAAAAGCACAATAAGAGGAGATCAGGAATTTTTCAAAGGGGAGGGGGAGGAGAGGAGGGGGGAGGGGAGAGGAGGGGGGAGTTATTGTATGAAATCTAATTTCGGAAATCCGTCAAAAGAAAATTGCGAGAGTTTACAAACAACATTACACAAAATCCTTCATCGCGTTATTTCTGAATCAATGATCAAAGACAGAAACGGGAGAGGAACGCGTTCCTTTAGGGGTTGCACGAGGGGAGGGGGAGTGGGCGGGGGGATGAGCCGGGGGAAAGCGGTCTCACTCATTACAAAAAAAAAATATTCAAAGCTAATCAAAAGCAGTAACGGTTACCCCAGGTGATAATTTCCGTGTAATCGAATGCGGATTTTCAAATAAAATGCGGCGTCAGCTGGAGAAGACGACTCTGGAGGCTGTTGAAGTTTTCCGGAGAAAATGCACGAGTTTGCTCGGGAAAATTATCAAAAAATTACATTTTTGTAATTGAAAATAGAGGATAATCTATTGGTGGAATCCGCTGAAATAAATTCTGAAGTCTACAAAAGTACGCTGCAGTCAACTGTGGTCAGCTCAATAAAATAAATCCCTTTGAGCGGAAATCATTTGTCAGCGATGTTTCTGAAAAAGAAGGCCAAAAAGAAAGTGAAGAAAAGACCGGAAAATCACACCCCATTGAAATGTATGTATTCTTCAGTATAGAAAATAAAGTGGGAAACCTTGACGGGGAAATCAATTTCACGGGAACCAAATGCCGGAAGAAAAACTCTGATGAAAATTCCTGGAGAGCTCATTATGACGCCTTTCGGAAAAACAAAAAGAGGAAAGATGGGGGAACACCTCGATTAGCGATGAAAAGACGAAGATCAGCCACGCCTTGGCAGTGTAAATGAATTTGAAATCGTTTATTGTGGGTTTCAACATCAAAGACTTAAAAATTTATTAAACTTCTTTAGACTTCTTCCTCCT
>JAQIBA010000035.1:0-23859 GCA_028293925.1 Brueelia nebulosa
TTAATATCAATAGTAACTGCAGCCAAAAATTTCCTCTCATTCTTATATAGAAAATGTTTTCACATACATTTTTGCATACACTTTGTGTATTTGAATTGTACACTTAAAATTTTTTTGTTGAGAAAGAATTTTATTTTCAATGTAAATGAGATCCGTTCAGTCTGGTAATGCCACAGAGTGAGTTTCTCAGTTAGTTTCCACTTTCCCCGCCTTTCACGTAAACTTTTCTCGAAAGTTATGTGTCGGAAGGCAATCGAGAAAAGCTCAGATCTAACCAGAATTTCAATAACTTCATTATTTGAAAGCCTTCAATTTATTTGCGTTGTTTCTACTCTTTCTGACAGTTTATCTCCCTCTATTAAAAGTTTCTTCTTCTTTTTAATTTTCTTTCCCCTCCCATTTTTATTAACTTGAGTTTCTCCTTTCGTAGGCGCGCAAAAGTGACATTTTCAGTTTGACTGTCGATAACTTTTCTTAAGGGCTGTTCGGATTTGAAGTTTCGTTCCAAATGAATGTAACGGAGAGGACAAATACCGAAAGGGGAGAAAGGAAATTAAAACTTCTAAATTTCAGAAAGGAAAAAAATGAATCCATCTTCATCGACTCATAAACTTCGATAAATAACGGAAGTGTAATGTGTCAAAATAATTAGGTGAAAAGAGTTGGCAGTGAGAAGAGTTTTGAAAATGAAATCCGCCCCTCCGCCTCCATCATTCGAAAGAGAACTTTTTTATAGCCGCATTTAATATAGACACAAATAACTTTATATTAAAGGCCATCTTTATTTCATAACTGAGCTTTTAGTGAGCTTTAACTTACTTATCCTGGCAATAATCTCATAATCAGCACGTGGAGGGATCGCAACTTCCGCTTCTTTTCCCACGTCATCATAACATTAACATTATATTAATTTAAAAATCTTTCCCATGGGAAAACCCCCACTGCACATAGAATATAGGAGAAAATAACACCTCTACTGTTTATAAAATTTATAAAATGGAGGAAATAGTGTCGTTCGTTGGAGGATTTCCAGGTTTTCCTGAAAGAATTTCCTTCGAAAGGGGCGTTGCCGGGGATGAAATAAATTTCTGGGGGTTTGGCCAACCCCTCGGGAATGGATGCGAAGGTGAGAAACGATTTTTGGCTTTGGGCGTTCTCGAAATGCGATCAGAAAGTCACGCGCTAATAAGTGGATTTCCTGCCGGAAGCACGACCTAACAATAAATAAGATTTCACATCTTCAAGATTTTCCAAGACAAAAAATCTCAAGCTGAATATTAATACATGTACCTTTTTTTGAAATCTCGGAAAAGGAGAAATGTTGCCTCTTTGTTTGTTTTGTTTTTATTTACCTTCGGGGGCTGCTGACAAAGATGGCGGACGTCAGCCTTAGAAAGGATGTATGGAACGAGGGAGAAGAGTTTCCGGAAGGGAAAAGGGAGCCAACAGTTTGAATGGCGGTGGGAGGAAAAGGAATAAGTTGAAAAATAAAGAAGAAAGCGGAAGGAACTGAGACTTCATTTCCAAAAACCGAAAACAAAATAATAGGGCGAGGGTTGGACGTCTTCATAAAGATGAAATACGCAAAAACGAATTGTTTACGTCCCTTTCTTTCCCGGGGTTGTCTCTGTCGGTGATATCCTTTACCCCTAAAAAAAGCTTTTTCTCTGCTCAATGTTCATGTTAAACGTAGCGACCTATTCTTTTAAAGGCTTGCCTTTGAAGAATGAATTAGCTCTTGAAAATTGTTTTCGGCATCAAAGGGCCTCCTTTCATTGCAAAAACAGATATGGGTGCTCACTTCTGATGTCTGATTCAGTGATATGATGGCCACACTGAGAGTCATCTGTTCGTTGGAGATATCAAAAATCAATTAAAATATTTGTTGCTAATTTTTCATGCAGCTGACCTGTAAAGTAATCAGTGGGTAATAAATTTTACATAATTATCTATTTATACATATAATTTTTCATATTTTACACATTTAGTAGAATTAAATACGAATTTATATTTTCAAAAATTGTTTCATGTTAGCAGCAAAGCAAAAGAGGTGTATATGTTACCGTGAATGACCGAAGATGGAATATTTCATTATATTGTTGTACATTCGGATTATATTAAGAAATAAGGGTATTTAGTAAATATTTCGGATATACATCAACCGATTTTGTCAATGTTGAAAGTCGACATTCTCCAGATTTCGGTGTTTCGCTGTAACATATATAAAGTGATTTTCCAATCATACATGAAATGTTTCTCTTTAAAAAAGTTTTATTTTGATTGAAACTATTTTTATAAGTGTAAACTTTTTTCAGTCAGCCTCAACATAAACTCTTCACCTTGGTAACTGTTCCCTCGGTAACATCACGGGACCCTACGTCATTTCCCAACCCGTCACATATACAGACAACCCTCCTATAATGCGGTGAGTGGGTACCGCGTTTTTAAACTCGGATTATACCGTATAAACCAGGCTAATTCGGAGTATAAAAACCGCGTTGTAGAGACTCAGATTAGTGCAAATCACATGATTCGTAGTGCGTTATATAGAGACCATTCATTCCAAAGACAAAACAAAAGAAGAACGCAAAAGGGTATCAAAGAAAAGCCGCCGACTGTCCGTTTCCCAGAATTCGAACCTTCCGGATTTTTCTGGAAACTGTATCGATTATTCTTAGCTTATGAGAAGACGTATATAAGCTACCGTGTGTGGAGTTGTAAGAGTACAGGAGTATAGGAGGGTCGACTGTATTATTATATCGCTAATAATATTATCCAAAACAGATGTAAAGCAAAACTGCCAATATCTCAGTTCCCTTCTGCTTTTTCAGCAACTCATTGGGATCATTTTAAATAATTATTCTGAGAGAAACAACAGCGAAAGCTTTGTCGTTTCCATCTAATCACCACCCACCGACACTCCACCGAAACTTATGCGAACTTCTCCGAGACTGATGACGGTTGGGGTAATGACTTTGCGTGAAAGAAGAGCTTTATAAAGAAGTTTCCCCGCATCTGATTTATTGCCCGCCAAGGCTTCTGTAGCTCACTTTCACCCCTCTGCGTTCTCCCGAAGGCGACTCATCTTCAGTCACTTGAAATTATTAATGTGCCCTCCCTGCCGATTCATCCCTTCTTTGCTTCACAAAACGATGATCCAAAACCAAAAAATACCTGGCTGCGCTCCTGACTATTACAATGGGGAGGAAAATGTGGGTGGCCAAATTTTCTAAAAATGGGATTTTTTTTGTATCATCGATTAGTTGAAGCCTTCCACGGGGAAGGTTTTCTTTTTTATGGCAATTAATCTAGATCATTTCACTTTTACAAAGTTAAGTAATTTGAAAAAGAAGCCGAGGATGGAGGCGTATACGAAGGGGAGGAAATGAGGAAAAGCCGAGAGATAGATAAAAAGAAAAGGGGCTCTTATTATAGTACGGCGGCATTATTATAATACAGCGGTAATTTAAAGAATAAAATTTTGTAATTTATCGAAAAGACCTTTTTTCAAATTGTTCCTCTTTATTTTTTTTTATTGTTTCTGAGAGGAATTTTTCTTCTTTAAGAAGAAGAAAATTCTCACCCTTAATTTGTTTAATTGCAAAATATTTTATCCGAAAAAAAAAAACAGATTACCGCTTTCAAACTTCGATAGTTCTTTTAAAAGTCTTATAAGTTAATAATTTTTAATGGTTGGGATTTCAAATTGTGAACTTAAAATCCAAACTTATTTTTTATGTAAAAACTTGGCCAGTCGGAACGACGCTTCAAAAAAGAATTTCTTCTTTTGTGCTCAAATAATCCCTTAAAAGCCTTAAAAAGGGAAAACTGGGAGAGAAAAAAGTCCAAAAGTGTTACTTCCGCCTTCGAGAGTTGCACCTTCGCTTAAACGACTTCCCTTTCGCTTAATTTTTTTCATCATTTGCCTCATTTGAAATTTCAATTTGGAGAGCTCCAAAAAACATAATAACCATCCAATCAATGAATTTCCTCTTAATTTACATAAAATATTAGTTTTTCGCCCCTTCCGGAAAGAAAATCCTATTATATGTTAAACTGGTTATAAATAAGGTGAAAGAGAAGTTTGCTGACAAATCAAAGGATTTCGATCCCTCCCTCTGGGAAAATTGAAAGCTGAGTCGTAAAAACGAATTTCAAAAAAAAAGTCAAAGGATTTTCTGATGGAAAATCTTATAAGTTTGCTCTCTTTTACGAACGGTGAAATTTTTGCAATTTTTGTCCATTAGTTGCAGGCTTAATTGACTTTCTGTCAATTTCACTGATTATTATCGGAGCAACACCTAAAAACCAAAGTAGAATGAATAAGAAAAGAGGGCTTAAAATCTAAATCTGAAAAGCTCATTGAGCAAAACCAAAAAAAATTAATCCCCCCAAATTTTTGAAATTGAATTTATTCCGTCCACATTTGAAAATTTACTCCTTCGATTTCCCCACAGAGAAAACTCAGAACTCTTTCTTGGAATCACCAAGACAATCTGCAGTCGAAACAAAAACAATTGGAGGACCACATGAAAAGAAAATATATTCATATCTCCCACCCCACCCCTCCCCTCCCCTCCTGTTTGCGGGTCAAAGTACGAAAAAAAAGACTCCGACGTTTTATTCGTAAAACTCAATCAAAGTTTGAGTTCTCTTGAATTTTCTTCTTTTTTTTTTTTATTTATATAAAAGCATTGTCCTCTTTGACTTGAGCTTTTCATTCTCGGCGGAAAATTCTCAAGTTTTCCACATAAAAATTATATTCTGAGAAACTGTTCTGCAAAGCCATTTTCTTGTCTTTTTCAACTTCGAAAAGTCGCAATTTCGGAGCTTTCGCTTATTCGCCATTTGCTGCTTTTTTGGGGAAATTTAAACAATTTAAATGACTTTTTGAGATTTCTTGTGTGAAAAAGTCGTGACCTCAGATTTACTTTCATTGTTTGAATGTCTGTAAAGGAGAGTATTTGTAGGTTTCTGTTCATATATTATGTGTAGATTATGGGTGCGGATTTTGGCTCTTTGTTTTGTTTATATAATAATTGCTTTCCTGCTGACGAAAATGTCTGTCTGCAATTACTTCAATCAAAATCTTTACTTAATTTATTTTATTTATTTTCTTATTTACATACATTTACATACAATACAAATTCTGTATCTCAATACATTCCTTAACTCCACTGACAAGTCCAACACACTAGATTTTGTTTCAAACAATTTCAGAATTTCAAAGGTTATATATCAACAAATTAACAAGTCAATTCAATCAATAAGCCACAATTAGTAAGAAATTATTCAATTAAAAAATTTAAATAAGGAGTAATTAATATCACATTCTATAGGTAATACTTCACAAAACTCTGGCGGTAAAATAGTTAGCGAGTGTGAGTTATACAAGAGCTTATTAGACTGAAAGAAATAACTTAAAATCTCATTACGTTTCTTGTCCGATTATTCCGTGTTATAGAATATTAAGAATAAAATATATTATATTAAATAAATTATAATAAATTAATGATCTAACGCATAACATTTGACATGAAATAAAAATTAATAAATTACTGCTCTCGCGTAATATATATAGTAACTTCATGAGACTTGCGGGATCTAAAAGTTTATTAAATAAGTAATATGAAATACACTTAGAGAATATCTAAAATACAATAGTATAAAAAAGAATAAATATATACACAAAAAATAATATAAAAGAAAGTACAATTTTAATATGATAACATACAATAAAATATTAACAATCTAAAATATACTAAATAAGTATTTTATATTATTACCTCTCCCATTTAACCCAATGGTGAGGGCATATATTTACTGCTATATACAACATATAAATATTTAATAATAGTAATAATTACAAAAATTTTTAAAAAATAGGCTACTCGCCTCTATTTAATTTTTTTTGTGTCTTTTTATGTTTTTTGTTTTTTTGTTTTTCTGTGTTTTTTTGTTTTTTCCCTCCTAACATTATTTGTTTTTCCTATTAATAATTAAATATAATTTCCAATAAATAATTAAATGAAACAATAATTAAATAAATAAATAAATAGATCTACACAAAGAAACAGTTTTACCACTCCGTATTTTTGTCTTTTATTTTCAAAATCTTTAATTAATTTTTTGATTTGAGATCTCCGTGAATTTTCCCTCAAATTTCACACATTACAATTATTATAGAAATTTTTACAGTTACTGTAAATAAGTAAATTAAAAAATTAGAATTTGAATCACCACTGTCATACTTATCATCTCATCATCACCTTTATTTTCAAATTAAAACGATACTAAAGTTTTTAAAGTTTATAATCCGTTATTTAATTAAAATAAAACCTGATCGACAGTTAATATGTTCTGTTTAAGTTCATTCTTTTGATTGAAACTCTTAAGGATTTTCCGCTTTCGAAATCAGTAAAGTCTAAAAATATTTTTGATGGCGGAATTGGACGCCTGACCGGAATCTTTATTGGCTGCTCGAAATAATAAAAACATTTAGTAATTTTGTGTTTCCTGGAAACATGTCTGATTAGTCCTTGTTAGGAATTTCCCGTTTCCTGGGTCGCCCGGGAGAATAAAATAATGTGACATTTTTCTAAAATTTATGACGAGTCCGAACGAATTCATCAAAACTTACCACAAAAAAGTGTTTCGCTCTCCTCTGTTAGCTCCTCTCATTCGATGTGTCAAATACAATTCTATACATACATACATCTTTAGAACGCCTTTAGAATTTTATGAAAATTATAATTTAATTAATCATTAAATCTTTTTTAAGTGCTTATATTTATATTTTTACTTTTATTATGTTTTTTATATACATTTATACTTATTGGTCATTCATATGATCTATTAAATTTTTACAAAATCATATTTCTTTTTGTCATAAGTGAACTTTCTAACTCACAAAGATAAAAAAGTAACTGAAAAATTATTGGTTTTAAAATGTGTAAAATATTATAAATTAATGAAAAGTTTGTGTAAAGTAAATACAATTCGAGAAAGTCAAGAACGGTTTGAATGCGTTCGATGAGAAGATTTTGAGAGAACATTGGTGTCGTCTTGGAAAATCTTGGAAGATATTTCAAACAGGTTAAATTTTCACGTCATCTCAGCAATCGTTTAGTTCATTTTAGAATAACGAAGAAAAACTGAGTCATTCAGCGACAGCCGATCCAATTTGCAAATTTAGATTGAAAATAGTTTTTTTTTTTGAGATTAACCCACTTTCCATTTTTTTCTCCTCTCTCTCTCTCTCTCTTCCTTCTGAAGCCGTTCAGAAGATAACTCCCATATTTTGACTTTTGTTTTAATTACAATCCGAATGCTAACGAGACTGAACTGGGCCGCTTTTCAACAACTTTTCATCTGATTTAAATAACAATAATTGCGGATTATTCAAGCGGTGATTTTATTCAGGAGAAGTAAAGATTTAATTAATCTGGAAATGACGTTAAATTCTCAAGTTGGTCTCGCAGTGAACTCTTCGAGGAGCCGAACAAGCGAAATTTCGCCTGTCTTTGAAGGAGCTTCGGCACTCTGAGAGCGAGAGGAGGAGCACCGGGGAAAACAGCGGGAAGGCAAGGTGAAGAATTGAAGGTTAATGAAGAAACAAAAAAGAAAAAAGCCAACAGCGGAGAAAACGGGAGAAAATCCTGCGGCACCCACCCAGAATCATGCGGTCGATACAGTAAGCAGGGCTCGACCGAGAGAGCGTTTCATTGGACCCCCCTGCTACTGCGCAAATTCGTGCCCGGGTGTCGCACACGGGCGAGGGCAGGACCACGGGACGACTTTCGGCCTTCGCAATCAATACCACCAGTCGTAGTGTATTCGCGTAGTCGGCGCCTTCGCTACACCCGAACATGGTATTTGGCCAGTAGAGTGCGAAGGAAACGGCACATCATACGCGGGATTTTCTTTGGTCGAGAGAAGAAAGTGATGTGTGGTTTATAGTGGCATGTTAGCGGGCATGGCCTCGGCCCCCTGTTACTCGGGAGCGGGCCCCACGGCGTGATGGCGGGGGCATGGGCCCCACCCAGCAGCTAGCCGCAGCCCCACGCAGCCCAATATGAGCCCCGGGGCCTCCGCCGCCGGCCTGCTGTACAATACACTAGCCTGGCTCCTCGTCTTTTCTTTCCTTTTGTTACCGGGTAAGCTTTTCATTCACCGATCGCGAAAGAAAATGCATTTCCTCGAGGAGATAAACAAAACGATACAGAAGGAAGCGTTTTCTTTGTTTTCGTCGGGTGTTGTTCGTGTGGATGTGGATGAGAGAGAAAGAAAGAAAAACCGCGCCCAAATGAGAAAATGTTTTCAAGGGCCAGTTGTTTCCGCTGCCTCCGCTGTTTGTTCGCTTAAATTTCGGATTCGTTTGAGCTCGATGAGCCTTTTTTCCTCTGAGACTTTCTCGCGAACCACGCCTTTCTCATTTTAACAGATATTTTCTCTCGTTCACTCCTTTCTTCTTCCTCTCCTCTTTGACGCCCTTCTTTTTTATTATTTCATTTCCTTTCATTTCCTGATAAGACGCCCCTGCCACCGCAATTTTTTCTCCATTGCGAACGATCCAAATCTTTTTGTTTATTTCCCCATCCCTTTTTCCGAGACTCGACTTTTCACTTCAATTACCACTTTTCCGCCCTTAAAAAATTCCTTTATTTCTAAATTCTCATTTCTAATTGATTTTTTTTTCTGGTGGTGGAGTTTTCCGACGACGAACATGACTGGAACTGTTTAACAATCTCTAATAATTCCGTTTTTTTTACGGAAAACCATGAACAAGTTTTATTTATAAAAATTTTCCGAAAACCAAAGGATATAATTTTTCTCAATGCCCATTTTCTGTGTTGTATTTCTCTGAGGATTTTGACAAAAACTTGTCATCCAATCGAAACTCTGAAAAGACGAATAATTAAGAGAGTTTTGAAGATAAAGAAAACAGAAATGAGATGAAAGCGACGTCAAATCCAAAGTTTTCCAAAAAAATTATATATTTGCAATTGTGAACTCAAACTGAAACGAATGATTTTGACGATTTTCCGAAAATTATAAAATAAATAAAATCCTTAAGAAATTTTCATTTGTTTTGCATTAAAATTTAACGTTATTAATTTAATGATTAAATTAATAATTAATGCGCAAAATTTATTATAATTATTCTGATTTAGTTTATGTTTAAATTTTATATTTAACGGCGTAACATAACATATAATCATCAAATTCACTGCAGATAAATAATTTTCTTATAAAAGAGGAATTTCGAATTGAAGCTTTTAAGTTTCTTTCTATTTTCCCTTTTGAGTTTGCGAGGTGCTTTGATTGATTCTCATTCAAAATCTCAGTTTATCCCTACAGTTTTTCCTCTTAATGTTCTTCTTCGGAGTGAAATACCTCCATATTATCTATTGCTGAAATTGAAGGAGTTTTTTCTGCCTTTACAGGCACGGGGAAATCATTTTTTATCCAACTCTTATTCTCTTAATTTTTTCCTCTTTTGCTTTTACATTTATTTTCTTTCTCTCTCCCGATTATTTTTTTTTTTTTTTTGTATTTACTAACCGTCATTTTTTCTCATCCATTTCAGCATCAATCATTTTCTTTCCTTCAACTTTTTCAGAGCCTTTGGATTTTTTAGCTGCTGAAATTATTCTGGATGGTTTACATAAAAACAATTTTTTTTTATAAAATATAATTAGTATAAGTCTACAATTCTCAAAATTAGAAAGGGAGAAATATTCGTGTAATTACCGACGGGTTTGCACCATTGCACAGTTGAACTTTTCTAATTTCCAAAGCAATTGGATTTTCCGAGCTAAAATTCGCCAGCTCGGAAAAGTCTAATCAACCAACGAATATCTTCGGGAAAAGGTTTTCCAAGAGCAGTAGAGCACTAAAGGACTCTAAACGGCAAATAAACATCTATTTGTAATTCCCTTTCACTCTTCTCAGGGGAATCGACTGACCTCTTTTCAAAAACAACATAAAGCGACCGCCGATACAAAGTCAGAATACGGTTATGAGATGATTTACTTCATTAAATTCCGAAAAAGCACCGAAAGGGGAAAACAAAACATGAGGAATACATCTGCGTGTTTGCTATGTCCTCCAATCATCGCCTCGATTTGAGTCAAAATCTTCAAATCGACTTTCAAAGATTTCAATATGTAATCTGAGCTGAGAAAAACAAATTCGATATCTCTTGAGGCGCATAGATCTTCGGACTCTTGAAAATTCATTTCGCTTCTTTTCATCCCCGGAGGAACAAAACTTGAGAATTCGTTAAAACCCCTATTAATACTTTTATAAAAAAAAAAAAAAGAAGGAAAAAGAAAAAATCTTGAGTTGAAATCTCACCGAAAGGAACAAAGAGGAGTTCGGAATTTGAGCGATAATTAGCATGAGGTGCCGAAAGAAAGTGGCAAAGGAAAATCCAATCGCGCGTGAAAGGGTCCGTTTGTTGGTTTACAGTTGTCTGGGAAGGGTTTCTTAAACCTCTGCGAAAGGTTTTCAAGTGAGGAAAAGTGGTAAACGTCCTAATTGACAAAGGCAGCGATGTTATAAAGCCGAAATAGACATGTAGAGGGCTTTAGAAGTTAGATCAAAAGGCGGCCGAAGGATGCTTTAAAATGCATGCAGACGGGGAGGAGAAATTCCCTCCCTTTCTTCCCCTCGTCCCGCCCCCTTCTCTTTGCCATTAACGCTTATTTAGAATAAACCAATTACAAAACCATTTGTCCACTGCATTCCCTCTCATTCCGGACTTTTCTTCTAAGGCCTCTTTACAGTTTTAATTCCGCGGATTTAACGATTAATAAAATTAAACTACACTCTTTTACAATACACTTTTCTGTGTCAAATATTGGGACATTGCACCTTTTTTTGCCTCCTCTAAAAGGCCCTCTCGCATTGCAGCCCCAAAAAGTCCAGTAGCAACCCCTCTTGCAGATTCCTCCCTTCATCCCTTAACATTTCTTTATTAACCCTTAGCGGTCGTATGTCTACTCTCAGCCACTACAACAAGGAACTATACGAATATATATAGGAATCTTATACTGTATACATTCCTATATCAGTTTAACCCTTTGCGGTTGTCTGTATACGATCTTATACTGTACGAATATACGAATCTTATACTGAATGCATTCCTATATCAGTTTAAACTTTTCCTAAGGGAATTTTAATGCCTAAAGAACGTATTCACGAACTAATACGGTGAATTAGTTACTGTATCATACTGTATGTCTTATACTGTATGCATTCCTATATCATTTTATACTTCTTTAAGGGAACTTCAATGCCTAAAGAACCCATTCTCGAACTAATATCGATTGGAGATAACGAAATCCAATCTAAACAAAAGTTGTCACCACTTTACATATTGGGGAGAATTATAAAACATAATTTTTATACAAAGACATATCACAATACATTATTATACACAATATACAAAATATACATTATTATATACACTATATTATTACATACAAAACCATTTAAAGACATCTAAAATATATCTAAAAATTCACAAAAGAATTACTGATTGTTGTTTATCCATCGTAAATTTGCGTGATTTGTATCCCTGTATATATCTGTATGTATCTGTATGTATCCCTGCTCTTTCCAAAGAAATTAATTCCGACCAATAGATACCCATCCCCAAATTTAATACGACCGCAAAGGGTTAAGCAGTGCCGTCAGGTCAACGCCTAAACCAAAGCTTTCCGACCTCGAAAGCAATAAAAACAAGAAACAAACTAAATTTATAAAATTGAAGGAATTGGAAAGAATAAGTGGATTAAAAATTTGTAAAATTTTTCCCCTTTCGCTGATTGTCTTCTTTGATATTCCCAATGTAAACACAATCAGTTATTACAATTTGAAAATTTGCAAAAATTTTTTTTTTATTTCTCAAAATTAAATTTAAGGCAAACATTTGGAGAGAAATATTCGGGGGAAAGAGATAAAGAAAAGAAGATTCCAAATAAAAAGAAGGAAAAGGGATTTGGAAAGCTTTGTTAGAATGAAGGCAAAATAAATTGCTGAAGTTTGAGCATTTTTCTTTCGTAAATTCCAACGCAAATGATTTTACGGAAAGACTCGGCCTCATTTAGGGGGAAAACTAACGGTGAAATTTCTAATTTCGAATATTTTTTAGAGAACAACGAATGGTAAACGAGAGCAAAGAGTTCGTTTGTCGAAAATATAATTTTTATTGCTTTCGATTCCGTTGAAAAGGAAACCATACAAACGAATGACTGTTGAGGATTAAAGCGATCAGCATTTAATTCTCTCACAATAATTAAATTATTGTGAAAGAACTGTCAATTGATGTCCTAATTTTGATAATTTTTGTCACAGTTCTCCACCGCTGAGTCAGAAAACGGTAAAGTTTGTCATTTCGTCTCAGATATAATAATATTTCACCGATTGAGAAAATTGGAGAAAAACTCCTCCTCAGTATCTAACTTTGGTTGAAATTTTAAAAATTTCTCTTAATATTCTGAATTTCCTGTTCGGAAATTGATTGAACTCTTCGAAATTGAAGACTTGACGCAAACTTCATTCGGGGAAACAAAGGCCTCCAACATTTTCAAGGGGGGAAAAAGGAGAAGAAATAATTCTTCGTTTTGATAAAAAAAATTTCTCGAAAAATTTTGTCGCAATTTCAATCGTTTGATTCCCTCACTTCCTCTTTATTCGACCTTTGTTCATTTTCCTTCGCTCGTCATTTTTTCCAAATTGATTATAACTTTTTCACAATCATCTTCCTTTTGTCGTCCCGGATTTTGAGCATTTGCTGCAGTTTACTGCCCTCACGAGATTCCTCTCAATTCCGAAGGGTTAAGGAAAGGAGAAACGCCGACGTGTCCAAGTTTGAACAATGCGGAAAGTCTTGGGGAAGGGAAGTCGTTGATTCGGTCGTTGGGGGTGCAGAGGAGGGCGAGTATTTTGTTCTGGGAAATGAGGGAGGGACAAACGAGGAGTTAGAATGAAGAAAGAGAACAGCCTCTGTCTGTATTGGCACAGTGGCAGACTATGAATAGGCGTGGCACTATTGATCCGCCGTCGCGGTTTTAACTGCCTAATTTTAACTTTGATTTGTATTACTTTGACTGATTAATTATTTTCCTTATTTATTTTACAATTAAGTCTTTCTCTTACTAATTTATTGGTCTTTCTGTGAAATGATATCCGGTAAAAATTATCCATTAGTTTCTTTTCAGACATTATAAAAATTAGCCGAACTAATGAAAAGTCTGGAAAAATCGGAAAATTAAAATAATGGCCGTTTTCATTTGAGTTAAAAGGAAGAATTTCTATAAAAGCGGAAAATGACGCAGTTTTAGAATAAAATTCTCAAGTGCTCAGAGTTTCTTTTTTCAAATGTAAAGAATTGGCATCTGAATGACATGAGAAAGCCAGTTTTAAAGCAACCATGAAATCAATATAAAAAAGCTTTAAAAGACGTAAAAGCGGTGCCATTTGACCTCAGCTCCGTTCAACGTTCTAAAGCCTCGGGGGTGTAGATAATTTTATTAAATTTTTATTTCTGGCATTGCATTCAGTTTTTTCAGGTTTTGGTCTTTCAGTTGTCACAAACTCCTTCGGTTTTGAAGCACTGCTTAGCAAAAAAAATATAGGTACCTAAAAATTGAAATAACAGTTGATGAAAATTAACCCTTTACGGTCGTATAAATTTGTGTATGGGTATCTATTGGTCGGAATTAATTTCTTTGGAAAGAGCAGGGATACATATACATAATATTCAGTAATATTCACTAATATTTAGTCATATTTTAACAAGTGAGAATCTCTAATTACTCATAAATACAATTTAGAAAATATTCTTTGGAATTCTACAAATGCACAACTTTTGTTTAGATTAATTTTGTTATCTCCTATCGATGGATTGTATGAATATTAGTTGATAAAAAGGTTTAGTATAAATTGAGGAAAAGTTTAAACCGATATAGGATTGCATGCAGTATAAGATTCGTATAATTCGTATAATAAATATTATATATTCGTATAATTCCTTGCTGTGGTGGCTGAGAGTGGACATACGATCTGTAAGGGTTAATTTTAATAAACTAAAATAATATATAATAATATGGCATAATATATTAGTCTATTTTGGCCTCATTAGGCATTAGAATTGGCTACAGTTGGCAGATGGCTACAGTTCAATTTTCCTAATGAGTGAGCCATCAGTAGTCTTCAATTGTACTTTTTTTTCTTTTTTTAAATTGTTAGACTTTATAGTTTTCAAATATGTGAGACATTATCTCGAAGTAATTATAAATAAATCAAAATTTAATAAATAAAATAAATAATACAATACCACGATGTTAAAAGGCTTAAAATGGTAAAATATTAAAGTTAGTGTAAAATAAAATAACATTAAAATAATTATTTAAAATAAAAAATTAAAATCAAAAGTTGATTTGACAGATTTGACAGTACAAAACGTTCAGAGATCTTAACTAATCTCCTGATAGTTGGTATTTATCTTTTTTACTCAACTGTTGTCTTCTGCTCAAATCAGAACTTAAATGAAACACAGACAAAATCGACAATTTATTTTGACTGCCCATTAAACGATCGGCCTCAATTAGATGTCTCAAAAAATATATTAATTATCACATTACATCAATTTTCTTTTCATTTTTATAGTGAAGAAATTTTTGGGTTGTGTATCATCGAAATTGTTGTCAAAGATGAGTTTTTTGTGTCATAGTTTTTGCGGTCCCAAAGAAAGAAATTCCTTTTTAAAAAATAGTTAAATTTAGGTTATGATCCGTGTAAAAGTCAACATTATTGACAGTAAAATTTATTCAGGTTGGTCTTCGAAACGTCTCCCCTCGCACAGCCATCGAAACTTTACAAGGCTGCGCAAGCTCTCACTATATTTCATCCATTTTCTTTCCTTTCTCCTCCCTCGAGGAAAATTTCTGTCTCAATTTCGTTATTTTCCTCAACCTATTTTCTCTGTTTTTCTACAGTTCCGTTCACTCCCCTTTATTCTCTAGGCAGTTTCAATGGGTTGCCTTCTTGGCAAAAAAAACCCCCCGACACAAGTGGAAACAAAAAGGGAACACAAATCGGAAACCCCAAGAACGATATTCTGGAGAATTAAACTCTTAAAAACAAGAAACCTTTTGGAAAATTGGATTCAAAGCCCCAGTAAAAAGTTGCCCGCTTAGGGGGAAAGAGATTTCCTTAAAACAAAGTGGCGACTTCTGAGAAACGGCGGTCATTCTCTTTATTGATCTTCGTCGCAAATAACTTTCTTTCCAATGGATTCTGGTTTTCAAAGTGTAAAACCCCATTATATAAATCACCATTCTCAAGAAGTCCTTCTTTTGCCCTCTTTCGATCCATTTTCCGAATACGTTCGGATTTATTTTAATTCACAAATTAGACTGACTTTTCAATCGTTTGCATTCGATACTTTATCGGTGGACAAAACAAAAATTGCAATTTGGAAGTCAGTGACTTTGGAGATAATAAGATTAATTTTCAAAACGTTGTGTGTTTCGCTTTTGTTGCGCTCTCAGAATTTTCACAAACTGAGCAGATTTATTATCTCCTCGATTTCGGTGAACGGGACGAGCCTTCGTTAGCTACAAATTTGGGTGGCGAATCGGATCACATTATTTTATTTTTACTATTGCAGTGATGTCCAACCTACAGTGATGTCCAACCCCCATTGCAGTGATGCCCGTGAAGGTTTCATGTGGCCCGTTCTTTTATTCCTATATTCACAAACGTATTTGGTGATTTAAAATTCTTTCTGAAGTTTCGGCAAAATTTTAAATTTACGCTGACGCTTTCGAATCCATTCGGTGATATAAGTCAAAAGGACTGCTTGCATAAAAAACATTTTTATGCAGTGATTTTTTAAACCTTTTTAAACCTTTTTAAAAAAGGTTTAAAAAGGGTAAAACCGGAAAAAAGAGGCAAAGGCAATAGCCATGAGAGCAGGAACGTAGAGAAAATAAGAAAATGAGAGGAAAGAGAGAACGAGGAAATAATGAGAAGAAAGATAAAAAGAGTAAAAGAGAAAAGGGGAAAATCAGAAAATGAGAAAAAGAAAAAAGGGAGAAAATAAGAGGAAAGAGAAAAGGAGGAAATGAGAAAATGAGAAAAAAAAGATAAAGAAAAGAGAGAGAAAAGAGGATAAAATGAGAAGAGAGAGAGAAAAGGGGAAATGAGGAGAAAGAGAAAATGATAAAAAGATAAAAGGATTAAATGAGAAAATGAGAAAAAGAAAAGAGAAAAAGTGAAAATGAGAAGAGAGTAAAAACTAATATTAAAAACTAATAATATTAAATAATAATATTAAAAATAATAATATTAAAAACTAATATTAATCCATATTTAATTTTCTTATATGTTGTGGCCCGCGAAATTACACCAAACTCAACTTTGGCCCGCACATTATCAAAGGTTGGCCATCACTGTACTACTGAATTTTTCATGTTTTATCATGTTATTTCATCATATGTTTATTCTGACATATGCACCGCCCTTTTCAGGCAGATGTTCCGAAGACGAAGAGCGGCTTGTTAGAGATTTGTTCCGTGGTTACAACAAGCTCATCCGCCCAGTGCAAAACATGACTCAGACTGTTGATGTTCGATTCGGTCTTGCATTCGTCCAGCTTATTAATGTGGTAAGTTTTCTTCCGTCGTAGAGAGAGTGTGCACAATCCGCAATTGAGAATTCAGTGTTCGCTGATTGTAATAATTGAAATTATTTATTCAATTGCGGGCTGTTGAACAACGGAAAATATCTTAAGCACATTCTTACTGCTTTGGGTTTATACACAATTTTAAACAGAACAATACCTCATATTTATTTAAGATACATTCGTTTATATTCCCTATAAATCTTTTTTGCAAACCGTTCACCTTATTTTATGGTTATTTTATTTCCGATTCTTGAGAACTATTCATCCCTCTTGTATGTACATCCCTAACTCACAAAAATTGAATGCATACATACAATGCAATCCCGTTTAACATAGCACCGGATGCTCCATTTAGTAAAATCAGTAAGCAGTTTGTAATTTATTTCAAAGGAGAGGTAATTTCGCATTATGTCTCGCCGCGTAGATGTTGTGTAAATAATATGGATTCTTAGTTATTTGGATTTCTGTTTATCTGTTTTGTATAAAGGGTAAATTAGAGTACCATTTTCTCCTATGAAATGTAAATTTTCAACGCCTGAAAAAAACTGTTTAGACTTTCATGTATTCTAATGCAAGGAAGTCTAAACAGCTTTTTTCAGGGGTTTGAAATTCTTTCAATTTTGTTAAAGTTACGGACGGAAGTTTTAACCAATTAACGATAAATTTAAAATCGTTAAAAATTGCTGTGTAAAGTTCATACTAAGGTATAGTGTGGTAAATGCCTGCGCGCTGAGTAGATTTTTCAAGGCCGTCGTCCACAGCTGAAACAGCAATGTAATCCGCGAATTATAAAATTGGAAGTTCGGATCTTTTTATTTTTCCGCCATTTAGTTTCCTATATGAGAAACCTTTATAGGAAACCTTTGAAAAGGGCAGAAAAGCACTCGTGGGACGAAGGTTGTTGGATTTCGGAATCATCGCACCATGTCTGATTTACAGTTAAAACGCTTTCAGCAGTAAGTCGTAAATATCAAGTTTGGTGGAAACCTCTTAATCCCCTCTCTTCTCTGACCTTTCTCATTTCTTAATCTGATACTGCGAACTCTGAGAAAGCGTTAACTCAACCTTCTCTCGGTGCTTAGAAACATTCTGAAATGCTGTCGCTGCAACTGTGCTTACAAAACCTTCAACGTTTCTTTACTCATATTTTAATATTTTTCTTCTCATTCTGCTTTGAGTCGGTGCTTGATGACCTTTCTGAACATTTTTCGGCAAAGAATTCGTAGAGGACTTCTACAAAAACTGTCTTTCAATGTTAAACCCCGAATTAATTGACATTTTTAACAAACATAATTAAAAATTCAAAGAATATGAATGTTTCTCAGAAAAAAAAAATTAATGAGAGGAAAAATATTGAAGAAATCAATCTGCGCCTTTAATAGTAAGTCAAATTTGTTTCTAAATTGAAAATTAAACCAACCGCAAACGAAAGTGGATTATTCCGCAGTACCGATTACATAGTTATTCAATTAAAAAGAGGTCGAAATTGTTTTCTGACTTTTCTTAGATTAGTACATAAACGATATATTTATAATTTATTATGGAAATTCATAATTTTTGTAACGCACGATAACTTTTTTCCCATTTTAATTTTACAATCATTCTGGCATTTATTTCAAGAAATATTGTTGTGTTACACTTTGAGGGATCAACAAAAGCACTAATGAATCTATTGAATAGGTTAAATCTTCTCTTTTTTTAAACATTTGATTTTTTTATGCCTGAATTTTATTACTGGTTTAAAGCACATTTAGAAATAAGAAGAGATAATAATAAGAAAGTCCGTCCAAGAAATTAAAGCAGATAAGGAGACCTTTCTTTTAATCTTGATTATTGCGGGAGTTAAAGTCAATGTCGATATCCGAAACTTCTTTTCTTGTTTTCCCCCTTTGAAATTTAATACCCCAAATCTATTTATTTTCTTAATGTAACTACAAATGTTGGCTTTCAATCTTATCCAAAAAATGTCCTTTCATTTGCACTCAAACTCATTGAAAGCGTTCTTTTCGATCGTATTATTATATTTCAGATAAAATGTCTGTGTTTAATTCTCTTCGGTCAATCACATCTTTATCATTTCGAGTAATCAGTTTTTTTTTCTATGATAAAACTTACAAAGTTCGCAGATGATTATTTAATTATATCGTCGCCCGTCAGAGAATTTCGAGCTGTCACAAGAAATCGTAAAATTCTTCAAAATTTCATTTTTCCTTAAAACTTGAGAATCTTAATTATTCTCACGTAAATTGCAAATAATGTAAATTATACGATAAATTTCTTCAATAATTTCGCTTTAGCTCTTGAATCTTATAAAATATTTAAGAAACTCCCTTTCTGTGTTTTCGCTTTTTGTACCCGCTCACTCTTCATCCTTCCCCTGTTCCACTTTTAAGGGGAAGTAAGAACAAAAACAGGTTTACTTGTTCTCTGGAAGGTCTTCTGCTTTCCTCCCATATATAATAATAAGTGTCGACAGCCAGAACTGTAATTAATTAAGTAAATTTACTCGAAATTCCGGGGATGAGACTGTCGATTGCTTTTTCTCTCATTCCTGTGAAGTTTCTTGTTGCCGAGAGTTTGACAGTTTCTTCCCTACTGCCACAACCCTTCATTAAAAAGAATTCAACGGAAGCGGAAAAAATTCCTGCCCCAGTTTCTTCCTTTCAAAATAGTAAAACTACTTTTCGCGAAAGAATGAAACAAAGCCACGCACCGCCATTCTTTATTTGAGGTCTCCTCATTCCCATAAATTTCACCGCTCCCGTCCCGAAGGAGCACAAAACAACCGGGGAAACAACAAAGTCATGAAATTGAAGAAGAAGAAGCTTCGAAAAGTGGGAAAGTAAAAAAAGGGAAACTTCCAACGCGGCCTTTCATTTAGATCAAAACAAAAACCGAGAAAAAAAAAACTTGAAAACAAGTAAATAAAAGCCGTGAAATAATATACAAAAAAAAGGGGTTAACTTAAATAAAGATTAAAAAAATTAATTAATTTTTAAATGAGGATGAATAACAAAAAGAAAACTTAAGGTCGGAACGAACAAAAGCGTTCAATCGATTATTTACATTAAATGAATATTTAAAGGTGATCAGTTGACTGAGTGAGCGAACCTTCGAATACTTCACTAACTCAGAAGATTAGTGATTGACGTTATGATTGATTGCCACGTCAGTCTAATCTGCGAAAAGAATCGAGTGGAACTTGAAATGTTCTTTTATTTGTCTCAAAGTCAGGTCACAGTTTGCAGTGAAACCAATCAAACCATTCCAATGGAAGAGAGAGAAAATTAGAACCCAAAATTTAAAAAATTAACATTAAATTTATATTTACTGACACACATTTTGCACTGTGTGCTTTTTTAACCCTTTGCGGTCGTATAAATTTGTGTATGGGTATCTATTGGTCGGAATTAATTTGTTTGGAAAGAGCAGGGATACATATACATAATATTCAATAATATTCAGTCATATTTTAACAAGAGAGAATCTATAATTACTCCTAAATACAATTTACAAAATATATTTTGGAATTATACAATGTATCTGTTATCTCCAATCAATGGAGCATCGTATTACTTCATTAGGACAAGTTTAAAGTGATATACGAATAATACATACAGTATAACATTCGTATAGTTGCTTGCTGTGATGGCTGAGAGCAAACATACGACCGCAAAGGGTTAAAAACCCGCTAAGAAATAAAATAATTTTGGCATTGTATTTTAAACGTGCACAAAAAGCTGAATGACCTTTGCGGTATATTTGAGTTAAGTCAATCGGGAAACAGAGGACCAAAGCCATTTTCTATTTGTATTTGAGGTATTTTCATTGTGAATTAATTATTCCCTCAGGCAGGGCTTCATTAGCGCTAAACTAAGAAAGTGTTCATTGAAAAAGGCAATAACCACTTGCTCGCACCTCCCGAACCCAATGCTCGTTAGGCGCAAAGTCATGCGAACAATTTTCCCCTCAAGAAAAGCAAAATTCAATTTTAAACTTACGTGTAACTTCCCTTTCAACCCCTTCCCTCATGTTTCTCTCATGTGTAATCGATTTATGACAAATTTATTGTCGCAGAAATGATTGGGAGGTCAAATTTAACCCTTTGCGGTTGTATAAAATTTGGGGATGGGTATAAAATTGGTCGGAATTAATTTCTTTGGAAAGAGCAGTGATACATATACATAATATTCACCAATATTAAGTCACATTTTAACAAGTGAGAATCTCTAATTACTCCTAAATACAATTTAGAAAATATTTGTTTAGATTAAATTTTGTTATCTCCAATTGTATTAGTTGATGAAAAGGTTTAATAGAAATTGAGGAAAAGTTTAAACTGATATAGGAATGTATACAGTATAAGTTTCGTATATATTCGTATATTTCCTTGTTGTGGTGGCTGAGAGCAGACATTCGACCGCAAAGGGTTAAATTCAATCAAAAGAACGAGTTGAATGCGTATAAAATTTAATCTTAGTCCGGTGTCCAAAAATTGGTAAGAATTTGGTTTTTCAACCGGTCACAAAACTCAGAAACCTTTCTTTAGGGGGAGGGATTAACGAGAGCGCATTCTTCCTGGAAAATTAAATTCCCTAAAACAGGAGGAGCCGGAATTCCGGGTGGACTTCACAAGTGAAAGAAAAGGCCTTCAGCCATTTGCCTTTTTTTTTTATTCTGGTGCTCAACTATTAAGACTTTCCTCTGATATTTTGCACCAATCAGTCTTTACTCTTTATTAAAAATCTTATTAGCATCAAATGTCGAAGGCATTGTAATATCGCAAACTAATAATGAAAAGTTTTTATATTGCAGAAACAAAACCCTTAAATATCGCATACAGCGAAAGCTTTTGTTACACCAACATTTTTTTTTTAATTATGCTCACAAGATGTCGGCTTGAAAATCCTTTCCTGCTCGTTCCTATTGTTACATCAAGTCATTGGCGAAATGTTGGTTTTATAAAAGGGCGGTAACGTTTTGAAAGAATTTCTTGGAAAAAGGAAAGCAAATATTTTCTTCACGGATAGTTCCCGAAGATGGTCTGAGAAGATAAGAAGAAATTCAGGCACGGCAAAGTGAAAAGTGCTATCGCGGAATCAATGAAGCGGCTTTTATTACGTCGGCTGCTTTGCTGTGTGTTTTGACGAAGAGGTCGAAGAGTTTGTGAGAATCGAAAAGGAAATTTTCTAACTGAGAAAGGAAAAACCGGATAAAGCAACGAGTGCTTCCTATCAGTGTTACGCTTTATTGCGTTATTGAATCTCGAGCAGTGAGGAAAGCTTCGGAATTTCTACTCCGAAAAGAACTGAATGCTTTGAAAAGCTTAACTTTGTAAATTCTTATTCGCAAAAGTGTTATCAAGACTGAATGTAAAATCCTTATTCAAATTCTCATGCAAAAATGGGTGTTTGAACGGCTTAATGAAAATGTACAATTGCTGTTTCGATATATATATATAATTATAGAAATATATATAATACTTGTTGTTTATTTACTATATGCTTATTGTTTAGTTATTTTTTATATAATCACTTCATATTAATTTTTTTATATTTTTATACAGTAGGTAGGCTTCTCTAAACCGGACTGATAATTTTATTTATTTATTTTACTTTGTATATTTGTACCTAAAATTAATTTTGTAAAGTTTTATCCGAATTTTCTGAAATTCTTATAGTGCTGCATTCGAATTTGTAAAAAAAAAACCGAAATACCTACGGGTGAAATAGGGTAGAAATATATTATTATTATTATTATTATATAAATATATGTATATAGAGTAGCGCTCAAAATTATTTTGACAATACAAAATTATTCGTTTTCCGCCCGGAAATTTCATTGGCTTTCATTAAATGCTTTAGTCTCACATTTATAAAAACAGCCCTCACATACTGTATATAAATATTAATATAATATAAATAAAATATATAAACACAAATTATATAAATACAATCCTCACTTTTATAAATATTAATATAATATTATTTAAATAACAGAAGAAAGGAAGAGTTTATCTTCAAAATATATGCAAAAGTAACAGTAGAATTATACAGTAGTATCCACTAAAAACAGAACTAAATATGAGTATTAAAAAAAAGCAGAAGACTAAGAATGTAATGTATTGTATACTGCATTTTGTCATTTTAATACCAAAAAATTTAAAATACATTATTAACAAAATAATACAATTTGGTATAATACAAAACCATAATAAAATCTTACATTAAAATTGCATAATAATTTTAGGAATTAATTTAACTGCTAACAGAAATTATGTGCTAATTATAAGTGCGTATGAATTCGGGCTCGAACGAATACAATTTTTTATATTTGTATTTAATGTAACTCAATTTTAAATTTGATTAAACTGAAGTCGATATATAATCAAAATGAAAAAAACCACAAAACGAGACTTTCTCGGAATTCTATCACTCTTCTTTCAGCCCCTCAAATTAATCCCCCAAACACTCATGATTCCCACATAATTACGTAATCCCATTTTCTGGAAAAAAGCGAGCAAACAACTTCTGTCAAAGTGAAATATAATCGGGAATGCCATGGCAACTCCATGATTTCTTTCCCCGCCTCCCCCCTCCTCCGCCCCTATTAAACTTTATCTATGAAAAATCATGGAAAGTACAAAAAAGAGTAAAAATTCCATTGTTCCTTTGACAGTTAACAAACTCGGGTAAAAATCAATTTCTGAATTCGCACTTGGAATTAGAAAAAAGAGAGAGAGAGAGAGAGAGAGAGAGAGAGAGGAGGAAAAGGCCCAGAGTCAAAGGTGAAGGGGAAATTCTGTTTCGGAAAGGCAGATATAAAAAATATAGAAAAAGATTTAGGGGCAAAAGGCTTTTCTTCGTTTCCCAGATTTCTCTAGGAGATAATAAAAATAAAAGACGAGTCTGAGTTTAAATTTTTCCTTTGTTTAATAATAAAACAAATTTTCTTTATTTTCTTTTCTCTTTGAGTTATATTTAAGGAAAACTGGAAGCTCATTAGCAAAGGGGTGACCCTCTGAGAGCGAGGGGGGGGGGGGGGGATGAGATCTCAAAGAATGGAGTCTTCCGCTTTGTTTTGCAATGCCACGGGGGTGGAGAAACAAACAAGGGGCCCGAGAAGGTGATGCGTGAGGGAAGACATGAGATCCCACGTGT
>JAQIBA010000035.1:23959-314340 GCA_028293925.1 Brueelia nebulosa
TGCTTTCGAAATTTCTATTATTTTCTTTATTCATTTTTGGGGTGAATATATTGAAAATTAATAGCAAAAAGCAGTGTTATGTCAGTGAAGAAGTCAATTGTTCTGTTACTGATACTTAACTCAAATATATTTGATAGGTTCGGTCGTTGTCACCTCCGACGTGACGTGCGACCGTTAAGGGTTAGTTATATAATTATAATTTTGAAATTATAAGAAAAAATTAAAAGATAGTTTCGAAACTCGACAAAGACGTTCAGAAATCATAAATTTTCATTAGTTTCTATGTTTTCTCGGTAATTATTTGTGTAATAAAATTTAGTATTGAAGAATTTGAAAGTCTTAGAAAATAATTTGTCTTTTGCACCTAAGATGGTATTATGAATAAGAAATCGCATTTTTTTATTGACATACTTTTATTTAAGTGAGAATTTTTAACTGCAAAAATTCATTTCTTCGGAAATGATATTGAAATCGATTTTGTGAAAATTCCCAGAGGTATTAATTCCAACGGCAGTGCAATGCTTCGAATAAATTTCACAGTCGCGGAAACCTAAGTTAATTAAATGACTGCCATACTGAACGCTTTTGTGAATTTCCATTTTTTAAAATCATTTTTATAATTAGGAAAATTTAATGAAACCGTTCGCTTTTTTATTTTCAGAGTTCATGTACTATTGATGTTACGTACTTTCCATTCGATCAACAAACGTGCATCATGAAGTTTGGATCCTGGACTTTCAATGGAGACCAAGTGTCCTTAGCGTTGTACAATAACAAAAACTTTGTCGATTTGTCTGACTATTGGAAGTCGGGAACTTGGGACATAATCGAAGTGCCCGGCCTACCTCAATATATACAATGGCAGTGCCCCCACAGAAACGGACATTACTTTTTATATCATAATTCGCCGCAAGACGCTTTTCTACACGGTGAACTTGATACTGCCAACGGTGCTAATTTCGTTCCTTTGTGTCCTCGTGTTCTACCTGCCCGCGGAGGCGGGGGAAAAAGTGACATTAGGAATCAGCATTCTGCTGTCGCTGGTCGTGTTCCTCTTGCTTGTTTCCAAGATTCTTCCGCCCACCTCGCTCGTCCTCCCGCTCATCGCCAAGTACCTCCTCTTCACCTTCATCATGAACACGGTCTCCATCCTCGTCACCGTCATCATCATCAACTGGAACTTCAGGGGGCCAAGGACGCACCGGATGCCGCCCTGGATCCGCCTGTTCTTCCTCTCCTACCTCCCGAAGGTACTCATGATGAAGCGACCGAAGAAGACTCGCCTGCGGTGGATGATGGAGATGCCGGGCATGAGCGCCCCTCCGCAGTCCTGCAGCTCCCCCGGGGAGGTGCCCAAGCACTTCCCCACCCGCTCCAAGGTGGAGGTGCTCGAGCTTTCGGATCTTCACCACCCCAACTGCAAGATAAACCGGAAATCGAGCGCCGAGTTGGGGGTCACCCGCCGCGAGAGTGAAAGCTCTGACTCGTTGCTGTTATCACCGGAGGCTTCGAGAGCGACCGAAGCCGTTGAATTTATAGCTGAGCATCTGCGGAACGAAGATCAGTACATTCAGGTAAACTCCCATTTTGTTCACGAAAATCGCTTTTTAAACTGAAACAAACGGCAAAAACTCTGTCGCCGACGCCGGTGGCATCGCTGTGCAAAAAGCTCTCCTCTTTCGGTATTTTTTGCTGACAGGTAATGTGCTTTCGACCGGAATTCAAATTTAAACTCATTTAGGGTAATGCATGTCATTGGGGAAAGATGTTCGACCTAAAATAACACTTTTCGTTGAAATTTTTGGTAATGGCCGTCACGTGACGTTAAGTAAAGGATTTGATTTTTCGAGATTAGAAAAGTTTGGGCTCTTCGAACGGATTTTTCTTTCGAATTAGTTACTGAGTCAATTTCTAAAAAGTGATCTCTTTTTCAGAGGACCGAAAAACTATGTTCGTTTAGAAAAAAAATTTGAATTTCATTTTTTTAATCGTTCTTTTTAGGTCAATTTTTAGGTTTCGGGTGAGCTTTGGTAGAAAGTTTTCGAAAATATCCACAAATTAAAATTAATAACAAAGAGATAAGACTCATCTCTAATCTTAACATTGCAGTCGATATTTTATGGCGGGCAAAACTTTATTAAACTCATCATCGCGAAAAAATCCATAAACTTTTAACTTTTCTTTAAAATTTTCCCAATGTTCGCATTTCTTTGTTATTACTTTGTAAGATAAAAAAAAATTTTTCACAAAAAATTTCATTCTTATTGCGCAGCAGAACTTTCAAATTGTTTACCCCACCACTTTCTCACGGAATTTCCTTTCAACCGGCGGAGCTTTTTCGAATTCATTTTATGCTCAAACCGGCATTTGCACTTTTTCCTCAGACAAACGACCGCATAATGTCATTGCAGTTAAGAGAAGAGAATTTTCTTTTTTTCTTAAAAGAAATATTGTTTCGCAAACAAACAATGAATACCTCAGTGGAGATAATTTGTAATGGAATTTCTTTTGCGTGAAAATTAAATAGAAAATACAAAGCGAAAGCTCCGTAACTGCAATTTAATAAGAAGTTGTGGCCTAACACTCGTCTTGTTTCGCTCCTGATGCAAACGGAAGCGTGAAAAAGTGTGAAAAGAAGTCGAAAAAAATGAAGTGAAAATTCCTCCATTAATATTACACTGGATGGGAGTGCAATTTCTGAAATGTATGAACACCGACAACAATAAGCTGACTTATTGAAGAGCGGAGAGGGGAGAGGGGGAGGGAGAGGGGGAGGGAGGGGAGGGGAGAAAGAAAATCTTGAGCAGTTCGAAATCTTGGAGCAGTTTTTCATATCGAAAGAAAGAATGAACGCAATTAGGAAGTCTTGGTGATGCTTCGCTTTCTGTGAATAATCAAGATAAGAAAAAAGCTCAAAAGCTCCGTTTCTTCCCATCAGAGAAATTTATTATTTTACAAAATAAAAAAAAAAGGTTTGGGTTTGTGCTCTGTTAAGGATGCCTTGGAATTTTTTTTCTGAGCTTTCATTTTGAAATTTGCCAAGGATTTTTCGGTTTTCTTTTGTTTATTTGCTATAAAGTTCGCTTTGAAATTTTCCTCGTTTGCAAAGCCGTTTTGTCTTCACGTTTAATTTTCTTTTTGAAAGCGCACCGAGTCATTAAAAGAAAACCCTTTCGCGTACAGTTTCTACATTTTTTTTTTCTTGTTTTCCCATCAAAAAAATTATGTTATCAAAGAAAGCGGTGGGTCGGAGTACGCGATGGAAATTCACGGGGCTGCTCTTAATACAAAGTAAATTTAAAACCTCGATAAAAATGATTTTTCCATGTTTGAAATGCTTTTAAAATAAATTTGAAGAAAGCTTTGAAAATAATTGCATTGCTTAAAAAATGAAATAGACTTAGATTCTGAAAGCTTCACTGAAATTTAATCAGAGACCATAGCCCGAAACTTAACCTAAAATTCACACCTCATGCAAGTATTAAGTAACTTATTACAGAATGTTATCCTGAATTTCTAAAAATCTACAATTATACTGATAATATTTTTGAGCTTTACTAAAATAATCTTTTCATTTTATAAAACCGAAAGCACTGAATTTCAATTCTTTTTAAAGTGCGTTTAGTTAAATGGTTAATTATTCTTATATTTGACATATTTTAACAATAAAATTTATCAATTTTTTCTTAACTTACATAATGTCATAATGGAAACTTTATATCATAATCATCTTTGTCACATTAAGAATTTTTATATTTTTTGTAGTTATGCAATATTATTAATTTATGTATTTATCTATATAGTCTAATTTGTAAATATTTTACTGCATGTTATCGCAGTATGTGCTTTTAAAAACTTTTACGTTTTGGGTATATTTTATTTCTATTTTACTCCCATTTTTATAGTTTTTTTATGTACTGTATTTATTTATACGTATTTGTTTATTTCTATTTTAATTTGTATTTATTTATTTTATTTTTTATTTGTATTTTTATTTGTTTTAATTTTTTTATTTGCATTTTTTATTGTATTTATTTATGGTATTAAAGTTATTAGCGGAATGTCAGTATATATGACGGCATATTAAGGAGATGAGGTAGTCCGAGGTTTTTTCTCAGTGAGACACACCAGTGAACGACAAACATCTCTCCGATTTATTTTCTGAATGAGCTGACTATATATACAAATTTTGGCTGTCCGAAGAACCTTCTAAAAAGGGGAACTGTATCTTGAAAAATTGTACTTTTCTTATTCTTTTAATGATACGTTGGCGTAGTGTTTGAAATGGTAATGACCATTGTGGTCTTCGTGAATTTTGAGCTTAGCTATCAAAAAAAGGGTCTTTCCGCTGTTCCCTCCATAAAATCTTTTGTTCTTGAATTGCGGTTTATGGCCCTTTGTCGGACTGAGGTGCCGACAATATATTTGCTAAATATTATTTATACTAGTCATTAAAAAAAATAGTAGGTATTCAAAAAAAAAGTGCGTTCAGTCGTTTAAAAAGTGATTTACTCGCCAAAGAAAAAAAATGGTTTTTCAGGGGAGGGAATTGGGGTGTCTTGAAAGAGCAGTTAATGATTTGTAGTTTCATTCCTCAGTCGGGAAACTTCCCAAACTAATTTTCGAGATTCAGATGTCATCGTTTCCTTCTCTTTCGGGCGGACTAATTATTTCTTGAAAATGTAGTCTTTGAAGACAAAAGTACTCCCAAAGCAAAAAGAGAGCAATTTTAGTTGGATATTGGTATATGAAAAAGTCTGAGGCTAATTTATTTCTAAATGTCGGTCGGACTAAATTAGAATTTGGTTAGGGATGAAAATACGAAAGGAAAGGGAGGGCGACGCAGAACAAAGATTAACACAGAAGCGTGTCCCAATGCGGCATTTTATCAAAGTTTTATTTTAAAATTAATCCTCAAACTCATAATCAGATGGAAATATTTTTTAAAGTGAAAAATACTCGGCGCTGTTTTAAAATGCAAATGGAGCGCCTAAAGCTTTTTGTTTGTTTTAAGCTTCAAGTTAAACGATTTTTGATTTAAAGGAATGACACAGAATAGTTTAGCCTTCTTTTCGGTGAAATATCTTTTCTCGCAGAGCTAACGACCAAAATTTTGTTTTTGAATTATTAGTCCGCTTTTATGAAATTCAAATGAAATAACTTATTTTTTATCTGTTTTCTCGAGGACTCGGGAAGAAATTGTCTGGAATAAAATGTCGTAAATTTTTTAAAGAAAAATCCCGAGAATTTTTACTCCAACGCTTCAAAGATTTACCTCTGAAGAGGGTTTTACTTGTTTAATACTTTCCTTTAATACTTTTCTCATCCTAAGTTTTAAGGTTTGGGTTTGAAATCTTCTCTCGAAAAGCTTTCGTCTAATTTTTTTTTTCTCTCATGTTAACTAAAACAGCGCCTGCAAAATTATGTTTAGACTTTACGTCATTAGATTGCAGCAAGCATAAACAGTTTTCTTCAGGGGCAATTTTCAGTTTTAGAAAAATTTTATTTTATGGGTTTTTTGAAATCGTTATAATCCGATTCATAAAGGTATGGATATTTTGGTCGAAAAACTACAATAATTAGATTACTATTATTATATAACAGTTATGAAAATAAATTTTAGAAGGTATTCAATGGCAATGATTATTAAGAAGTCTATTCAGTAATTAAAAGAGTCTAAAATTAAATTAACACAAGTAAATTGTTTCAATTTTTTTGATGTATTTAATTTTCATAGCTAAAGAGCTCAAACGCCCGAGAAATTTTAGTTATTGACAATAGAATAAAAGAAGTGGAAGCACTGAAAAGGGACCAGAGATATCTGTAAGAGAAATGCACGCGGATTTAAAGTGGAAAGCGCAGGCGTAGCCATTCTCAGGCTGTATCTCCAGGGACTTGGGACTTAGCATAGAGATCAATGGAAGAGGGGTGCGGTTCTCCAACGGAATTATTTCTTCACCGTATATGCCTTACGTCCTGCACGTGTGTTTCTTGAGCTGTGTCTTCTTTGCAGTGAATGAATTCTGTGACTGACATTCCAAACGGTTTAATCATACACTGCCCTTTTTTTTTATTTTTCACTAATTATATGCTATTTTTTTCTACTCAGAGTATTTACCTGTTAGTATAACTTTGTGATGAATTTACTGGACCTGCTGGAAGATTTATTTTACCTTTGTTTCTCATGAGCGATGACCTTTGTAATTTTACTTCCGTCATGATTTCTTCTCCCTGAAAATCTTTTAGAATTCTATACTTCATAAATTTCTAAAGTGACATCAAATTTTATTTTTGTGCTTCTGAGTTCGATTTGCGTTTACTTAATTTTCGACGGTTCCCTGTAGTAATCTAACTTACATAAATGTAGAATTTAATCCAGTTTTGTATTCTGTATATTTCATATATATTCAATGCCACCTCTCCCAAAAGGGGGGCACAAGTCCCTCTGCTAAAATTTAAAAAGCTTTTGGATATTCAAAACGTTGCAGCGCATAAACAGTTGCGTCAGCTTATCACGCAAGTCTGTTAATTAAAATTTTAGTTCTCATTGTTTTATTTGTTTTGATTAAATTAAAAACAAGAAATATTTGCTCTTGTTTCATAATTTATTTGATTCACCGAGAAAGAACTTGAATGAGTTTAAAACAATCGAAAAATCTAAATTTTTGTTAATTTATTTGTGAATTTTTATTAAGTATTCATAAATTAACGTCTCGATTGGTTTTCAAATTAATTATAATAATATTTTTTTGATTTATTTATAAAAGCGCATATAATTACTTGTTTTCCTTTTGCGTCGATCGTTTCTTTCTTTCGTTTTCTTTTTTCATAGGTTTTTAGCTTCATCTTCTTCATTTTCTATTTTCTAGTTTCTTTCCTCTTTCTCATAGTGAATCGGTTTCGTTAAAAGTTAAGAAAAATTATGGGAATTATTTAATTATAATTATTAATTCGTATTTAAATGTTTTTATTCGTTTATTGTGACTTTTAATGTTTTCTTAAACACTTTGAGTTTCCCTTCTTTTTCAGATTCTGTCATATAAGTCAAAAGGACTGCTTACATAAAAATGTAAAAAGGGTAAAGCCGAAAAAAAGAGACAAAAGCAATAGCCGTGAGAGTAGGAACATAGAGAAGAGAAGAAAATAAGAAGAAAGAGAAAAAGAGAAAATGAGAAGAAAGAGTAAAAACTAATTTTAAAAATCCTTATTTAATTTTTGCATACTTTGTGACCCGCCAAATTACACCAAACTCAACTTTGGCCCCATTAATGAAAGGGTTGGCCATCACTGATATAACCGATACAATCCTATCCTCTGCACGCTGCTGATGTTGAGGAGCTTAAAAAATCAAAATAAGAAAAATTATTTTTGAAAAGAAGTGCCAAATTATAACTAAAATAAAGTCTTGAGTGCAAAAAAATTTATTAAAAACCCTCGAGTTCTCAAAAAAGTAACGAACCACAAATTGAAATTATCTTTATAAAAAAAAAAAAAAGAAGATCTCAAAGTCAAAAAAGCTTTGACCCGCAACGAGCGGCCTCAGCTGACTCAACCCTTCTTTTCCCCATTTTACCTGAACATTAGTCGATTCTGTTCACGTGGAAAGATATCTTTTATTGCGTTCCTTTTGTAGGTTGCGCGAAATGAAAAAGTCGAATTAAATAATGACATTTTTTTATGTACACTCACTCACTTTTTCAGACTTTATTCTTTTAGTTTTGAAGCCTTTTCCAAAATTTAACTTCCTTTTGGAAAAGCACTGCACAACTAAAATTCAAGTGCTGAATTTACCTTAAAATTAAAATTAATTTCTTTAAGTGGTTTTATCTCATTATTGAATCAAACTTTTTAAAATTTCAATTCCATTATTGCATAATATTGTATACTACATTATCTTATATTAAAAAAATATATAATTTTATATGACGCGTGAAAAAATGCTGAAAATGATCCATCAAAATGAAATGACTCAGCGGTTAAGGTTTTGTATAATTGCGTAAAACTTTTTTTATTGGAAATAAAAGTTATAAAGAGATAATATTTTTGATTTTCCGGCAGTTGTTCAGAATTCAAAAAAATAAACTTCAAATAGAAAGGGAAAAGAGGTTTTTACCTAAGCTCGCGAGGGTTGTTACCCCGAAATGGTTTCCTTTCCTCGATAAATGTTTCTTTTGAGAATTTATTTCATTTTATTTGAGCGCGGCCCGCCGAGGACAGTTGAATCAAAAGGGGGGAGCGGAATGTGCTGAAAAATATTGCTGCTGCATTGTCTTTTAGGGAAGCGCTGCGGTAGAACGCCAGATAAATATCCGCAATCAAAAACATTTGCTGCTAATTATATCTTCGCACAAAAACTAATTAAATTCAGCGCTGGATGGGAGCGTTCCTACGATGGTTTTGAATTTCCTCGCGGATAAACCAAGATGGAGGATGATAAAAATGAAATTCGGCCTGGAGAACTCCATCCATCGGCTCTTTTTCCATCAAAATCCACCACGTACGGGTCGATGTTGAATTATATAAAACACAAAGAAACCGGGAGGAGTTTTGAAAGGAGGACTTAAGAAAGAAAAAACCGATGCAGAATATGAGCCGAAGACGAGAGAAGATGATTTATGATGTGCAGATCCGAGGGACTCGAAACGCAGTGATCGTAATTATGAGGAGAGATCATCTTTTATTACTTAATCCGTTAAGTGGCTCTGTCCATGTATTTGCAGTTGCTGGCGTATACAGTAGCGCTCAAAAGTATTTTGACAATACAAAATTTGCAAATATTTAATTAATAGATTAAATAACAGAAGAAACAGAGTTTATATTTGTATATTTTGTTTGTGTACCTTTCTATTTTCTTTGTATTTGTATATTTTGCTATTTATTAGTTACTGTTTTTTATTTAGTTTTGTATTTATTTTGTATATTTATATATTTTGGAATTTTTTTTTGTATATTTTGTTATTTTAATACCAAATGTATTTTTATTGTATTTTTAATAGTATTGATGTATTGCGTATGTATTGATGTATTGATGTATTTCCATTATATGTTGTCATTATTATTTCAGCTTATTTTAGGTTAAGTTTATTACAGTTTATAAAATATTGAAATAAAAGTAGGAAAGTAATTTATACACATTGAAGAGTAGAGAAAAAACGAACAACACTTTATGTATCTTTATGTATCTACGTCGTAAAGAGTTGAATCTTGCAATGCTCCTACCCTCCCTCTATTATCTGATGAATATATACTCGTCTTACTTATTATAAATAAACCAAGAAAAATCATTATCCGTATATATATACAGCATATCCGCTTAACGGGTTAAAAAACTGAATTCTTAAACAAACCCGATTACTCAGATTTCTAATTAGTCCTAATGCATTCAAACAGAAATATTTTCCCTGAAGAAAGAGCAAGATTTTAACATTTTTTGTTCTTCACGCCCGAGAAGAACTTCTTCTCGAGATTCATTCTGTATTTGAGAAGAACACAAACATTAAATATGTGCCTTTTGCTGAGGAATGATGCCGATAATGAACCCTGAAATAAGACGAACGTGAGGATGAATCACTCAGAATGGAAAGCATATATGTGTAAACTCAGTCTGAACGCGAGTGAAATGTGATTAGAAACGTGAATAAGGTTCTGGAAAAGTTGCCGTGTTCATTCGCGAACTGTCGTGTTGAATTATTTTTGCAATGATTGTTTTTTGGGGCGAACCTTTTTTCGAGAACCGAAGAGAAAAACCCCACAAGTGTAAATCCTGTGCACGAGCGCCCTCACTATTTTGCTGTCATTCAAAAATTGATGGGTTTTATTTCATGATAAAATCTTTGACTCTTATTTCTTCCGACCGGATAAGCGCTTTTTGGGGTATCTTAAGACAGAATGGGGCGAATGAATGAACAATGGTTTTTGTCCGAAGAAGATAAGGACTTAAACTCCGCCCTTGCAAACGAGTTTAGCCTTACGGAACGTTCCAGAAATAAATGCTTGCGAGAATTCATTCCTGTACTTTTAATTTCAGATACGAGAAGACTGGAAATACGTGGCGATGGTGATAGACAGACTCCAGTTGTTCGTCTTCTTCGTGGTGACCACCGCTGGAACCATCGGAATCATACTGAACGCACCCCACATATTCGATTACGTCGATCAAGATAAGATAATCGAAATTTACAGAGGAAAATAAGCGGCGATTCAAAGTTCCCAGGAATATTAAAATTATTAAAAAATTGTTGTTATTAAATATAATAAGGAAACTATTAATTTTTTCATCATTTTTTATTATTGAACGCCATTCATGAAAGGCTCTTTCTAACACCACTGTTTTCACATCGTCATTATGCTCGCAACTCATGCTTCCCTAAGACCCTTGCATATTAATTAATATTATGTTATTAAGATTAGGAGTAGGACTTAATGCTTATGATCTGATTTATGTTAAAAAAAAAAAGGTTAAAATATAAGAGAAAAAAAATTTATGTAAGGTTTTAATTACTTGGATAGATTTGCAAAAAAAATTAGGTTTTTTGAGAACCGAATAAAGGCTAAACACGGAGCTTAGGTTTTGGGATTGTCGGAAATATAATTTTTGGAAAATCCAATAGTTTTCCCTATTTTTTTTTTGTTTGGGTCTGACATTTCGGAAATAGATTTGTGCAAAACGTGAGAGGTTAATGACAGATTCTGCAGAAAAGAGGAAAAGAAATGTAAATGTCATCACAATAGAATGAATTAGAAACGATTCTGGTGAATAATTTCCAGGGGCACTTCACATAAATTGTCCCCAAAGTCAAATTGAAATTTATTCTTTTCATAAGAAGGGTTAATTTTTGAGGGAGTGAAATGCTTACATACAGACAGAATAGTCATGAAAATAAGGCAGCAGAAAATATGGGCAGCGAATGGTACACAATTCAAAAGAAACCGAATGTTTGTATGTAAAAACAGACAAAAACTGAAATCCTTTGATTTACTGTGAAATTTTCTCACTACCGGAAGAAATTTAAACTCCTATTCTGAAGCTCTAAAGTGCTCCTCCATCGGTTGCCACTTTTATAACACATTTCAAATTTTATTTCAAAGGGGTGAGAGCAATTTAAAATCAGTTAAAAGCTCTCCACCGAAAATAACTCTGTTGATAAGCCCGGGATAACACTTTTTGTAAAAATCCGCGATTTATGAATCGCAGTGTTCATCAAAAAAATAATCAGTTCAATTGAGATTATGTTAACTGTAAAAATTTTATTTACTGTAAAATTTGTAAAAATAATTTTTAAAAATTTTGTATGTATAAATTAGACATATATATTGCTGAGTTGTGGAAGCTTTAAGATGCTGTAAAAATTTTGTTGATGAATTTTTGGTAATTAATTTGTTAATTATTAAAAATATTTTGATAAATAGGTAATTAAAAATTTTAGGATGAAATTCGTTATTAAGAAATGATAATTTAATAATAATAAAAAGCCAATTAATGCGTGACAACAAGCCAATGATCTCAAACGCGAATTTTTTTAATTTTAGACTAACAATTATGACGGTTTTAAAAATAAATTGTTAATAATAAATTAATAAAATTATAAACGGGTTGATAGTGATTATACTCTTTTGACTTTTTCGCAGCAGAGCAGGTTGAGGACTGAAAGCGCTCAACTCAAAAGTTTCCAACCACGTGACACAGGGTTGAACTTTGCAGCAGCTTTTTTTATGACCGAAACTTTTCAGAAAAAAACATTTTAACTTTTTTTTAGTTCAATGCTCTTTTGATACTCATTAACTGTGTTTTTGAGAAGAGGAATAGAGGGAACTAAAAATGGGAGAATCAGGAATTAATTGGGTGAGTTAACAATTCCGTCAGCAATCTAATCGGGGGGCAGGCCCCAAATTGGAATGGTGGTTATAGTATTAAAAAAATGAAAACTCGATTCGAACTATGTTTTGGTATTTTTGAGAGGGTTATTCGGTCATTCACATGTTTTAATAAGAAATTGTTTCTCAAGTCTGAAGCCTCAGTCTTCCATTCTAATCTAAAATCAACGGAATGATGACTTCTACTCTTAACTTTTTAACATTGAGTGAAAAGACTCCTTCATATTAACTTAATTAATTAAAAGGGATCCTTCCAAACTAAAGCGTGTCAACTTTTGCTCTGTTTTAAGGAAGAGTCATTAAAATTATGTTGCACGTCAACTACAGAATCAGAAGAGTGTTTCGATTTGAAAGTTTAAATTTTTACACAGTGTATATAATTTTTGGAACGCCTTTGAACGGGAATTTATTTGACTTTTTGTGTTCTCTAAACGAGAAAATAATTACTTTTCATCCGATTTCCCCGGATGGAAAAATGAATGTTAGCAAAGATCATGAAGCATATAAGTCCTAAAGCAGACATCGACTGTTTGTTAAACCGCCATCACGACTCTGTGTGGTAGCTGCAAGAGACAACCCATATTACTGTTATTTCTCTTTCATTTTCCAATTGTTTTCGATCACTATGACACTTTCGATGGTCGTTATGGTGCCAAACACAAAAAATTTGCTTTTTGCCGTATGTAATAAAATTAATTTTTGTTTGTTAGGGGCTCATCAATCAAACAAACAAAAGTAAATTTTATTACGGTTAGCCCTGATATTTATTTTTAAATGGCCCTAAGGGAAATCTATATGCAAGTAAGGAGTAAAAATGAAAAAAAATATTTTTAAGTTGTTACAAGCTCAATTTGTTTACCTTTATAATGTAGAAATTTTTTTTATTTCTCCATTTTTTCTATTTTGTAAAAATAAAAATAAATAAATAAGCTGTTTCACTTAATGATTTTGTGCTAATTATAATACTCTTTCATTGGATCCTTTCGACCTTTTTTTAAATTTTCCTCTCAATTCTGTTGCCATTCGAATAGTTTTTTAGTTGAATGGGAGTTACGAAAAGGGGTTAAAGGGTTAAGTTAGGAAAAAATTTTATAATCTGATCTAAAGATCTAAAATCAAAATACAACACCCGCTAAAAAATGTGTTTAAATTAGAAAAAGGAAAGTTTCAATGGAAAACGTGCTCCTCTTTTTTTTTAAGATATCGACCTGAAAGAGGCGGGCGAAACATAAAAAAATTATTCTTATCATAAACAGAGACGTTATGTAATGTAGCCGAGTAAATGTGAAATTTTATTGCATCTCCGACGTTCCCGAAAGGGTGGCAACACATGTGTCCGTGAATGAATCAAATCAGAGAGTAACCGAATCTCCGTTGCGGATTTCGGATGTTTCATTCTGAATTAATGCACATAAATTTGAATAAGAACCGGAAGCTGGCGCTGAGACCAGATGGTACACTTTAAAATGGTATTTGTATTAATAAAAAATAACTGCTTTTGGATTAAGCTTCGAAATCAAGCCCCCGAGCAGTTTCTTTCAGGTTATACATTGTGTTTCATACTGTCAACAAAGAACTGCCCAAAGGATCAAAGGATATGTATCGATCTTTTGGTTTTCATTAATACATAAATACCTTTTTTATTTCCTTCCCACGACTTCTTTACTGGAAAAAATATTGCTTACCTTTTGAAGTGTAATTGTATTGTTCTATATTGAGATACTCTGCTATTTGTGTTTTTCAGTTTTCTAATAGCAGTTATTTCAGCAGGTTTTCTTTTGATAAACACCACTGAAAACCTCAAGAGGTCAAAATAAAAATTGTGAGATATCACCATAATTTATTAAATACATAAATCAAAAATACATTACTTTAAGTTCTTCATAATCCACGACATGAAATGAGTGACCCTCGTGTACACACCGGGGTATTGCCCCTTTCCGCATCCTATACCCCAACTCACTATACCCACCTGTGTCCACTTACCCTGGTTAACCATAAGAGGGCCACCGCTGTCTCCCTAAGATTTAAAAAAAACATATGACAGTCACAGCGTTCGTAAATTTATTTTTTACAAAAATAAGTGGTACTCACACTGCATGAATCTCGGCTTGGCTGTCCAGCGCATAAGAAGTGTTCGACTATCCCTCCTGGAGCCGCATGGCCGTACTTCAATCTGCAATCCTGGTTTGTCCAGATCGGAATGTTAACTTCTTGCAATTCAGCAGGCTGTGCACCACCTAGAAAATAATCATTCAATCAGATAATTATTCTTCCGTCATTTTTGTATTTACTCAGAAACGTACTTTCTCTCAAACTTCCCCATCCAATGACTGTAGCTGGCATTCCTGCATAGTTATGGTTTCCTTGGGGAAGACAAATCGGACGAATGGTTCTACTAAAACTAACAGGTGAATCCAGAGTTAACACTGCCACGTCATTGTACTGAAACATAACATCAAAAAAGGTTTTGTCGTTATTTAAAAGTGTGGATTGAACTCAAACGGAGGGAATGTGTGCACCGAGAGTGAGGAAAGTTCAGTACAGAAGGAAAATGTTCTCACCAAAGTCCTGGGGTCGAATCCTCTGTGCCTGACCACCCTCTTCACTCTCTTTTCGATATGCCTTGTTTCAGTGCTGATCCGAATGTTGTGATCGCCCAGCCTGACCGTCATTCGAGCGACATCCCATGAACTCATGCTACAGGGAAAGTCGAAATTTCAGTCGTAAGTTGTCACAATACAAGAGCATCAAATACTATCACTTACTGAGCAACACAATGCGCCGCCGATAAAATGTGCTCATTATCTATGAGTGAACCACCACAGAACTGTCGTCCACTGTTGAACAATGCCGCCTGCAGATGAGAAGTAGTTAGCATTGTCGGACACATATTGAGGAACAGAAAGCAAGGGGTACTCACCACCCAAGGCCACTCGTTCACATCAGCAGTTTGTCCACCGACTATCCTCTCCTGATCTTGGTCTTGGTAACCGTTTTTGAGACCGCAAGAGCCGTCGAAGATTTCGTTGTCGGGTGGGGCAGGAGGGCCGATGGGTTTGATGGGTGGATGAGTGGGAGGCCATTTGGTCGTCGGCCTTGTGGGCAAAGGCGGCGCCGTAGGTACTGTCGGACGCTGAGTGGTGAAGGTCGGCCGAGTTGGAAGTGTTGGTTTTTGGGTGGGGAAAGTGGGGAAGGTGGGAAAGGTGGGCAAGGTGGGCTTTTGAGTGGGGATAGTGGGTTTCTGGGTGGGGAAGGTGGGTTGGGGTGGGGCGGGGGGGAAAGTGGGCCATGTGGGTTGAGTCGGACGTGATGGAGGGGTTGGATGGGTAGGGGGAGTGGGAGGGTAGCCTGGAGAGGGCGGATGGGTCGGCAACGGGGGGATGGTGTGATCGGGAGGATGAGTGGGAATGGGGGGGATTGGTGGGGGCCAGTTGGGCGGGATGGGATTGAGAGTGGAGGGATCAACGGGCTTTGGGGTAGTTGTTGTGGTGGTTGTTTTGATTGGTTCTGTTACTGCTGGAGGCGGTTTTATCGGTTTACCCGCATTTGGATTTGTACAGCATACACCAAATGCCTGAAAAAAAGCAAAATAAATGAGGTGGAAAATTTATAACTAAAATAGATTAAATTTTCCTCGTTGGTATTCTTTTCCTTTCAGTGATAGTTTTTCTCAATTCAATAAAAGTGAGTATATTATGCTCCAATTGTTGAAAAAGAGTCATAGAACTCGTGTTCGGGGGCAGAGGTTCTTAAATTTGCATTTTAGGCGCCTGCAAAGGGAGTATCCTCCAGTATGCGAATCTGATGAAATCGAGCACTTCGCTACTCTCCTGTCATTTTAGCTACTGATTTGCAAGTTCCTCCTTGGAGAGATATTTTTTTTTAGTAACTTTTCTCATTCTTTCTGGCCTGATGTAGTCACAAGCAAACCAAAGAGCAGTCAGGAAAATTTTTTTATAATTTATCTTATTTATTCAACTTACCTGTTCTCCGCTCTCCGTGAAGTAACTACAGGTGTCGTAAACCCCTAACACCCAAGACTCCCAATTGTTCAAATTGGGTAGTTTAAAATACGGATAGCAAGCCCGAAAACTCGTGCATCTTCCCAGCTTCCCTTGACTCGTGATGCACGGGCCTGAAAGCAATGTCTGCCAGGGTATTTGTCGCTTCGACCTCTTCGGTGACGTTAAATTTACTTCTAATGACCTTTCATACCTTCCTCGCGGATTCACTGTAAAATAAAGATGTTCGTTAACCTTGAGATATGTCGTCCGCTTGTTAATTTCAGCTTCCATCAAATGGACTATGCGTTTAATCACATCCATTTTCCATGCATGACAATTTAATACCTGAAACCTATGAGATCGTTTCGATGCTCAATTAAAATTCACTAACCTTAAATGAATTGATTAATTGTTTATTTTGTGAATGGAAATTACAAGTCATTCAAGTTTTTTGTTTGCTGAATCAAACACCAAACCTTTTTCAATCAGAAAATAGTTTGCTGAATAATTTGCATTCCCGAGGAATAAACAATTTGAGTTTCTGTTCCGAATAAGAATTGGAATGAAATTCTTAAATTGATTAAAGATGAAATTCTTTAGAACAAAATCTAAAGAAAGAATTTCAGAAAGTACTTCGGTCATCTACAATCAAAAAAGTGATAAAATTTACGGTTTTACTTAAAATCAGAATTTATTAATAGACTTCCTTACTTTTAATTATTGATGAATTACGATCAGGAGAAAAATATGAATATTAATTTATTATTAATAACTCAAAATAATTCGACCTGATAGAGTCAATAATATATATATAATTCTTATCCATTTTATGCATCTGTTGCGCTGTAAAAGAGACATTACATAATCTCAACTTATGTATAATTTCTTGCATTGTTGCATCACTCTTTGGCTCTCACTTTTGTGGTCACGGTCAGTATTTATCAAATAAATGATTCTTTCTCGTATAAAAAAAATAAAAGACGACGCCATATCAGGTGGCGCTGAAATAAGAACCTGAAATGCATATTTTCGGAAGGACCGTCGTGAATAAACACCGGGAAAAAGAGTAGTGGAAGCAATTCATCGCTAATTCTAAGCAAACTTATTCACCCCGAGGCTCTCGAGGAAATTTTCAATTATGCAAATTGGCAAAATGAATAAAATATTGGCGGTAATGACCATCCTCATGAATGTCCTCCAAATATCCTTGCCCTCCAGCTTGTCTGTATCCTGCGGGCAAATTTTTCTGCCCCCGATTTTTCGACTCTTCATTGCCCCCTCAACCTTTTCCTCTGTATGAAACCCTTTTATTAATAAATAATTAAATTGCAACTTAATGGGTTGAGCTTTTTTTGCATTTCATTTACAAGATAAAACTTTATTGAGACTATATAAAAATAATTAGACAAGTGGAAGATTATATGGTCGGCTCGGACCTGCCCAATCTTTGTCGGGCGATGTCCATTCATCATCTTTGAAATTTAAGTTTATTAACTTCAATTTAATTCTCCATTCATTTTCTATTTTTATTTTTGCGCAATTATTCGAGGCAAATAAAAATTTTCAAAAAGCGTTGGGAAATGTTAATTTATAATTTCCGTGGGCGAAGTTCTTAAATATGACTTCGGTTTATAATAAATCAAAGTAAATTAATTCGGGAAAGGAATTTGAACATCGACCTGGGAACCTTTAATCACCTGAAGAAACATTTAAAAACATGCAGTGAATTACAGAAAAGAAGCACGGCGGAAGAGAATTATCAAAATAATGAGAGAAAAATTAACAATAATGTATTACAGAGATAAATGCTTTCCAAAGCGATGAAATGGATTACGATTGTATTCAGGCGTAACATTTCCACAAGGTAATAATGACTCTGAACATATTGCAAGGCTTTAAAGTGGTAGACAAATGACCAACAAACGCCGCGTTGAAGTTGATGCATTAAATCGACCGAAGGAATACAATAAGTGTCTAAACCGAGAAAAATTGGCCATTTCTCGAGAAACGAGGAAGATTTTTGGCCTGAGAACGGTGAGATTTTCCTCGAGAGGAGAAAGCAACGGTGCGAAAGAATTTAGGGTTCATTAGTGGAAGGTTTAGGCCTCCTTTCTTGATTTAGGTAAGTTTCGGAAAATCTTTGAGGTCGTTTATGCTGATGGAATACATGATTCGTGTGGCTTTGACAATTACACGACAAACTCCGTCGCTCTGTAATCGAATTTTATCCGGAAAGTTACAGCATAATTCCCCAGGGGTGAATTCGACACCAGTTTTGGATGAAGATGTTCACTCTGACCTGCTAAGTATGCATCAGAACTTATTCGGAGATTCTTCCCGGGGAAAAAGGATTGAGAAACCTACGAGGGATGTTTTCTTGTGATGCATTTGAGGTAACAGCACTGCGAAAAAAGAAGAAACTGAGGCGCAATTCCGTAAAAAATTGTGTCAAACGAGCGGTTTCTAATGGGCAATTTATTTAAGTGACCCGTCATCGAAGGTTGAGCACTGACCTTGAAAATGGCCGAATCACTAATTTCAAACACGTTTTTTCTAGATAGTTGTCTTGAGAGCCGGTGTGTGATAATTATAATTTAAAACGGCCACCCTCGTTTTCCAGTTACATGCAATTATCTCCGAAAGGCATTGCACCTTAGCGGGGTCAGAGCGAGAAGGGAACAATTTTGACAAATTTCCTTTCGATCTCAAACATTATTTACAATGGTAAGTGCGAATGTGATGAGAATGTTGAATATTTTAATAACGAATATTAAACGCGCGCAGGTCAGTGATCTTTTATCTCCTTTCCGATCGGGTTTTGCGTCCCGATGGAAATAAATTCCTGAATTCTCGGGGTGGGTGAGCTTTGCGAGAGGGTGCACCTATCCTGTTCGTTTCCCGATGACACTTAAAGAGAAGACATCTGCCACTAACAATTCTGCCTATCCCAAACTAACAGTGCCTGTCCCAAAAGTAAGAATGAATTAATTAGCGGGAATATATAGTGTTTACATTTTAGGTGAGGTGAGCATTGAATCGTGGAAAGCTGTGCAAATACTGTATGCAGAGGTTTTTAGGACGTTCAATATGAGTTTTACCACTTCTGGGTCATTCACTTTTTAAGGTATTTTTCTAATAAAAAAACTACTTGTTTGTTTGGGATGATTAAGAAGGAAACAGCAGATATACACAGTTAAGGGTTGATTTCTTGTGAAAATTACAATATAAGTAAAGTTCTGCGATTGACAGTAAATGCCATTGTGAATTTAAATTTTAAGATTTTTTTCATTTGAACGTTTTAAATCTCGATAAACTGTCCACCACGAGAGGCTGTCAATATCAACCCATCCTTTAAATGCAGGAAATGGATTGAAGAAAACCTTATGAATTAATAACCGCAAAAGTTGCTTTTTATATATTTTGAAAAAGTCGATGTTCCATTTGCGATTTCACTATCAGGAATATCTCATTGCGATACATTGATAATTCCGAAACAGTATTTCCTCTCATTGTGATCGCGCATAAATACTTTCCACTTTGAGTACCGGAATTAATAATTAGAGCCCGCCGCATTAGTCGAGAAGCTTTCTTATAAAAAGTTCTGTCATCATGACGATAAGTCTTGAATTAATTAATGGAATTTGCATATAAAATTGTCCGGTGTGGTTCCATTAATTTATATTAAATGTATCCGCATTTTTATTTTTATTTGTAACAAATGGAAGGCAACTTTAATTTTAAAATGTTTTCCTTTAAATTTGATCGCCATTTAATAGCGATAAGTTTATAATGTCCTCAAAGGGTGATGACCGGCAGCTTATTCACTTCATAATTTGGAAAGCTATACTTTTAGAAAACGCCTCACTTAATGCATCCTGTTTGTGCGAGGGATACAGTACAATTGCAGTTAAGAGAGAAAGCACGCGAATTAATGAATAGTCTGTCTGACCAGGAACTGAATTGAAGGGTTGAGAAAAAGAAAAAGCTCCCGCCATTGTGGTTTTTTACGTCTGCTTTTATTTTTTATTTTTCGAGAGCGCAAATATCGATATAAATTTCGAATTGACCTATATCTTTTCAGCCTTAAGCCGGACATAAGCACAGGATTATATTTTAAATTTTATTATTTCCTCGTTCGTAAGCATAAATATGTTAAACTTATGGTTTGGGCGGTGGAACGGCAGGACCAGATCAACTTCCACTGACTCCGAGTCACAGATTCAAGAAAAATAAAATATAAAATTAATATTATTACGTTTTTAAACTTAGAATCTTTGCCTAGATTTTGCTTGATTAAATTTTCCGTTTCTTTTTTTTTTTCAGGGAGAAAAAGTCAATTTTGTTACGGTCATCATTCTGTCTCTCCATTATGATTGTATACTGTTTGCTCCGGAATACATCTTGCAAAACTAGTTTTGCTAATAAGAAACTGTGGTTTCGTGCCAAAGTACAAGGCCCGAGTTTCTGACTAATAATTCATGTCTTTCCATGGAGGCTCTCCTGGCAGACTTTTTGTCTTTTCGAGAAAATTTACTTCCTGGATTCCTCAGGCGGATAATAATCTCCCACAAATCCTTTTACTGGGAGCCATTTCCTTCTCTTTCGCTCTTTTAAGTTTCTGATTATGAACGAAGCTTTTATTTGCCCAACTTCAGCAGCTTTTAACAGTGTGATCGCAACCTTACTGTAAAGAATTGGGCCTCTGACTTGCAGATCTCAGACAACTATTGTTATCACTCTTAAACATTTACTCCCCTTTTCCACTTATGTGCATACAGTCTTCTATCCAATTCAGTATCAGCAATGCAAAAATAATTTTAAATTCAATAAAAACTGTAATTCAAGATTATCTAAAAAATTGTTTTGCATTTTAATTAGTACAAATCAGCCCAATCAATTTAAGTGACATTTATTAAAATGGCCTCTGTGCCTCCAGTCTGTCTCTGAAATTTTCTTCAAAACACCCAATTTGGAAAAAACAAGTTTTCATTGACTTAATTTTGATTTTGTAAAATGGGGATATCTATGACCGATAATGAACTGATCTGAATATTAATTGATGAAGGAATAAAAAGGAAAAATATTCGAGATGAAATGCGGAGCTCTAAATTTGGCGTTCCGCCCTTGGGCGGGCCCTCTTCTTCCTGTTCACTCGCTCAATGTCGCTCGGCGAGACTCACTTTAAGGGATTTAAAGTTTAATGAACCATAGCCATTTTTTAAATGTTTCTGGGGCAGAGCACTTAAAACACTCAGCCTTTTCAACTGGGAAAACTTATGAAAAATTATTATGGCTGATATGCAATGAGGTATAGAATGTTGTCGGTATTCGTGAACGTGTTCTTCTGGGAGAGTCACTCCATTGGAAGTTCAATTTTGAACGTTTGAGATGACTCAAAATATATTTTGATCAGCCATTTGACCCTTATAAAGCTCGACCCTAACGTAGGAGTCTTTACAATTATGATTTCGACTTTTCATGCGACGACGTTATCGCCGGCGACACGAAAGTGCTCTTTTGCTTTAAAGTTTAAATAATGAAAGCAATCTTATTGAGATCAGACAAATGGGAAAGAGTGCGAAACGCTATTTGAAAAGCACTCGAGAGCGAGAGGCAAAGCTTTGCGCCAAATAACGGGTTTGCGGCCACCCGCGTTTCCCTACCTCAACCGACAACCTCTTGAGAACTACCTGAAACACAAAAGTGGGTGCACCGGAAGCAAACTCGAGGCGAAGGGCACTAACTGGATTTGAAATGGCTCTCGAGCGCCTATGCCAGGTGGATCTACATTCCATCGTGTTTGTTTAATTAAGATGTCAAATGAGTCAGAGCCGATCGGGAAATTCAATGGAAAAATCTGCCATTGTTGTGATCTCGATTAGCGACTCGACCGATTTATCAAGAGGATGTATTTTTTATACAAATGGAGGCGAAGGCGGATCGTAGATAGCTTTCGAATTATGAACGCGGATGCACAACTGAAAAAGCGTACGTTTGAAAACCACCCCTTTTTTTATTTTGCATAAAATTTAAAAATTATGGAAGAATTAGTAATTGTAGTAATTTGTTTTTTAATTTTTGAGAACTATTGAAAATTTAAGTTCTTTTTAAAATTCCTCATTAATTGACCGGAATAAATAATTTTCTAAAATCTATTTTATTTTATTTCTCCTGTTTTCTTCTGTGAACACTAATCCGTCTTTATAATTGTTACATTAAAAAACTCTGCTGCATCCACCGCCTGCCTTTAATCACTCAAGTGAATAACTAATCTCTCGAATTTGACCTTTTTCGCAACCCCGAAAACAATTTAAAAACTAATATGGACTCTAAAAGGTAATTTTAACAGAGTTTGATGCTTCTGACCTGACGGTCCAGACAATGATTGAGGTGAATGTTCCTTCGGCTGTGAGGCCGAGCTTTTCTTTTTTATTTCACTCATTCATGTTTTATGTTTAATTTCGACATTGCTCACATTTTCATAACTTTTCTTTATTCATTTCAAATGGGATGAAGTAATTTATTTTTTATCCCGAATGTTGTAAAATTATAGAGAATGTCTGCAGCAGAATCGTTTCAACAAAGCGCCACCGTTGAATTTAAAGGTACGGTTACGAATTAATTTGCAATCACAGCTTTTCGTACAGAAAAGCAGGAACTGATTTGAAAATCTATGAGGATCTCTCATCACAAAGGAGATGAGGCATTTCCGTTCAGGCGGACCCACATATTTCTTCAAATAAAGAAGCGCAGAGGCCCACTCATATGGTTATGAAAGCAATTTGAAGCAAACCTATGATTAATTTCCACGACTTTAATCACCGGTCTTCATTTTTTCACCTTTCGGAACTGAATGAAATAATTCACGAGTGATGGCAACAGCCGCTTTAAATATGTATTCATAAGAATGTCTCAGGAAAAAAAAAACAGTAAAAGCCAGGAGTGCTGTCGACTACACTTCCTCGAGCTTCCCCGTCGATTTGCGTCATCTTCCAACGGGTCAGATAAGTCTTGCAAAATTAATGTTTTAGGACACCATTGAATATCGATTTTATGGAGATTAAAAAAAATTATAATCGACCAATCTTTACCGGTTTTACTACCGGAAACCGCTACGCCGGACATCGACGACCACTTTTTTATTCTCCTTAAAATTATTCACTTGTCGTTTTCGCGTTCACCGTTTTACGTTAAAACTATCAAATTAATTAATTATTAGTTCGAGCCGTGGACGTTAAAAAATAACCATTCGCTTGAGAAAAATATAATTAATTTTTGGGAATGAATGCTTCAAGAAATTGCTAATTTCCTCTCCACAAAAAAAGCTGGTTTCGAAAAGCAGATACAAGATTTTTATCTTTTATTTTCTCGTTAAAAATTCACATTTCAACTGCGACTTCCTCCCCACCCCTTGAAATTTTAAGATGAACTCTTAGTCGGTCATTTTTACTGTTTACAAAATGGTCAGAAAGTAAATAATTATAATTTTTTTTCAATTTGCAATTTTGTTAATCCATATTATTATTATTAAAGTAAAGCTCCCGATATTTGATTTAATATCTCTTTTCTTGTCATTCAGAAAAAGAGATTTGAATTTATGGGGAAAAAGTACGAAAGAAACATAAAAGCTGAGGAGAAAATAAATCATTGCCTAAAAATGCCTGAAATTACGAAGAAAAATCGGTTAATTGTCAGCTTTGTTATTTTTATTTATTTATTTATTTTTTTTAAGAGATAATATTTATGTCTAAGGGAACAACATTTACAAAATCAAATTTTTCCGGGTTTATTTCACTGAAGTTATTACTGTGATATCTCCAAATTTGAGAAAAGGATTTTGTCAGTTTCTATGTGAAAATTCTGAGCTGCTGAACTGAACAATTGTTAGGGGATAATTCAAATTCTTTTTGGCAGTGTCATAATGTGGAAAATTTGACTGAGAGAAATTTGAATGTTTACCTTAAATGCAATAATTGGAGTCAGTCAATACAAAGGGATATATGTTCATTTTAATACTGTAACCATAGTACTGTAATCAGAGTTATCCTACTGTTGATGCGATTTCTTATAAATGAACAAGCAAGAGTCAGTGAAAGCTTACCCTCTATGACGAAGGCGTCCTCAGTTTCATACTCATTGAAAAGGTCTTCCGGCCATTCGGCTGGTGGCGACGATCCTCCTCGAAGGCAATCGATCAGACTAAATCCAACAATGCATATCACACACCATTTGCATATATCACCGGTCCGGACTGAATGCGAACTGAACATTTTCGAACTCATTCACTTGCAACCCGATTACGATTCTGTAAAAGTTTCATTTTTGTGTCATCTTATTTTGAAAACTATGTACTTAAAAAAAGCCTAAAAACCGTAGCAAGTTTCTTTTTTAAAGTCAAATCACTCCCTCCAAAATGTTTCTCCCTACCACCGATCTTCGCTCTCTTCTTTTCTTTTTTTATTATTTTTGCAACGCGTGTCGAAAAGTTGTGCGAAAACGACCAATCACGGGCCACCTGCCCATAGGACTCGTCTTGTATTTTACGACGACCTAATCCGCCAATTTCTTCTCATTCTGCCCTCGTATTTTCATTTTTCTTCATTTCTTTTATTACATAACAATTGTTTTCCGCCTTTTACGGGTCAATGTTCGTCCGTGATAAAGCATGAAACTACCTTGCCCTTGACCAGGATTATTACTCGCGCACTTATTACCAAACCGAACTTCTCGATCGCTTATCCAGATGTATTACAGTTAAATATTAGCATTTCTTCAGGGCAACTTCAGTTGAAGGTCGTCTTGCTCTTTGCTATAATGTCCTAATCTTGCAGAAAATGAAAAATTTATTCCATTTTCTTTCCTTTTCTGATCCTTTTCTCCAATCAAAACGCTAACATTGTAAGGCAGTTATGGTTCACCATTGGAAAGAGTGAAAGAAAGTGTAGACAGCGGATTCTGCCAGTCAAAAATTCAATTACTTCGGCAAGTAAATAATAACAAGCCCAAAACGATTCAGAATATTAGCAAAAATAACAGCAATGACGAATTACTCCATTACTGTAAAAATTTAAATTTAACGCTCGGATTATTCCGAGTTATTTTTTGCGGTTTGTTCCTTTTTTAAGAAAAAAAAAACCTGATGCATATGAACTGATCCTATGGCTAATCGGGTATATAACGGAATCATAAAGAAAAACTTATGAGCGACATATTAACTAAACCAGGTGAAAAAATAACAGAACTTCTTTTCCTTGATATTGTGTATCTGCCCTTGAATTTTCTGCCTTTCTTTGGTTGCCTTATCATTGTAATTTTAAACCGAGGGAGACGACAAATCTTTTCGCCTTTACTGTTTCCTAACTAGTTTAGAACTTAGGAGAGTAATCAGAATTTACTCTCAAAGGTTTAATTCGGCTGTTGTTTTCCTTTAGAGTTCCAAACGGGAGTCCAACGAATTTCAATTGAACCTGAACTGAGTTATAACTTAATTCGCGTTGAATAACTTATGGTTTTTAGTAGTGATAAAAAAACTGCTCTCGATAAAGGGTCTTAAATTGGACAAGTTTGACGCTAATTGTTACCCCTCGACGACTAGACGAGTGGGCAGTTGGCTACCGATAACTCGCCCTATAACTCACAGCGTTTCCACTGGCGTCAGAAAATTAACAAGCGCAGGCAGTTTTACTTGAACTCATGAATATTTTTTTTAGTAAGTTTCTTCTGTGAAATTAATCTTCTTAATTTTTTACTGGCAAAGTTCTCGGAATCAATTATCGAAACTTTCAAAGTGCAATGTTTTGATAGGAATGTTTGCGAGTTTCCACAAAATGGGTGGCGTCTAATAAGCATTTTTATCTCGGTTTTTTTCTCGATAAAGGTTGGACGGCTTCATCAAGCAGAAATTAATCGGGGGATTTTTTGGAATACCCACTCTAAACCTGAAAGGAGACAAAGATGAATTAAAGGACTTAAAGAGTTCGATATAACTCATAATTATGCTGAAATTATTCAAATAAGTTTGTTGAAGTGCTATTAGGGGAGGTCGAAGGCTCATCACAGAGGTTTGGCGAAAAATTTCCCGGTGGAATTAAATCTAAATAAATTTCCCAACGTTTGAAATATTAAAGGAGTGTCTCTGTTGTCCACATTTTCTCACTCGGTTCGGTCAAAGATGAAAGCCCCAATTAACATCCACACATCTGAAGCAAATTCGTGCGTTATTGGAAGAAGTCAACGATCGAGAATGAAGTCAAGTCTGGAAAACACAACTAGTTTGCTAATTACGGTCCTTAATTTAAAAGCCAACTGAAATAATAATCATGACAATCTTAGGCGTGGCAGATCATTCACATCTTGGCTAAATCGCAAAGGTCGCCATTCTCATACCTGGATTCGCACTTCTATTTGTCTTCGGAAAAAACATTAAATGCTTTGGCCCGACTCACTCGTGCTCCACCTTGTTTGGCTGTCTCGTCATTTATTTCTTTTTTAGATAAAGACGATGTTCTGTACTCCTTCTGTACGACCCCCTCCCCTGGGGTTGAAAGACCCAGTTCTCCCGACAGTACAGTTCTTCTTCGAATTTGGGTGAGCAGTTGGTGGTCCATTCTTGAGATATATCCGGCGCTTTTATTTCAGCGGGCGGTGCTCCAATGACTCATTGTATGAATCACTATGGAGCTTCCATTTAATGGAAACATCAGGATAACAAAAAACCCTTGAAATGTCGGGCTGTGGGCAGGACCCACCTGAAGTCAATTGCTGAACCAATAGCGGGGGATGAGTGGAAACGGTGAAGGCATTTTTAGGACTTCTGAAGGATCCACTCGAAAGTACTCGCTTGAAACAAACAAACTTGACAGTCATTTGACAAAGTCGTCGGTGATTGACAAGATCGATGAACCGGTCTTGATCAACATAAAATCCCTTGCACTGGTCACGGCGCGAGAAGCAAAAAGAATTGCTCACCACGCATGCGTGGAAGGAGCGTTTTGGTGTTAAGTTAGGGCACCAACCTCTGCTCACGATTTCGCCTTCAGGCACATCCGACGTGGTAGTAGTAGAATCCCGCTCGAGGCGTGGGAGGCGTTTGCCCCCTCCAACTTCTCCACCACAAATTATTTCGGTCTGACTAGAAAATATTTACAGGGGCCGTAAAAAGTGGACAGAAAGGGCCTAAACAGAGGTGACGGGCATTGCACTTCATCAGGTTTTTTTAGTAGTCTTGTGGGATTGTCGAAGCCGTGGCAAAATTTATTGTTCAGGGTCTACTTAAGAGGAGCTTTAAGGTACGAAAACGTTTTACGTTACTTCTGAAGTTTGAAAACCTGTATTTGGTTTCTTGATCCTTGGTTGTTGATTCTTTTAGGTTGGGAAGAAATTTGAAGCTGGCGGAGCGGTGTGTGTGCCTCTTTGGCTGGCTCACTCTTCTGGTGAAGAGCTGTTCCTCTCCCGGCAGGATTTTCCAGTCAAACTAATGGCTTCTGAACTCTCCACATTTTCAGGCTTATTAAAGAGTTATCCGAAAGAAGAAAAAGTGCTTAATTAAGGGTTGTTTCTCGGTTTAATTACCGGCACAATGAAATGAACGAACCGGAATTAAGATGAACCTTTTCCCAACCTTTAAAGGGAATTTCCAAATCCATTATCATAATCAGATTTACTTAATGCATGCCTTGAAGAAATTTTGCAAGCCAGTAGTAATTAATCCGATTCACGATTAAGGATCTTCCCTTGTTTTCAGGCAAACTCATCGGAAAACAATGTCGGGTTGGTTCGAATTCAATAAATCATGTGAGCTCGATACAATGCGTGACATGATTTAAGAATCCCCTAATTTAACTTTCACATTGCTTTGGATTTTCCTGAAATTATAAAAAATGGGAAACTTTCATTAGTCATCCCAACAGTTTTATAAGGAAACAAAATTTCGCCATTTGAATACCTCATCACACTATGAAGGAAAACTTTCGATAGATCTTCGGTAACTGATTAAAGAAGCGTTTTAACATGGCAGATGTATGTTTGACAGACACTCACGCTTCAAGTAATTTTGTTTGATTATTGATGAAGGGCCTTCAGATTCGTCATCCGTTTAGCATCTTCTGAAGCTGCCTGGAAAATTTAATAAGTTTATATATTAGACATAGTATTAGAAGTCAGACTTCGGCTTACAGGCAATTAATGTGAATTGTGAAAACCGGAAGAATACTTACCTCAAATTTTTCTTCAAAAAGTCTATTCCAATTCCCCTTTTCCACATTTCACCTCTTTTACTGGTTTTGAATGATTGTTTTATTTTATTCCGGCGGGCATCGAATTGTTTATAATTATTTATATTAAATTTAAATATTATTAAATCATTCGAAAAATAATGCGTACCTCATCAATCATTTTGACATTCGAGGCAGATCAGATACACTCAATTTAAATTCAGACGTGTCAATGCCCACGCGACAAAACCATTTTAATATGCTTTCTCCTCACTTCAATAGGAATTTTCATAAATGATCCCACAGTTGAATCCTAATTGTGCCATTTTTTACAATTAGGTACCTTTTGATAAAAAAATAAGTCAATTTTAACAAATAATTAAAAATAAAATAAATTTTGGTATTTCATTTTTATGATTATTGAAATATTTAATAAATACTGTATATTCTTCTGACGTAAATAACAATTTGAGAATAGCACAATTAAATTTGATTCACAATTTCTGTGATTAACTGAAAGAATTCTATAATTTTTATAATTATTAAAAAATTTGTAGGGATGCAACGACGACATTGCTTAGTGCAAAATAGAAGGGAAGCGATTAAATGAAGAATTTTATAATATAAAAATTTTTTAAATTACAAAAAGTTTATGAAAAAAATTATAAAAAGTATAAAATCCTTTAAATTCCCCATATTAAAAAACGATAGCAACAGCATTGTCATAAAAAAACAATATAAAGACAATTAGTGTAACGGTCAAATGGTAAAAAAATGAAATTATCGTACAAAGCCTTTTTAATAATGTCAATTAAGTCTGTTCTTCGAGTTTATAAGTTCTTTGCTTTTACAGAATCAATTCATAACCATAAAAAAAGCTATAAAACTATTTTTAAAAAGAAAATATATCTGTGATGTGGAATTGAAAATAAATTCAAGTGAACAAAAACGATTTTAAACAAGAATTTTCCTTTTAGTTTTGAAATTGTTTCAAAACTTCGCTGTTACTCGCGACAGAGTTTTGAAACAAATTCCTCGACTATTTTACGTTCTCTATTTCTTATTTTAGTTTTGATAAGGTTATTGAAATGAGGTTTTCTGTGCGTAAATTTGATCTTATAACTGGTGGGCTCATCGGTGGTTGGTGTCTTATATTCATAGTTAAACCTTATATTCAAGAAAAGATTATTGAAAGAAAAGAAAACAGAAAACTTAGCGACGACGTATCAGAGCTACCTTTCAATATTAAGTAGCGATTACCAAATTAGTTTTGAATTAATTCGAAAGCGTTTGTAGTTGCAGAAGGAGGTAATTTCTCTCAGTTTTCAACCAACCCCATGGTATAAATATGTAAATTTTACATGGCAAGGGCTGCAAGGGGATCACTGCTATTATGATATGCTTCTTTCATGGATAACACTATAAAAGTAAAATTCTTTGTGCCACTAGTGAAGAGCAAGCTGAATGCCAAAAAGCTGTTGCATAGTAGTTTCCTTTAGCTTCAATTGCAAGAAAGAATTCAGAGAATATGCCAATGTCAAGTAATTATTGTAGTGGCATAGAGAGATCAATTATTTTTAGGTTTAGGGACTGTTTGGTAACACTATTTTTTTGTTTGCAGTAAGAGAAGTCATGTGGGATTTTAAGAAATCTGTCCAGCATGTAAAACCATCAATTGATTAAAATGTACTCATTAAAAAAAGCAAGTCTGTTTAATTCATCACAATGTGGAACTTCTCATTACTTCTCGAAATTAGATTTCAACAATTACAGATGTAAAAAAACAATCTTTATAATATTTAATAATATAAAATAAAACAGTTTTTTATTTTCATAAATTTTAACCTGCAAATGATATATATTGAAATGAAGTATAGCTTAGAACTTTTCTTTCACTCAATCCTTTGTTATGAAAAAAGACTTACCTTTCATAGCAGTGGTTTCAAACCAAACTGCAGTCTTTCAGAGACTCAAAAGCAAAGAAATTACAAACTTCAAAGATTCACTTATGTGAAGCATTTATATAAACCAAAGATGAACAACTGAGGTAGAAAAGAAATAAGGAAAAAACAATTCACTAATTTCAAAATAAAAAACCAACTGTAATAATTAATTAATTAAGATTTATTTTTTAGTTTAATAAGAAATAATTTGAATTAATTCACAGTCTACAAAGTCCCCGATAAACTGCTAAAAGTGTTAAAAGTTAATTTTGAAAAAATTACAACAAATTCTGCTTTTTGTCTGCAACAGCAGCAGCATCAGCAGATAAATAAATTCCTATGACAATGGAATGTACAGACTCTATTTTACAAGGCAGGTCTATGTTACACAAAATTAATTTTTCCTATGGAATTTTATGAGTTCTATCTTCGCACAAATCGCTTTCTTTTTCGATTAATAATTTATTGCTATGAGCTTCGGTAAACCATAGCTTAAATTTTGTAAATATTATTACAAATTATCCGATTGGGATTCTATAATAAAAACATTTCGTGAATAAAAATCGAAAGTATACAAATATTAACAATGAAAGCCTTAAATAGGCTTCAATTCATTGAACCGGATTTCTCTATTGTGAGTAACACTGCGTGTTACATTTACCGAAAAGGGCAAGTAATAATGGGGATAGTTACTTTCTAATGGGCACTAATGGCAGGGCGTACGTATATTTTCATCCTCAAAGAAAGCTCGTCCTTTTTCAGTATCGCTTAAGAAACAACACAACCATCTTTCTATTATTATGATTATTATTGTAAGAGCAGTTGTACTCAAAGGTAAGGCAGCCTAAGAAACCCCTCTCATAATTTCATTTCAACCCTTAACAATTTACACCAACCCTAAAATCACAGGGAAACGACAGCAGTTTTCTGTTCCAAATTACATTTAAATAAACAAATGCAGTCGCAAACCTTGTCAACCGAATACAAAAATACTATCTTTCGCATTTAATTACTAAAAAAAAAAACATTTCGAATACTGCGTCAGATTGTTTAAAAATCGATTGAATTAATATAAATAAATAAAATAACGGTGCAGGCGAAACAGAGGCAAGCGAACGCGAGACGGGAAGTTGTCGCGGGATGCGTTCTCACTTCCCCCGCAACGGGGTGAGGTTTCCGGACGACGCACCCTCTCCTCATTCAAGCGGAAGTTATCAATCAGGAAACCCACGCGGTTCTCGGACTGTAGCGCCCGTTACTGGGGCTGAATCCGGGACTGGTTTTCTCTTTCACCGGAGATTTTTCCCCGGGCGGACGAAAATTCTGACATTTCCACAGGCGGACCGAACCGTCGCTGAAAGAGACGAACAATTAGAAAGTTGTCGGTGAAATGTTGTTTGGGTTGATGTGTTTTGCTTCGAAGGGGATGATTTGGCAGCACCGGTCTTTTAAAGGCTGTGGTTTGAGAAAGTGCAAGAAGTGAGTGAATGAAAGGGGAATAAATGAGTTGATGGAGAAATGGCGTCTTGATCCACCCCATCCAAAGTTATTCGCTGAATATTATTTAAGAAATACATATTTCATTTATATATTTAGTATATTTGTAAACCGTATAAGATAGTTCCTTCATCATTTTCTTTTTCCTTTCATACAGAGAAGGCAGTTTTTGCAATATTATCTTCTCTTCTACTTCTTCCTGTCTTTTCCAGACTTGTTTCGAAACCAGATGAAGGATTAAGTAACAGTGGTTATGACGTGTGAGTGTGAAGTATGACAGTGGACAGATGAAGGGTTGAAGTGAAAGCAAGCAACTGAATAATAAGGGCAACTGAATAAGGATGGAATGAGAGAAGACAACTTAAGAGTTTTACTTACTGCAGAGAAAGGTCTTTTTATAGAGAAAGCTGAAACATTTTTCCAGTGGACATAGACATTGGAGAGAGTGACTGGTGGGGACGCCACACCTTCACCTCCCCAGTGCTGCAAAACATGCAAAACCCCCTTTAATTTGCCCATTTCCGAAGCGCAAACACTCATTTCCCGCATTGGGAAAGCTTACTTGGAAGCCGTGAACACATGTGTGGAGTTTACTGCGACGTCATTGATGGGGGAGTTGTGAGCCCTGAGCTCTCCCAGAAGGCAGCATGACCCGACAGACCAAATCTTGAGAATTCCGCTTCTGCAACCGGAAACGAGGTGCTGTCCTCCCGGCATAATAACCAGTCCACAAATCCAGTTGGAATGGGCGTTGTTAATTGACTGCAAAAATCAACAATCTAAATGTACAACCATAAAAATGCAGATTTAATTTTACCCATACAAATATATTCTGCGCTAAATGGAAGTTGTGCAAACTGAGAGATACAGTCAAAAAAACCGTACCTGAATTAATTCCTGACGTTTTAAATCCCATTTCTTTATGCACATATCTCTAGAGCCCGAGAACAAGACGTCATTGTGAAGTGCCAGAGACTGAATTCCGTCATAATGAGGGGGGTTAAGGTTCACTTTTGGGGAGAAAACGCCCCCCGAATCCCCGTTCACCTCGAACACTTTTATGTAGTGATCTTTGGATCCCGTCGCGACTATATCCTCGCTTTCCGACAACTTCCCCACAGCCAAACACATCACAGCCGCTTGATGCCCTCCTGCTAGCTTACCCGTCGAGCTGAACCTGAAATTTAAGCCTTTGCTGTAAGGAAACTTCTGCTCAGTGTGCGTTGGACGCAATCATTCCTCACCTTCTCAAATCCCAAACCCTGACTCTATCACCCGCGGCCGTGTATAAAATGATTCCGTTTTCATTCAATGCTATGTCATTGAGCTGTGTTTCCCCTTGAGGTACGGTCACTGATCGTGAAGGAGTAGTTAGAGAAACAGCCCCATTTACTGTTAAACCGGAGGAACTGAAGAGAAGTTAAACGTTTAGAATTTTTAAACTCCCTAAGAATAACCTCAGTAAACAATAAGGTATACCATAAAGTTTTTATACAGCGAGAAGGCGATTCTCTCAAGTCCCAAACCTTAACGTAGGCTGAGGAAACGGAAAACAACAGCCTGCTGGATTCGCAATACTTTACGACCTCCACATTATTCGGATGCCCCGTGAGCGACTGAACTTCTATACCGCAGCCAAGATCCCATACTTTAACTGACCTATCTGAGAAAGAAAATTCCGGGGGTTGAAATAATCAGGAGGGGAAAAACCAAAAAAGAGTTGTAAAGTCAGTACCTTTGGAAGCGGTGAACAACAGCGAATCGGTTGCACAAACCGAAAGAACTGCATGAGAATGACCGGAAGCGACATAGGCGCATCCAAAAGGAGCTTTAGCATTCGACTGAAATAAAAACAAAGAAGAAAGAAGTGGACTTTTTGCACTGAGGGTCAATACGGTGGCCTTAAAAACGGCAAACTCACCTTTCCAGAATATTCTGAAATGACGCCTCGTCCCACAGGTTGCTCTACATCTTGCATCCCTCCCGTCAGCCGCGAAAAAACATTCTCCCCGCGGCTGTTGAACCTTCTGTAGGTGGTGGGTGACCCAGGAGGACTCTCCGATGACTCCCTGGCCGTCAGTGGATTCAGGTTAGTAAAGCTTTCGTTATGACGCCAAAAAATAATGGGTTAGGGGTACGTGCACAAAAGACGGACAACACAACTACGGTGCGGTGATGGAATGATGGGGGCCTCCTCCCTAACTTTTTTAAGCGCACACTCGATTTTAATGGCCGAAGCTGCAGGTCTCATTAGCATTTCCTAATTGGTGGGGACGTTTGGATTTCATTTCACATGATCGTATATATCGACATTACACATGATGGCAAAGTCGAGCTTTAAGCTCGCCCACTCCTGAATCACATTCCGTTCACAGCATTTCGAAACAAAATTTTTCGTAAAGAGATTCAGGAGAGTCATTTAAAACGCATCTGAAATGTTTTTCATTAAATCTCGACACACAAATTACTGATCAAAATCAATTTGTTAAAACAGAAATTCATGAAAAGATATTACTGCATGCAATTCAGTCACTTTCTAACACATGAAAAAGTTCACTGCATTCCAATGCAATACAAATTCCAGAGTTACCAAAAACACAGAAGCGCATATTGTTATAAAAATGCAGTTAATACAACTGGAAAAATGAGAAAAATATTATTTTAAATGCTTTTCGAAAAAAGGACCAATTTGAATAATTCTTTGCTTCTAAATATTCCTGCGATTTCTCAGCAAAAGAGTTCAAATTGGTCAGACACAATTTCGATATTCCTTCACCCGCAAAATGCAATTCGCCTATGACCATTTTCACCTTCGAAAATAAAATTGAAGAAATGTGAGGGCATTTTGAAGAAACGCTGTATTAGTGACAGTCACCCAAAGCAGTGCGAAACGATGATGCAGAGAAAGCGTGCAATATATGATCAAATCTGTATTTTACTCAAAACAAACGTTAACCTGCGATTTAAAACTAAAACAACCGCCTTTTTCCTTAACAACAGAATTGCTAACTCAGCAGGAAAAGTAGTCACGCCGCTGACATGAATTAACAACGGGGGGAAAAATTTATGTATTTTTTATAACCTCAAAAATAATATGAATTTGTCCTTTTGAGTTTAAATCACTTTGTTTTTATAAAGTAAAATTGGAGATATAATAATTATTTTCCGTTCTGACATTGGAAAAGCTTTCTAAAAACAATTTTAATTAGGGATGTCTTAACATTTTTCGACAAGCAGAAGAGCTTACAATTGTTAAAATTTGTACAAAAACACTCTTTTTAACTCTGCTAACATTTGAAAACTTATTTTCCAAAAACTTATCGGATCAGAAAGCACAGACTGCTGTTTTATATCGACTCATAGCAACACAATGAGCGAAATTTTCTAAAAGAGAACTAAAAAAAACTTTCTGAAGATTATCCAAGCACTACCGCCACCTAGCGGGAGCTTTCGTGTGAAATCTACCTCTGCGGGAACCAATGGCCTATCCCGAATGCTGGCAAAAAATTGGGATAAAATTTCATCAGCTACACCTGAGAACCAAATGCTTTCTATAGAATCCCATAATTAGAAAACTTATACGAAGAAGCGAAGTGAATTCCCTGAACGAAAGTTACGGGTGTTATTAACATTAATAATGTTTATTAACTTACTCCATGTTCTCACTAACATTTTTTTCTTTCGTGTTACTAATATTAAATTTCAATGAATTATATAAATATTTCAGTGCTGCAAAGCATAAAAGTAATATCAAATTGCAATAATAAAATATGATTATAGCAGACCTGCAAACAAAAAAGAAAGAAAACATACATACTCGACTAATACTAGCATCTACTAAATACGAGCAAACGCAGCAAACACTATATCTAAGGCTTTTTTTCTCAATTTTGATCATTTACTGCAGTTACTTTGTTACTTTCTGTACAATACAACTCATTCGGTTAAATAAGGGATTCGCACTAGTGGCGCTTCCCACCGATATTACAACGAAAAGCAGTGGCAGCTTCGAAGAGTCAATCTCATAAAAGGTTGCCTAGCAGCAAAATACACCCCAGCGCAGAGCTCTTGATGTACAATTATCTGTTTACTTCGAGAATTAGTGTAAATTAATTAAGGAAGCAAAGATTTGTAAAAAAATTAGAGGCTGAGAGCAAAATACTCGTACAAACAGGATTAAAATACCTGATTGACATTAATAAAACATAATAAAGAAGAACTATATATTAATATAATAACCCAAAAATTAACAAAATGATAACTAAGAAGCGCAAAATAGTACTGAAAGCTACTCATAGGTATTTTAGATATCTAATTGTGCACTTTTTTTTTTATAATTCCATGCACGTGTGCATCTGAATAAAAATTTAAAAGCGGGTGTGGAATAACTTTTATCAAGCATGGAACTTACATATCCAGTTTAGTGTTAGAAAGGTTAACGGTGCGCCTGGGGAGCCTGGGAGACACCGCCTCCGGATACATTTTTTTATTTGCCACCGATAATTCGGGTGCTTTTGTTGTTATTATTCTGAAAGAAACAATTCATTTCTTTATTTCTGCCCCCCGTCGCGGAGGAGAAGAAATATTTTCAGTTCGCATTATAAGGCGACTTACTTTAGAGATGCTGGAGCACTGATTGTGTGAGACATAACTTTATGTGCGGGTATAATGTCATCCTCTGACTGATCTTTGTTTTCTAACGGATAAAGCAAATCTTTTGGAAGCGCCGTCACTCTCCTGTGTTTTAGGGAGTCCGAAGATGAATTCGATTTTTTTCCATTAAGACCTCTGAGAAGAAAAATGGAAACATGAATTCGAATTACACTTTAAAATAGATTTCAATTTATTTTCACTTCATTCTGCATTGACACTCCTTTCTCACCTGTTTAATGAATTTAAGAATGTTGGGGAAGTGGACCGCGATGAAGTCGGGGAACTGTTTTCAGATTCACTTCGACTAGGACTTGTTGGAGGTTTGAGACTGTCTAAATCGATACCCAAATGATGACTCGAAATTAAATGCTGCAGTAGTTGATTTTGAGTGTCATTGTCTGCGGTAAGCTGAAATTATTCAATTTATTTGATTTAATATAGCAAACGGGTAAAGATTACATCCCCTGAATGATATCTACCTGTTGGACTTTGGCATTGAGATTTTCGAGGCTCAACTCTGACCTCACGTTGGAAATGGTTTGGGCAACGATCAAACTGTAGAGCTTTTCGATTAAATACCTTCCCTCTTCGACTGTGTTTATCGATTGGAGGGATACTAAATCTGCTTCGCTTTTTGAGTCTTCTATTTCCATAATATTATGTTGACATTCTGATATTGACTCCTGGAAAACAGTAAAGAATTGACTGATTTGTAATGAGTGCTTTTAAAAAATCGATAGAAATATTAAATAGAAGTTTCGAGTCCGGCAGACTTCGGTTACATTCACTCATTTCATCACTCATTAGAAAACTTTTCGACTCACCTGTATGTAATCCATATTAGCTTGGGCGGATTCGATTTGTTCTTCGAGAACCTGGATTTCATTGGGATTCGTGTTTCTCAAAAGCCTTAATGAATCTCGTTTTTTCATCAATTGCTCTAATTCTTTCCCCAAAGATTCTCTCTCGTTGATTAGCCTAAAAATATTTACGTCTGTGAGTTTATTATTTTGTTCAATCGAGCATTGAAAATCGGGATTACAGTGGGCATTGCTTAAAAAACGGTTTCCCACATAGTCGGCCTTACTTTTTTTTAATTTTAGACTCGTAACGAATTATGAAAGAATTGGTCTCCCCCTCATATATTTGGCCAAAGAAATTATTAGTTTTTTTTTGCTAAACAATAATGTTAATTAATATCATTTCAAATAGAATCTAATTAATTCGCTTATTAGAATTCAATTCGATTGAGGAAAAAAAAACCTGAATTTCCATAAAAATAAACCATTTCGTGGGTGTCATTTACTAAAATGAGATGTTCGCACACTCCAAAGTATCAATTATCCGCGCGAAATCCGTCATGATTTTTGAGTAGGACATTATCGTGTGCACTGTAATTTTCCAAAAGTGGTAGTACCGGCAATTTCAGTTTTGATACGGGTATGACGGGAAAGAGCGATATTGAATGAACATATGTTCACCGAACAAATGATTCTCTTTGCTGAAATGCTGTAGGGTTTTGAGACTAATCGTATTCCACCGGAATTACCTTTCCATTTCCTTCTCGGACACGGCTATCGCCTTTTTGTTGACTTTGACTTTGTTAATGTTCTTTTCTATGACGGTCCACTTGTTTTTGGCTTCTTTCGGGGAGAAATCACTCGTCGTCTGCCGCAGAACTCTTCCGGCAGCTTTCGAGGACATTATTCCTTTGGCTCGACTGCGCAAGGCGGTCACCTCCTCATTTCGCCGTCTCAGCACAGCTTCCTTGACACGGTTCTCTGCTTGTAAGGATCGAATTTCATTCTCTCGTCGCCTTGACTCTTTCCTTAACATGGCTATTTCCTTGGTTTTTTGCATTTCGATTTGCTACGATCGGAAAAAAATTTTCCCAAATAAGACACAGTTTTAGTGTTTATGGCTGCTGTCGTCTGCGGTTGTACCTTATGCTTTTGAGCTTCTTCTTTCATCTTCTTCATCAGATTGACTTTGGCACGTTTCATCTCCTCAACCTCAACCCTCAAAGATTTTAACTGACCGCTTTGCTGATTTTGCTCCCTTAGAAGTTTTGCATGCTGCTTCTGTGCTGACTCTAACCTTCTCACCTCTCTCTGCATTTCATTGACTTTTCTTTCGTAGTCATCTTTCACTTTCTTTATCTGAAATAATCCAATCAAGAAAATAAGTTTTAATTTATTTATTATTATTCTCCTGTTCGAGTTAGGAATTTTTTTTTGCATTCCAAATATGCTTATTGAATGACGGGTTAGTGGGTTTCGCTGTGCATCTGAAATTTAATAAGAAGGTTATGTTGGTTTGAGATGATGCTTCCCCCCTCAAGGACGAATATTTCTGGACGATCAAACTTGACCCATCGGAAGAGGTACTCCTTATGTTTTGGAACGCTCTTCCATACAATAACAGAACGTTCCGGAATATTATAAATGATTCGCTTAATAAGAGAATATCAATAATGGAATAAATCCGAAATACTCTCAAATAACAGATTCATATAATCTCAAAATTAAAAAAAAAAATTCGAGAGTATTTCAAATCCAGTTGTTCAGAAATTAATAACTGATTCCCATTAATTCTGTTAGACTGTAAAAAAGAAAAGTTAATCAAATCAATTATCTTCTCTTTATCTTACTTCTGCGTTACCCTTTCGATGTAGGAACTGTAAGAGAAATACGTTCGTTTCAATTAAACATTTTTCCCCCAGAATTTCAAACAAAGATGTGCAAACACTTAACGTATGAATGGATTCCCACCTTATCGGACGGCTGATTGTGTTGGCCGGCAAAAGAGGCCAACACTTTGTCTCGTTCTTCCTGAGTAGCTCGAATCCTTTCTTGCAACTGCAAAAGCTTCTCCTCGTAGTGTTGTTTCATGGAATGGAGCTTCTGCTGCGATCTTTCCAATTCCTCTATGAGCTTTTGTTTGATGGATATTTCGTTTGTGAGCTCGGCCAACTCGAGGCCGTACTTCGATTCTGTGTCTTCGGACTCTGACGATTCGGAACTGGACTCGTCGTTTTCATTGCCTGTGGAAATTTCAAAAATTGTGGGTTCTATTCCTTATTCCATCCGTGTTCTGTACTCTTTCATGACAAACCTTCTGCATCCGAATTATCACTTTCGGCACCGTTTCGTTCCGTCTCGTTATTCCCATTTTTCTCCCGTTTCTCCCGTTTCGACAATATTTCCATGTCTCTTGATAATTCTAATTTGGCTTCTGCTATTAAATTGCTAGTATCGCTAAACGAAAAATTGTGATCTGAAATGATCGCAGAAAATATATTAATATATGCAACGGATAAAATTAGACGGAATCGAAGTCAAACTCACCGCGGATGGACCGGGAGGAGAAAATGTCGGGAAAGCGGGACTTTCTCTTAGGTAAAGGAATTTCATGCAGGGTGTGATGTCTTTGAGCAAGAACTTGTGGATTCTCGGTCCGACTTAATTCGCAAGCGGAGCGAGGTTTCATCAAAACGATTTCAGGGGTTGAGGTTCCCTCGGAGAAGGATTGGGATGCTGGATAAGGACCAAGTGCAAGGATTTTACGATTAGTTCTTTAAACTAAATTAATTGGTGGCTGGCTGCCTGCGGGCAATTAACTCTAAAGAATGCGCAAGTCATGAATGTGGGTTTCCGCAAAAGAATGCAGAAGCAACGCGAATGGAAACACCCGAAAGAGAAGTACTAACTTGTAGGCGAAAGTAGAAGTGGCTGCTGTCGTGACGAATTTTTCCTTAATTGCTGACACAAAGCCTCCGATTCTAGTAACTTCGCTTGGAGCTCTTGTATTTCTTTCAGGTACCCGGTTACGATTTCCGAAACGTCGGAACCTCCCTCGCCGCACTTCACCCAAGAGCTGGCCGCCTTTTCGGCCAAAAGTTGAGTATTTTTTTTAACTAAAGTGTCTATTGTCTCTTGCATTGCTTTCAGTCTTTTACGTAAATTGTTTGCCTCCGTTTGCAGCAACATATTTTCGTGACACATATCATTGACGACTTCTACCCCTTCCGGACTGACCAATCGCTTGCCTGGAAAAACCAAATTTGTTTTCACACGAATCTCCGAAAACTTCAGCACTCCGATGACTTACCCTGCTTGTACTCTAATAATTCTATCTGCAATTCCTGAATCTGCTGCCTGAGCAGAGCGATTGTTTTTGAAGACTTGTCCTGATTGACCACTACTTTGTTCTTTATGTTCCGCGCTCGGTTAGCATAGTTTAAAGTGTTCAAGGTTTCCATGAAATCGCTGTCACTGGGAGAAATGCACGCTATCATCACAGTCTGACTATTACCTGAAGACACCGTCACAATTAAAGGCAATTCTTCGCATTTTTTGACAGAATAAAATAATTAGTTTTCAGACAACTCACCTCCCAGTGAATCCTGCAGCAATCGCGTCAGTTTCGAATCCCTATAAGGCACATGTAGAGCTTTTTTTGTTTTATCTCCTAAAGCAGATATTACATTACCGAGAGCAAGCTGTAACGTAAATACTATTATTAAATCAAGAATACTAGTTAACATAAAAGGAAAGAAAGAAAAGGTACGAATTCCTCTTTGGGGGTTTTTCATTTAAGGTCAGAGATGACCGCGGGTTATACACAGTTCAGAAAAAATTGGGCCGTTGTCGCATTAAACTTAAAATCACGATCAAATGTCTGACGTTTATCCAGAACTTACCAGTCCCCCATTAATGGAAATCCCCTCCCTGGCCCTTTCTCCAGTAGCCTGAGTCCTTTTAAGGCGTTCGGAACCTGCCAAATCCACAAAATGGAATTTTGCTGACAAAGTGGCAAATTCATTTTTCCCATCAATTTCGGGATCGGCGTTATCCTGAAAGTTTTCATCCCAATTTTTTTTTTTGAAACTGATAGTGAAAAATGAATGTAAATTCTGCAAAGAGGAATCATACCTCTATTCGGACTAGCTTTTGCTGTTTAATTAAAAGTGTGAAAATGGCGTGACTTCTGGATGATTGAGAGTTCATTTGGGTGGCCCCGGTTGTTCTGGACAAAGCACCTTGCCGCAGAAGATTCAAAGCTTCCGCGACGCTTGTCACAGACTGCTGCGTCATGCCCCTCACGTAAATACTTCCGTTGTGGTCCTCGTGGATTTTTATACCCTTATATCTGCTAATGTAACCTTGAGTTGGATCTAACAAATCTATTATTTCGTCATTGTACAACTCCATAAACTGAGCATCGATTTTGAATTCGGGAGGGGGTTCCCCGTTCTGTCGGGCGTTTTGAATCCTTTCTTTGATTCCTCCGAACAAATGATGTATCGCCCGGGGAAGGATCCCGACTTGATGTTCTTGTATTTCCACCTCGAATCCCGTGCCCATCGTGTAAGTCTTTCCACTCCCAGTCTGAAACGAACGTAAATCATGTAACTGGATCCGTTACCGCCCTTTGTTCTTCCTTGACTTAACATTGTGGCACAAAAAGAATTAAGTGGCAGATATTTAAGGGAAATTTTCTCCCCAAAAGCGCCCAAAAATTTTTTTTTCAATTAGTTTTGTCTTGGTGCGAAGGATAAATAATAAGTTTTATATAAATTACTTTTAGATAAAAATTTCAAAGTCTGCGCTTAATGGATTAAAATTGCTGATAAAATGGAAATACCTTCTTGAAATATTTTGCAGTAAAATATCATATATTTTCTTGTGGGTTTCTTGATTTATTCCTTCAGGATCATACATCATCTGGATATTCACAATTAATTTTATTTTCAAAGGCGAATAAAAAGTGGGAGTTTTGGGTTAATTTTGGCAAAATTTTGATTTTCCAGTTGTATGTAATTTTGATCGGTAACGAAATATTATAAAAATAAATTATTACAATTCTCTAACCCTTAAAACCAGCTCGGTCTAGCCGATTGAAGTAACTAACAGCTAGAAATTATCTTTCAACTCTTTGCCTTCAAATAACAGGTTTGTACTTAAGATAGCAAGAGGCTCCCGGAAGGTTTCCATTCCGCTGCCATCGTTATCGCGCCACTGGTTTGACCTCAATGGAATTTTTTCTTTAAAAATTATTTCAGTATAATAAAAACATCAATGCGTGATAATTTTATTTGTAATAGCCTTATCTACCCCACGGTAAAATTTAATCGCAAATGCAATTTCAATGGTTATCAGTAATCTATTTAAACAACAACACTCTAGAAGGCAGTGCGCAATCTTTACGTATGAGTGCATAGCGGCACTGAAAGAACAGAAAGGTAATAAATTTCCTCGAAAGAATTGTGCAACTTTTATTTCTGATTCTATCTGTGAGAGTGTGCGAGAGCTCTCAGATTTTTCAATGTATAGTAAACGTATTGTTTATAAGTTTTGTCTTTAACGGTGAATGGGCATTTGTTTTTTCTTGCACCCCCAATATCCCCTGTTATTCGATTCAAGTTTCTATCTGACCAATCACCTCAGTTTACTTTTCTAATTCGAAACCTCGTTGTTAATTGGTCTTAATTGCACGGTTTGTCTGATTCGTTTCCGGTGTTGCACTAAAAGAAATGCACCATTTGACACTTAAACAGATTTTCTTGGATTCTCCCGATGATACTAAAAGAGCCTTAATACTAATTTGACTCCCGCATAAGTAGAGTCATTGACATTATAATTTTGAGTAGACATTCAAAATGAAACTTCAACAATTAGCACCTGCTTTTAGTTTTAATAATTATGCAGCTAAAAGAATTTACTGTAATGAAATCCTCAATCACGTCATTCGTTCTGCCAACGCAAGCTTCTTATTCCTCCTACAACACTTACATTTTCCAGTGTTTGAAATAACATTATTCATATTCATGTAGGTCTTTTTTTTTCTAAGTAAACTAATATGAATTCCCTCGCCCACAGCCTTACTCTTGAGAAAAAAAGAGAGGGGGAAGAGAGAAAAGCGGTTGTTGGAGCATCATTCTTCATTGCCAAAATGTATAATCCTTTCCTTTAATGGAATTTTTTTTTTAATAAATCGATCTATGACAAATTTTTTCATCTGTCACATTCCAGGAATGTTCACTCTCTGGTTATATTTCTGGATTATATTCTACCGTCAGATATGGCAGAGGGCAAACTCTGGAATTTTGAAATATTATTTTCGGACATTTAATTCGGTGTTTTTTAATGTTGCTTACTTCTTGCCACCACTTAACCTTTGAAAAACTTCTTCATAGCCCATCAGATTACTCGATTTTTAGACATCTCTCAAGGGCTTGTCATGCCGTAAAAGCCTGGTCGAGGACAAACAAATAAACAAATTTAAATCTGTCACTCCCACAGGTTTTAATGAATTGCTTTTTTGCAAAATTACATGGTATCCGCTAAAAAGGTGGGATTTACTCCTCAGAGAGTTTCAATTCAAATTTTCCAGATGAACGAGCTGACTTTAGAACTTCAACTTGACTTAAGAATAAGTTTTAGAACGCAAGAGTTTGGTTTTAAAGAGCTAAACGAAAAATTCAAATCCTATCACTTGCAAGTGTGACCGTAAAAACTTTGTCTAATCGAGGTCACTTTTTTTATGAAAATGGAAAAGATGCATTTAATTAAAACTTTTCATCTTTAATAGTAGAACCGTTACACCAATTTTATGCATTTTACACCTATTTTCAGTTGTTTTTTTGCGTTATAAAATCAGGCATTTTAAAGTTTTTACTTGGAGGAAAATGTCGATGGAAAAAGGAAAAATAATGCTTCAACTACAATAGAGCGAGAAGGTGTAATAAAGAATGAAAAAAATAAACCCATAAACAGAAGTGAAAAAAAAGTTAAAAGCATGAAAAGATGAAAATTAAGATAAGCCCTTCCCTGGTTGAATTTTTTTTCACTGCGTGATTAACTGACCCGAAAAATGACCGCGGAAAGCGAGCAAAGGCCACAAAAGTCACTAACTTGATTTCCTCTTGGGAAATTCCTTAAGGTGTCTGCACAAAATCCTTGTTTTGCTCAGAACCAACAATATTTTCGATTTTCAGCCAATTTTTCTCGAAAAACGATCGGAATTCAAAAAGGCATTGCCAAGCGTGGGTGAGATAAAATTTAAAAAACGCAGCAGCTTATTAATTTTCTTGAGGTGAGAGAGAGCAGGGAATATGCCTCCTACTCGACAAAGACAAGTCCCGAAGTGAGAATTCCGTCATTCCAGAGCCTTTTGCTTATCTTCCTAAAAACCGCTTTCTTGGGTGGGTGTCGACGGTTACCCATAAAGGCCTCCACAGGTGGGAGGAGATGCTTTTAAGTTTATTTGCAGCATTTTGACCGTAAAGGGAGACTCATTATTTTTCTTTTATCCGGCACCCGTCCGACTAAGACTTATATTCTTAGTATGATAAATGGTAGTGTTATTTGTATACTTCAAACTGAAAAAGCGACGAGTTAAAAGCAGCCTTGCCAAATCTTCTCAAGGCAGCCTTCCGTTTCATGCATCGCGGAATTTTAAATATATTTTTATTAAAAAGCTTATAAAGTTTAACATGGGATTTAAACAAAAAGCACCAGAAGGGAGAGTACGAGTTAAACCATCGAATCCACAATTGCAAGAATAAAACCGGTTTAAATTGAAAAACGGCCTCGACACAGGACTGCCATCCCGTGTCGAGACCTCATTTCAGGACGTGGCTGTCCCATTGGTCAGCAAAAATATCTGTAATCCGCCATCTCACTTTCTAAGAATAGGAGCGGCCTGACACCTCGCAGCCTCCACTAAACGAGGAAGCCTTCAAAGGTCGGCGTTAGAGCCACATAATGAAATAATGATATGTTGGTTAGTGTGTCGGCAAGTCGATCAAAGCGAGTATCTGGAGTATCAGAATATCTGGATTGCATCAACCTTATCAATTAAATATAATCAAAAAAATACTCAATTTTTCACTAGGAAATTGTCGGAACAACGAGGTAGAAAAAATTAAAAAACAATTCGATTTTTGAAATTTGCTTTTTCACCGTGTGATGTTGAAAAACGGGTTGGGTTTTTAAGGACGACAACATAATTTGTTTCTTTTGAATGGCGAATTCAGAGCCATAAGCCTTTTGGGGGTGGGAGAGGGGGAGATTAGTTTATGTTAAAATTCTTACTCAACAAACGCCGTAAATAAACAAAAGTAATTTAATCAAGAAAAGACACGTTTTAAGTGCACCGGGGCAAAATGCGAGATATTTAATCTTAGTGTTTTTTTTTCAATAATATTCCTAGGTAATAATAAGCCGTTTTTGCAGATCCTCCTAGTAGAAAGTCAAAATTTAAAGAACCAACAGGTTTGGTTTCCAAAGTCAATCAATCTGTTCGACAACAACTTCCCTTCCTAATCAATCCGGTAAAAAAATATGGAACCCTCACGTTCTTGCACCACTGTAGTGCGAAATAATCAGAGTGCGGAGAAATTTTTAAGAAGCACTTATTCATTTGCCGAATATTGCCGACTCTCTCTCGCTCTGATCACGACTTCAAGTAAAAATCTAGACAGTGTTAAATGAAATCAATTATAATTAATGCTTCGCCCATAGATTTAAATTAGCCGATGAATTTGAAAAGTGGGCAAGATCCTACTTTTAAAATTTATGGATAAAAAAAACCAGGCAACATACCTGACCATATGCAAGAACGGTCGCATTGTACCCTTCTAGAGCGCCATCTACCAATTTCTTGACGCAGGTGTTGTACACCTCTTCTTGGTCGGCGTCCATATCAAAGACATAGTCGTATGTGAAGGACCTTTCGGAACTGAGAGTGATTTGGGGCTCCCCGGGAGTCACCGAGGTGCAGATGCGACACATCTCTATCAGCTCCCTCGGAATCTGCGGTCGTATTCTGAAAATAAAAATTAGACAAATGTTAGTCCCAAATTCCAAAAGCTCTGAACTCATACTTAAAAAAAATAACACTATACTTTTCCCCATTCTTATATAATTCATTATTTTCCTTGTGATTCCCTAAAGTCTTCCATCATTATTTTATCCTTTAATGCTTATTTATAAAAAAAGGCTAGAAATTCAAACTCGGCTTCAATGATTTATATTACAAATCTCAGAGGCGTTCAAACATTAGTGGGATTTAACTATCATTTTGACATCACCGCTGCTATTACTCAGTTTTCGCTGGTGTTCGGTTAAACTCGAGTGCTTTGCCATGAAAACAAAGATGGCAAACAATTTCCTGAACATTCGCGCACGGATTCACATCAAGTTGCTCTTGGATTGACACCACTGTTGTGGTGAAAACCTGGCCAAGCGTGCTACAAAATGGCAGCCGGTTATTTGTCTAGTTAGGCATTCCTACTCTCTAATTCTTACCTTTTTATTTTTCTACTCAACCCTCAGATTATCTAAAACAATCCCCCACACTTATTCATCTAAATCAACATATATTTTTTCATGATCTATAAGTATTTTATGACTGCGAACCAAAAAGCAAGATTTCGAATCTTGGGAGAATTTTATTTTTATTTAATTATTTATTTATTTTTCGATAAACATACTCGGCGTTTTAAAGCTGGTAAACTACTTTATAAAGGAATGTAAATAAAGCTGAAATTTCCTCGTAATGGTTTCTATTAATAACCTTGTTGGTACGTACATGGTGTATTTACTAATACAGTATTACATATAAATAAACCATGTCACTCGAAACGTTTGTGGACATTTTACCTTAGCGTCGCTCGTAGAAGTTATAAGCATTAAAATTAATAATACTGCTCCACGGTCATTTCATTCTGTTATCTAATCACTCCATCAATTACCAACAGTTGATTTAGTCAGACTTAATGACAATTAACTAATAAAAAAAAAAGGTTTATAAAAGCGCAATAAAATCATTTGCTTTGTCTACTTTTCAATCTAAGTGTGAAAGCGTTTTTCATTTCAATTTCACAAGTGTGCTTTTGTGAAAGTTCTCGGCTAATAATTACCAATTATCGCGACCAAAAGTCTAATTTCCCCCCCCCCCCCCAACTTTCAAATCGGTACTGCAAACATGGGCGTAGTCTGAAGAGCTGACCTGCGACCGAAAAACCAAACATATTGACTGAAAAATTATCATCAAAGATAAAATAAAATGCGTTTAAAATTTAACTAACTGACTGGATCTTCTCCAAGCCAAGACGCAGGTTTTATGGATGCTAGAGTTTTTTTAAATATTTAAAAATAATGAAATTAATCTTTCGCTGCAATCAAAATACAATAACTATTACAATTAATTTATTTAAAGGAAGTGTAATAGCAAAAACGCAAGTTTAAACGCTTTATTCTCAAAAGACTTTGTCTCTAGAAGGAAACTTTGATTTCCTGCCAGCTGCCTCCTTATAAGGTCTTGGCCTTCCTTCTGGCCCCAACCTGGCTTCGGGGACTTCTCTGCGGTGATATTACTATGACAAAAGTTTGGAAATTTTTTACTTTCATAAAAAAATATCTCATCAAATTTACCAATCTTAAATAGAGTGTTTACGCTTAAGAAAATAACATTTTTCTTAGAATAATATCTCTATTTGTAATCAATAACTGAAAATCTCTTCTATCATTTATGAGTAAACCAATTGTTTATTAGTGATTACCTGAACTTAAATACTGATCTTTACATAAGTTTAAAAAATTGTTTTAACTTCAGACGTTTCATATAAATCACAAAATTACAGTAAAAACGAAAGTATTATAAAAATTATAAGTAATTTATAATCTCGCTGAGAACAGACATTACTGAAAGTACATTACGTAATGTAAAAAGCACCTGTATGTTTTTTAATACATTTGAGAATAATATTAATATATTTTAAACTATTTTTCATAATCTATTAATCCATTTTTGCTTCTCTTTGTTATCCTAATTTAGCAAATAAGGAATGACCAAAAACGTGGTGAAGTTAAAATAAACTAACCAATGCGATAACAGTTTCATTCTCACAGTTATCAAAAAAATTATCCTATAAAATTAAATTACATCCTTAAATTAAAGTTTTAACTCTTTAGAAAAAAAACGTATTAATGACCTTTAGGGAATTGGCCAGTAACCTCAAAATAATTTCAGTGCAGGCTTTGAACCCGTGCATCCACGGTTCCAATTTTCAATGCCAAACACTCCAGTCCGTCTTTGAAGAGGCTTTTCACTGAGCCAGATGGAAACTCTTGGAATTGTGACCTTAATTTTCAAGGAAATCGACATCTCGAACCTGGCTCTGAAAAAGAATCTGCGACTCCACAGTTTCGTACGTCACGTGTGCGAGACTAATTTCAACCGTAATTTTCAGTCTAACTAATAAAATCCGGGGGCAGCTTTTGTTCCCATTATTTCTGTTCTCGGCTGATTTTCAATGTCGTTGACGTTCACCCCCCCGACTCTAACTGAGGTTGAGAACTAATTTCAGCCTTTGTATGCAAACAAGTTTTGGGGGCGTTACCGTACTGATTAGATTTTTATATGATGTTAATTCATTTTTCCTGTAAAATAACATCCCATTATTGGTTTTAATAACTAAAAATCCAAATGTTTATGACTTTCAGGGAGGTATTGATTCAAATTCAGCCTCTGAAAGCCTCAGCACTTTCTAAGAAACGAGAATCATAACATTACCGTTTCTGTCCTTATGAAGTTGCACTACATATTGACTAATATTGACGATTTAGTTGGTTGGTCGGTTTCTTTTCTTCTGATGGAGTTTTTTTTTATTTTACTGGAATAACTATGAAATAAAAAATAATACTGACAGAATGCGGTTGTTCCAAATCAGAATCATTTTTCCATTCTCTTCATCATGTGAACATGTTCGCAATTCCAACGGCTTATTTTTCGCAACATGACCCCCAACTCCGTCAAAGCTTGAATTGTGCAAATAGTGAAATCCTTCTGGGTTTGTTTATTTAAGGAAGGTAATAATTGGTTTCAATCATTTACCTGTCGGTTTTTTGCGTTGCATAAGACCCCGGTGTTTCTGAGTGGGTTCGGTCTTTTTAAAATTTTAAAAGTCGACTTAAAACCCGACAAGGTGAATGATACCCGAATACTTTGTATTCGAAGGAAGGAAGGCATTCCCTCGAAGAATTACAAAATGAATAAACTTCCGCCGTTTTAAATTCGACGACCTAAGAAAAGATCGAAGGCCGTGATATGGCAGGCGACTAAGTTGCAGGTGTCTACGCTCGACTGGTTTAATGTCCAAAATCGTTCCTGAAACCACTGAAAAGACCTCCGTGTTTTGTCACCTATTAAAATCAAATTTTATCCTAAGCCTTTGTTTGATTTTTGTTGCTTTCTTGCATTGTGAAATTATCCTTTAATTCCGATACGGGTGGTCTTCATTTAAATTTCGCTAAGAGGAGTAATTTACGTAATTTAAATTTAAACGAGATACAAAAACGGGGAAGAAATCCATCGTTTATTAATGAGCCGAATATGAGATAATAAAATCAACATGTTATACCTTCAGTAAAGAGAACTATTCTTTTTTCTAACTAAAAAGAAAAACTTATTTAGTTTTCCTTTTTCTCCAGGCACATGAGAGAAAATATTTATGCAAATAATTCTCATATTCAAGGTCTTTCTCCGGGAAAAAAGGAAACCTTACGAAGAGTTAACCGTATTTACGCTATGTCTGAAGCCGAAGGTCAACTCATAATTTCACAAGATATGTTTCCTGAACAAGTTCAAATTTTCCAGGGAGAGTTTAAAAGATCGGTGGAAATTTCTAGAATGATTGGGTTCATAATTCTGAAGTACTGCTCATGGAGACCCATCAAAGACATATGAAGGTCGGCCACGGACGACAATACGAAAAGTGTAATGTATTTTCATCGCTTTTGTCTAACCCCACTGTCCCTTATCCTCATAAAATCTCTTTGTGCACACCAAGATAACCGATTTTAACATTACGAATCACACAAACATTATTTTTAGGTTCCACCTGCGCTTCCTTGTTTGCCATGATGATGTCACTCTAAACATAAAAATTTCCGCTCATACTTAACTCCAGGTGTTAAAACCATAATGGAAATCAGCTTTTGTTTTAACATTATAGGTCCTAAGAGTAGCCGAACATAATAAGAACTTGAAGAAAAAAAACATTTACGGTGAATTAGGCCAGATTAAAGACAATCGCACTTGAAAAGGATTAAAACTCAATACGAATGCAAAAAAAAGGATGACAAAGAACGATAATTAAACTTGCAAACATACAAACAAAACAAAAACCCAAAAGGGCATACAGATAAGAAACTAAAATGCAGAAAGGAAAAATGTCAGATTAAAATAAGTAATGAAGTTTGGAAAAATACTTGGAAATGGGAGTACAAGGCAGAGATAAAAAGGTGAAAACACAACTGAGGCAAAATACACTAAAAGAGGGGTCACTAATTGCGTTTTGACTTCGAAATGATTTTGCGTATCCGCGTCAATAACTGATTGGGAGAAAAAGTGAGAAACTCGCGTAGGTACCGTGTTCCTATGTTGAAATATGGAAACTTGTTCGCCTGAGCGTACTCCTTTGTCATCATTAGCAATTTAGGATTTGAAGTGCGAAAGAAAACGAATTATTACTGCATTTGTACACCTTCTTGAATGCCATGGGTTTTCAATGAACAGCAACTCTGTCATATAACCAATTTAGACCTATGGCAAAAGAATCAAAAGTTACAACAAGTTGGGGTTTGACAATAACCTAATTCTGGGAAGAATCAAATCTGAAGAACCATTATTTTTATGTATTCGAACCATAAATTAAACTGACGACCAATACAAAGTTGCACTTTGGTGAAAACTGGATCTCTCTGATTTGACAAACCTTCCATTAAAATAATCTGGCAAACAAATGAGTTTTGAGTAGGCAAAATATTATATGAAAACCCAATGAAAAGAGTAGGAATTAAAGTGGGCGGTAGTCGCTATGTGACTGCATCTGTGCTCGGTTTTCACCAGGGTTCAACTGTACCTGTTTTACTAATGATCAAAATAAAACTCAGCTTTTTGATTTTGATAAATCTTATTTCCTTATAACATAATAACTTTCTAACATTCTTAGATTTTTAAACTTCAAGCCGAATAAAAATTACTCAGAAACAGTAAAAAGTTAGTAAAATCATAACCTCTTATTTTGGTAATGAAATGATTGACAATTACAAAAAATCCCAGAATATTTGAAGACATTATAGTTTTAAAAATTGATTAATATCCAAAACCCAAACTGTATAGTATTAACAAATACAACTATTGGTATCGTAACAGCAATAATAGTAAATCGACCTTGACTAAATAATAAATTTTTTTATATACGGTAGAAAAGAGAAAATAAAAAAGTGTGAATTATCATGTGGGACTCATGAATGAATCTGAATGAAATTAATCCGATTCAACAGTCCGGATAATACCTTGGCCAACGCCAATTCAATACAAAAATCTCCGAACCTAACATATTTGGGCAAATTGGTCAGGGTCGACAAACATTTATTAAATGCTACTAAACGTTTGGTTTGAATCGATGAAATTTCCATAGATTTAAAAAAAAACTTTACTCTGGAAATAACTCCTCCGTTCCAGAATAAAGTTTCTCTCTCTCTCTCTCTTTAAGATAATCACGATACTCATGAATTCATGAATCTTTTACAAGTTCAAAGGACCTTCGTGAAAAGAGAAAACCACTTTTGTCATGGTTCGAGAACCAGATGATTGATGGGAACACGCTTTTCGTAACTGAAATAAAAGACAATGCTTTATAGAGTCTTTCTTTAGCTTTAATATTCATCAAAATAATCTTTCAGTTACAGTATGAATTTTATTTTGGCAAATATTCATCCATTTTTGATTTTCATAACACAATGCCTCTTAAAGAGATGTTCTAAGAAAGTTTGCAACTATTCCCATGAAAATTTCGACTCATCGGTTCTTCTTTAAAAGAAGAAACCTCACTTTGTCTTATTTGGTCAAATGATTTACTAAAACTGCAGAGAAATTTTTTTCTAAAAATACTGCACTTCTCTGGAATGTGTATATCTATTCTTTATATAAGGCAACACGTATTTTTCTTAACTGAAATTTCAAAATAGATAAAGTAAATGAAAACTAACGAAAACATAGCAGAAGGTTTTCAAACCATAATAATGGGTAATAAAGCAAAATAAGAAAAAAATAAAACCGAAACTCTAAAATGGAAGAGACATAAATACGAGCCAAAGGAAAAACCGAACAACTTAAAAAATGATTGGGATTCCCCAAACCGCTTATTAAAAACCTGAACGCACTGAAAACCTATTTCAAGATTGCAATAGTGTTTAGTTTTAAATAAGACAAAAAAATAAACTAATGATAATATGAAATCGTGACATTTTAACAAAGACTCACGTAAAGCGCTTTTTCGAGACTCAAACTTTTTTCAATGTTTTCGCGTATGCAAACAAATTAGAGATTACGAATCGGTATCTTCTGTTATGAAAGCGTTACACAGTCATCTCGACCTAGCTCAACAGGTTATCTCTTAAAAATAAATAATTAAACAATTTGAGGATGCGTGAAATCACTTTCTTGGCATTTTATTTGGTTGAAAAGCACACTTTCTAATTGTTTTACTTGTTGTATACTTTCCCCATAATTTTAAAATTTAAGTACTTCATTGGAAAATTTTGAAAATATTTGACTGCAACTTATTTTTTTAAAAAGAAATTAAACACCTTTTAAAAAGAAATTAGTACCATTTTGTCATTAATGATATCAAGATGATCATTAAAACACTTAAATAACTTCCAAAGTGAAGATTATTAGAAAAACACAGATGTAAATGAAAATTAAGGCAAGATTTTTATTATTAAGAAATAACTTGAGTGTAATTACTTAAGTAATAAATTAATTAGATATTATAAATCTAATTAATTTGATAGCTATGACATTATAATTTGTAATAAATATCAATATAAAAATACTTTTGAAATCATTACATTTAATTTCTGCAAGCAGACTTTAGTTCCAACTGCAGTTGATTAATAAAAACTAAAAAATAAAATGCTTGAGGCAGAGCAACTGCATCCTTGTATTTGCTGCAACAATATGTAATTATCAAAACAATTTAAAATCAAAATTACTGCACAAATTTTTAAATTCAACATTGAAATACTATTTGTTCACAAAAAATTGAATGCTGCAGGTTTGGAAATAAATATTGAGAATATCTATCATTAAAATAAAAACACCAAATTTGAAAAGAAGTATGATATGACTGTACTTTATACAAATAATTAATATAGTAGGACTAATTTTGAAACAAAACTTATACTATAACAATATTATATTTTTCATAAATCAAATACATATATTTATAAATATACCACTCCCTTAATTTTTTCAGAAATTCATTTATATTAATTTAGTGATGTTCACTTGGAATATTTTTTAACTAAATGTGACAAGTTTATTATTGAATAGACATGACATTTCTGAAAAAACATAGTCAAGATTATTATATAAAGCATTAAAAGTTTTAAAGTAGAGCAACAAACAATTTGATTAACGTTCACTTCTTCACTGAAAGGAAAAAATTTATAATTTGTCAGTACTTTATAAGAGAAATAATTTTGGTACCTACCTAACCGCCACTCTAACCGAAGATTCATCTTCCCCCATCACGCTTCATATTATTTAACACAAAATCGATAAATACAATGAAGATTTGAACAAAAACAACGACACATAATAGAACTACCTCAAATTTTCACATGGTTAACTAATCACCCCACGACTGAATAAAAAATTTCAAAAAAGCGGGAAACGATAAACCTTGAAGAAAGTGATAAGCTTAACTGAAGAAAACACGGCTTGACACTAATGCTTCCCATACGTTGAACACTTGAAAAAAAAAAACAGATTATTTTTCAAAGGTAAGTTTACAAGCAACTGGTCGAATGTTAAAAACAAACGACAAAATGAACCAGTAGACGAGAAGCGTCAAAGGAAAGCTTGATTGTGATTGGTCGCCATGTCTCCAGACAATAGACGGCCATATTCTCGCGGTCTGTTGTGTGTTTATAGCGTCTGATGGCTTAATTTGAAAATAGTTGTTGATTATTTTCATTAGTTCGTTCTATGTAGTGTTATTACGGTGAAGTTATTGACGAATAAAAGCTTTGTGGATTAATGGATATGGAATTTGATGAGGATTTAGATGAAAGTATTATGAATCCTAAACAAGATCAGGATTCTAATACTTCCATGTGGTTGCCTATATCAAGGAAGCTTACATTTTCACCAGTTCCGGACGACAATAATTTTTCCTCCAGTGTAAACTCAACATCTTCGCCTATCAAGATGAGTCCTCCGTGCAGAAATTTTTTAACTCTTCGTCTAACAGAAAATCCTTCGACTCCAGGAACTATATATTTGAATTCTGGTCGACGAATAATAGCGGCAGATAAATTAAACTGCCGATTGTCAGCTCCCAACCTCAATCCTTTTACTCCAGAAAGTATGTTGAAGTTGTCCAAAAAACGTTCCAGATTTACGCAAATCAGGTAAATAATTATTCGGAATTAATATTTTTTGAGTCATCAGGGTTCCGTTTACAAAATATTATGGCATGGCGGATGACAGGTGTTCGTTGCCAAAAATTAATTGCTTCTACCTGGAACCTAATACTCGGAATGTCTCATGTTCTTTGATGAAAGTTAAATTGCTTACTTTTTTATTCAAATACGTTGCCATTGGAAAATATTATATAAAATCTTTTATTACTCAAATATTTTTAGATGTAATTTCCATAATAATCCATTTGTGAGGTTTTGGTTTTCTATCTAAAAGCTTTTTAATTTTGTGTAGTTGATTCTGTCTTTAATAACTGCAATTACAAAAATATAATTGTTTCATTCTTGTGTAAGGTCTCAGATATTTATAATTTTACATAGGGTAAAAATCTGACTATCGTTGAACTTGGGTGAATCAAAGTATGCAAAAGTAAAATGATATGAAGATTGCACTTAAAGATAATTTCTGTATGTTTTGTTTTCAATTATTTGAAGATAAATTATGAAGTTTAGGTTCCATCTTGCAAAATAGTAGCAGCAATGATTTTCCTATATTTTTTAAAAGTGTAGAAATATATATCATAATTAATTTATGGTCTTTTTTTGTGTAAAAATTACAATAGGAAACTAAAGATGCTAAAATTTTGCATTTCATCGAATAAATCTTCCCACACATGCATTTGAGTATTATTATTAAGAAACACTATTGGTTTGTTTTGTTTTTTTAGTAAAAGTGCAACAAAAGATATTAACATGGAAAACAATAATGTGACAAAGGACAGCGAATACACAGGAGAAGTTGACAGTGATGTGGAAGAGCAACCGGTCAAAAGGTTTGCCATAATAGAATCCAATACAGGACTCTCCCGATATTTGACTGAGTTTGAACAGAGAAGCCTTTTGGGTACAGGAGAATTTGGATGTGTTTATAAATGCAGAAACAGAATGGATGGATGTGATTATGCAATTAAAAAGAGTTCAAAAACCATTGCCGGAAGTGCTAATGAGTAAGTCAAAGGAGCTTCAATTTTTAATCGATAATGTTGATTCTAAAACAAATCCTATTTTGCAGGAGGAAAGCTTTGAACGAGGTATTCGCACACGCTGTGTTAGGTAAACATGAAAACGTTGTCCGATACTTCACGGCTTGGGCAGAGGATAAACACATGCTGATACAAAACGAATTTTGCAACGGAGGTTCCCTGCAGGATGCCATAGAAAAACATCGAAGCAATGGAACCTATTTTCCGGAATCCGAAATCAGAACGATCCTTTTACATTTGGCAGAAGGCCTTAGGTCAGTTTTTGCCCCCTTCTTTTTTTTTCTCCTTTTTTTAAGCCAACATGATTAAATTTTTTGCATGTTTTTCCCCTTTTTAGGTACATTCATTCACATAATCTAGTTCATATGGATATTAAACCTGGCAATATATTTATATCTCGGGAGCCGAGGGTTCGACCTATTCACCACCAAGGCGATGATAGTTTTGAAGAAGAAGAATCTCAAGTAACATACAAAATAGGTGGGTAAAATATTTTACCGCATGGCCAAATGAGATAAATGCTGTACAGAAGTTGAGAATAGAATAAAAGAGGGTAAAAAAGGGGGAGTGAAGTCAGCTGTTTACCGGGACCCTAAAAGTGGAATCTCTAACAATAAACTCGAGGGATGACAACACACCTGTTTTGAGAGCGTAGGCTGCAAGAGAGTCCTTGAGGGTTGCAGAGAAACTTGCTCACGCAAGAAATCTTGTTTGTGGGTTGCTTTGTTCATATATATATAGTTTTAATGGCTCCTGAAACCACCTTTTCCAGTCTGAACATTTACTGCGTTATTTTCGTTTAATGTATAGCATTTTCGTAACCGGAATGGTATCGGAGGGAAAAGTCGAGTTTTGGGAAAAACTCATTTTACGAACTTGTAGGTGATTTGGGACACGTGACCTCAATCGCCACAATTCCAACGGCTGTGGAAGAAGGAGACACGAGATATTTAGCAAAGGAAGTTTTTCACGACGACTATAGTAACCTGACGAAAGCTGACATATTTGCATTGGGTTTAACTGTGTACGAAGCAGCCGGCGGAGGTCCGCTGCAGAAAAACGGTCCCGAATGGCACGACATTCGCGAAGGGAAAATACCACAGTTGAAACATTGTAGCAAAGAATTGAACGACTTGATAAAAGTAAGTTTGGTCCTGGCTTTCATGACCTAAATTTTCAATGCTTAAACCCCCTTTTGTTTTGATTTTGACTACAGCAAATGACACATCCCGATCCGGAACAAAGACCGACGGCTCTTCAAATACTTAAAAGTAGCGTAGTTTGTTCGACTTCTAATAAAACCAAAGAACAATTAGAAAGAGAACTCCAGGCTGAGAAAACGAAGAGGCAAATTCTTGAGAAAAAGTTAAAAGCAGTTTCAACATTATTCAAAACTAAAATGATAGGTAAGTGGAAACGGCATTTTAAGGGGTCACTCGTTCCCTTTGCAGCTTTGCTTGATTCACCGAATTGAATTGATGCCTTGCCGACTGGGTATTTTAATTCGTAGCTCAATTTTGTCTAAATAGTAAATGATTATCGTTTTCAGGTAGGAACGCATCTCATGAAGGAGTTCGCACGAGATCAAATTCTAGAATCGTCGGTAAAAATGTCAACAGAAGTCATTCCACAACGGAGTTCGGATGGTGATATAATGTGAGAGGAAACAACTTCTCATTTCATTATTTTGTAACTTTTAGTCTTTGTCTTTCTCCCATTATCCCCACCATACCCTCCCCTCTCTCCCTCCCCGCGGTCCTTGAAAAAGTTTTCACATTAATTGGTCCTGTGTTTTGACGTATTTTTTTTGGTTTTGGAGCGTTGCTTCGAGCAATCGGATTTCATTCAATTTAAAATTCTCTTGCTTATAATTTGAGAAATTGTGCTTCAGTTTGTATTATTTAAACGTTAAGGCGCCAGGGGCTTTGGTTGGATTCGTAAACCCTTTTTAAAGAAAAATAAGTTCCTCAATTTTTTAGCGTTTAGGTTATATGCAGGGATGACTTCGATCCGTGTGGTCGGACTGCACTTACCAGTACTGTATACCCAGAAATTTATGTGAAATTTAAAGTTAGCTTAAAATTTTAGATGCAAGGAGATATTGAGAGGTTTTTCTAACGTGTGATTTAAGTACTTGTTTAGCGACAATGTTTACCGACAGTACCACCAATGTATGAGACTTGAAGTTCCCAAATTGGGGTTGGGGAGTTGAAGTTTAAAGAGATGTTTTATGAGGATATGAGAAAATGAGGTGGAGTCTGCGGTGGGCGTAGAAATAAAAATTGCCGAGATCACTTTCGAGTGCAATTTTAACTATTTCTTCGGCTTTTCTGTTATCCCACCGCTGTCTCTATTGCATTTTCTTCTAACCTCATAAAAATACTCTGGCAAAATTACTCACTTTTGAGCTTTTCTTTCGTCAACATTCAGTAAACATATTTCGATTAAATTAAAAGGATGTTTCTGCACTTTAGAGCAGTTCTGCCCTATTTCCGAAATTTTTTATTCTAAGAAAATTAATGTTTTATTAACTCTTTCAAAATAAATATTTCTCAGTTAAAAACGTGAATAAAATCTGTTTAAAAAGTACTCATAAAATGACAACAAAAGTAAATAAACCTATTATTTTTATTTACTGGCAATAATTTAATGGCTACTAAATTTGTGCGACCTTTAATAATGACATTCGGTTAATAAACTGTGAGTGACATCGCCATCGGAAATCGGCTTTAGAACTGCTTTAAAGTGTTAATTCTATACTGATATTTAGGCGATCTTTAACCATCCACTCCCCAACGCTGAAAGGCTTCGTCGCTGTCGGCAGTTAATGTTCATGCTTTTCCAACGTGAAATGCGGAAGCAAAAACGAAAAGGCTTTGCTGGTTGATTTTTGTTTTCTTTTTAACAATGGTTTTTATATTAGATTGCGTTTCAAAACGTTTTAGGGTATTTACAGTTTTAAATCACTGCTTGTTTTTCTTTTATTACGTTAATTTTTTGTTACAAACATTTCGCCTTGAACTGAAGGGATTAAGCGAATGTAAGGTGGAAGAAGGTGAAGGAAGAAGAAGTTCAAAAAATTAAAGAGTCAAGGAAGAGTTTTTCAGTTAGAGTGAAAGCAGAGAAAAACTGGAAAGCGAAGACGGGGAAGAAAGTAAAAATTATTCTTTAAGAATTTGCCGGTTGAAAGAGCTTTGGAAGAAGTGATGCTAAAATTAATTTGAGTCCTCTGCGTTTGTATCCTTTCAAATTAAAACCAATCCTAACAGCAAAAAATTAGGGTCAGATTTTTTTGAATTCCTAAATATTTTATAATCACTGAACAAACTGACCATTTTTGAATTTTTTTACGGCGGGATCGAAAATGAATAGTAAAAAACTGAAATTCGTTTTAAATTCGGAAAAGAAATTGTAATGAATTTAATTTTTTGGAAATTCCACTCATTGCAATACAACGCTACTTTATTAGAAGTCGTGATTTGGCTAAAATTATTTTGCTTTTTAACCAAAACTGATGGTTCTTCAGAAGACATATTCAAGTGATTATGGGAGCCGTTATATTATCGGTTAGTATTTATGTTTTGTCGAAATTTCAGAATGCTGACATCAGTTATTTATATTGTTAAAATTTGAGATGATATTCGTTGCAAATTAATAACATTCGGGAACTTCCAAGGCCTTTCGTTCCAGTAAAGGTTCTTCCATCTCTTCTTACATCACCTTCTTCAGAAGTTATGCCTTCTGCTTTTCAACTCAGTTCAAATACGGGCCCACGATACCGTAATAATTAACTTATTAAATAAAATTAACTGAAGCCCTAAAGCTCACGAGTTAGTTTTCAAATTGTTTCCTTTATTTAAACTTTTCTGGACATTCGCTCTTGACTTTGGAAGAAATGTTAAAAATTACTCCGCTGTCAGCAGGCAGATGGAAGTTCAACATCCAACAAAAGAATCTCAGAGCGATTATTTCTGGCATAAAAAATTGGTTTCTCATACAGCCCATCTACACATAGTCGGCGAATCCAAATTTGAATATTATCGGTGCAATAGTTCTTTTTTAGCAAGTACTTTAGAGTTGGAACAACAATTTAATTCATCCCAAAGTTTGATTTAATGCTTTCGTAAGAAGTGATCAAAGCTCCATTCCATTGTGGCCGACTTCACTCAACGACTTCTTATTGGGGGAAGTGAAATGGGTGAAATTTCGAGGACGGGATCCCGAGGTAGAGAGCACCCCTTTGCAGGCCAGTGTTGTAGAGTGCTCGAGGTGGAGATTGTCATAAAATGATGAGGTGGATAAAACAAGGATTCGCGATCGGTGGTTGAAAGGCTCAGGATGCGTTCGTCCTCCCTTCCGCCGATTTGGAAAGAAAATCTACGGTATCGTCTTGCCTGAATTTGTATTGCATTCCTATACTAATTTTTTCTGTTTTAACTAGACTTTTGTAGGATTTAGTTATACGTGACTGAATTGAACTGTAGAGAAATTGACCAGATTTTGTGACTTTTGTCTTTTTTTTATGGAAAAGGTTTTTTCTTTTATTTTTTTAAAAACCTTTTTTTGTACCTTGATAACAACTTGTTCAGGGTAGCGATTGCGAATTTGCTGGGTTATACTCCATTTATGTAATTTTAAAAAATTAAAAATTCATTATATATATTTTATATTATGGTAAACATCGTTTTTATTTTTACCTTCGTCATTAAATGAGTTGGACGTGTTTTAACAGCCAGTCCTCCAATTGAAATTGCAATAGAAAACTTATAAAATTAATTTTATTCCGATTTTATCGGTTTGGTTTCCTAAAGTTATGCCTGAATCTGTCGAAAGAGCAAATTTTTGCTTTTGTTATCAGCTGCTCCCGCGATATGAAGAGGAAAAAATATATTTAAGTGTCAATGTAACTGCTGTCACAGTATTTCAATAAATACAGTATGCAATACTGTGCCACTCGGTGAGCTTTAATAAAAACTGTCAACGTTTCCAAGTGCTCTAAATGCTGGCAAAAGATTTCAAGCCCTAAATTTCGTTAGCACAAACGGCGCAAGATGTAAACATGAAATTTTATAAATTTATTAGCCATTTTTATTCTTTAAATCACGCCGCTCTTAAGTCTAATCCTGTTGTAAACATTCGTGAGCAAATATTTACCGCAGACAGCGGAGGTATGGGAAAGTTTCCGTTGAATGTTTATGAAATTCTGAAAAACCGGAGTGTGAATTCGGATGCGAAGAAGAAATTCCCTTGGGAAGTTGCTTACTTTTATTTGGAGAAACTTAGAAATTGCCTGTAATAAAAGTGCCATCCCTTATTGCATAGGGTTGATTTGGTCAGTCAATTGTAAATAATAAATTGTAATAAACTCTCCGAAAAACCCTCCGGTGAATTACTCGACATTACGTCATTTAATGAAATGCATATATCCACTTTCAAAGACAATCAAACGTACATGACATTTGTCGCAGGTAAGCAACATTTTTTCTCTTCCCTGTGGAGGTCACTCTTTGAATAATAATGAAAGAAGTTTCGGCCGCATCTTCAAAAATATTTCTTTATTCCTATTTAAATTTTATTTACATTTAAATTAGTGTATAAATATTTATTACATTTACTGGCAGCGACCAAAAAAAAATGATTTGAATCGCCAGTTTCGGTTAGGCCAGTGGTTTCCAACCTTGTGTATCGGCGCCCCCTTTAAAGAAGAAAATTGGTGCGCCCCCTTTAAAAAAAAACAAATTGTTGCGTCCCGTTAATTTATATAAAAATCAAATTTGATAAATACTCAACTGATATTATAATTTATTTAATGGCCTACAAAATAGTACACAATACTATGTAAAAATATAATAACAGAAGAAAAAAAGAATATATATTTTTGGTTTGTATTCGAAAATTATATTTTGGAAACAGCTACACGCCCCCTTGCAACAGCGCCCCACAGGTTGGAAACCACTGTATAAGCCTGAAAGAAAGGGTGGGTTATAGCAGAAGCAGAAAAAGAAATAAAAGGCAATTGTCGAATTTCCTCTCGATTTGTTCTCAGCGATTCGGAGTGTGCTTCCGCGAACTTTAACTGCAAAATCCGTCCCTGATTATAGCATTACTAGACTTCCTGCATATATTAAAGCATTCGTCGCGGATTTTAAATGGTGTGATGACCTCCCTAACCTGCCTTAACCATAAAAATTTATTATTATATCTTTTGTTTCTAGGAATTCATTTGATGCAGCATCGAGTGATTAATCCTGTGCACAAAAGCTGCAAACGAGAAAACTCAATATCTCCCAAAGGTTAAAATTGCGTGCTTCGAATACCTGACAATGGCCCGAGAAGAACTGTAAATTAAAACCGAATGAAGATAATTGGGCAGGAAAATAAAAAAAAAAGTTGTGTTGCATCGCCCCACCCTCAACTCATACAAAAGTGATGCCACATTTTGTAAATTTTTGTATTTTACGAGATCATTTGCATCTTTTTAATTTTTAAACAAAAAACTGACTCATTCAGGTTTTTACAAAAAAAAATTTATTGTCTTAATTTAGTCTTTTCGATCGGGCAACTACTCGACGACTTGTTTTGAATGTGATGCCTTTGTGTACTCTCTCAGTTGCGTTGAGAGTGTGGAATATTGAATGAATGACGAATTAAAGTGATTTTTCTTCTGACTCATTAAATATTTGTTATCTAGGAATTTTAAAGAAAAGAGAGTATTTTATGAGAAGTTTTAGCAGAGAAAATAATCGGAGTTAGAGCTAAACGTCCAACTGTAGAGTATATTGAACGGAAGTGGTTTATTTATTCTTTTGAGATAAACGCCTCCGAAGCAACGTGATGTGTCACGGTGCTTGAACCTGAAGACACATCGGAGAATTCGGTCGGGGAAGAGTTGACCCCCTCCCCCTGATGGCCACTATACTTCAGCTAATGGAACAACTATTCGAGAACATTTGTTTTGAAACGTCCTGACTAGCCCTCAACCGCATCGTGCATGACCGTAGCGCTCTTACACAAACATAATTTAAAAACCTTTTTGTTTACGACAACTCTTAAAACGAGTCATTTACAGATAAATTTGTTAAAAAAAAAGGGTAAAGACCTTTTAAACACTACTTAAACAAGATATAAAATATTTTAGTATCTCCTTTGACAACGGAAGGAATTTTTATAAGCGACATTTTCAAAAGCAGTAAGTTGTCACGGGTGACAATGGAGTTTTGTTTTACTTCCCTTCGCTCCGTTTAAAGGTTCATATTTTATGTTATTGCCAAAGTCGTAAATTGGATTCAGGGTGAGTATTCGCAAATCGGAAGAACTCGTTTTTAAAGAAGTTGGCTGAAACGGCCTCTCATAAACCTGCTAAAACCATCTCTGGTTCCTGTTCTTGGGGTCGTTAAATTTTCGTTTTTGTTGTCAAGCCCGCTGGCCCGCTCACGCAAAGAACCTGATTAAAAAAAAAAAAAAAAAAGAAAAACCACCATGTTAACATTCGCAGAAAAGTTCAAATTAAAACTCACCAATTGGAGAAGATGCCTTCCTGTTTCCGTGGCCACAAGTCATCCCGAACATAATCACAGAAAATCCCCACCGAACACATAATTTTTTCCCACATTTGCTTCTGTTGTATGTTCACCACACCGGGGCAAACAAGTCTGAAGAAATAGGTTAAAGTTTAAACAAAAAGACAATAATAACTACTTTAAATGACGCAGTCAATGTCTCGACCACAGACAGTCAGTCAATAAATACATCGAAAACTTAAATAAAACAAAAAATATTAAGCATATGGTTGGGTTGAGTGCAGACTGAGATTCGGGTAACGACCCATTTATTGCACAAAGGAATGCAAATAAAATGTAAAACTCTAGGACCTTAATTTATCTCCTGAGAGAATTGCATTTGAGTATTCGAGCGCCGCCATCGATGGTGTTAGCGCCCACGCCCTGCTCTTATTTTTCCATATAAAATTAGATTTAATAAATAAATGTGGAATTATATTCGGAGTTCAAACATTTGCGAAATAGATATATAAATAAAAATTGACGGCTCCCCAAAGGGTGTTCGAGTTATGGGGAGAAAACCGCAGATATTAATTTCAGGTGGTGATGTTAAGAGTCCGAGGTGGGTATTTTAATGCGAACTTAATATAAAAAATGGGATCCCGGGGGAGTCGTGCCGATTTGCCTGATCATATTCTTACCTGTTTTCTTTATTGAACTTTTTTTTCTTTTCGCTGAAAGTGTAAATTCTCAAATGTTTGTTGAGGTATAACGAGCGCGGGACATTATGCATGAGTTAGCTCCGGTAATGTTGAGCGTGGAGTCGTGGGGTTTAATGCGTCTGAGACGGCATTTCCATCTCTGAGGCACCCGCAGACCAAAGTTCTTCTTCATCTGTCACTCCCAAATGAGTCACCAATGACTGAAACGAATGGGTATCTCGCATCACATACAAATTAGCTGAAAAACAATTTGAAAACTTAAAATGGAGAGTTTTATTCCTACATTCTCATTGGGAACTGAGTGCGTTTTATGAAAGGGAAGAGAAGAAAATAAAGGAGACAGGTCCTGCGACAAGATGAAAAAATCCTAAAAACACTACAGGCGAGAGAGAGCTTCCTACATTGGAGGAGAGACTGTCGAGCGACACAATTATTAAAAGAAAAATGAGGAATAAGTGAAGGGGAGGGAAAGGCGAGTTAGGAAGGCTGCCAGGATTTATAAAAGAAATCGAAAAGGTAATTGTAAATTTCGATTACTGTAAGTTGATAAATCTGTAATATACATACATAAAAAAAAATAAAGGAGACTCGTACAATCTGAAAGGACCCAAGTTCATTCAAGAAAGCAGAACAACCCACCTCCTTTCGACTAAATCAAACAAATTTCGAGTCGAACCCTCCCGAAAGGGTAGAAAATGTGAAACTCATGTTTGAGTTGAAAAACAATAATTCTTCAAGTGTAAACAAAACAAATCCGAAATTTGTTTTCACCTTTAATTATTTCCATTATTATTATTATTTTGTATTCAATATGGAGTCTGAAGAGTCTTCCTCTTCCATTTCCTACTGAAATACATTTTTTTTCTGTAAACACATTGGAAGAGTTTAAATACAGGCCCTTGTATGCTTTGTTAATAGATGAATGGCTCGTCTCCGAGTGTCACAGCCATGAACCATGACTCTGCATATCTTTTATTGTTGACTTTCGACCAGAGTTTAGACAAGTCCACACTTGATAAATATTAACCGCCATTGTTCTTTAAATTACCACCTTTAATATTTTCCAAGGAGTTAACACGTTCCTCGCTTTCCCCTCCACTCTTCTTACATTTTTTATTGCTTTCGGTTCACCTCGTGTTCGTTTCACTCCATCACGAAGAGATTTTCCGATTCTGGGGAAATTCTCAACGACCGATTGACGCTCCCCTTCTTCTTTTCTGGACTCGTTAGGGTCGCGGGGTGAGGGAGGCAATTGGGAACCTCCACCCGGTACGATCCCCCATTATCGACATCAGTGTGTAAAAGTTGCAAACTTTTCGCTGAGTGTCTCAACTCGGAAGGAAATGATCACTGAAACAGAGGAAACAAAAGCCAACCATAAGCGGAATGACCGGTGAATAAAAGTGCAGCGGTGATTTTGAAGCCGGACCCACTCAAACGAGTTTGCAGTGTCCCCAATTTCGTCTTTCCACGATTTCTGCCTTTTTTCTCGGATGCCTTCGACAGTGGATCCGTGCGGTTGAAAATTGAACGAGTGAATTTTATTTATTGGTTACAGGTAAGGATTTCCTTATTAATTTAAATAATTCCACGCAGTCGTGCGTAAATCTTAATCAAAGGAATCCGGATACAGACTTTTAAGGAATTATGTTCGCCGTGTGCGCGACATGAAATTCAATAATGAAATAAATTTTTTGTTTGTTTTTATGATGCTCTGTCTCCTCACAGGGGCGGGAAAAGCTTCGGTTTATCTGAGGGGTTTCGTGTGAATTTCCAAACGGTTTGGAATCCCCTTTAAAACAATGCTACCGTTAACTCCGGTTTTCATCTGGCGAAGCTTAATCTCCGTTTAGAACTGAAAAATGATCGGGCAGTCAATTATCTGGGAGCATGAGAAACGAGTAACGATTGTAATCGACTTTGGGATATTCGAAGGTACAGTTATTTCGTTTCGTTACGGAACACGATTAGCATATCTGAACTGACGTTAATCTCTGCCTGATGTAATCCAATTAATAAATGAATTTAGTTTTTGGCGAAACCTAAAATGCAACATTTGTGTTTTTTGGAACTGATGGCACAGCATCGGTGCTTGCGGAAAAGGGTTGGTGTTACCGTTGAAGGCGCAAACTTCAAAGGAGACAAAATACCGATTATAAAATTTAGGAGTCAATAAAAATAAATGGGCACTTTCATTGAACTCTAAAGATCATTTGCTTATGCAACACGTTTTTATTAAGTATAAAAGAGAAGGGGTTTTGCACTTTTAAAAGGTAATTATGTTTCCCTTTAAACTATAAAAAAATACTGATTAAATTTAAACAAAATAATTGCGTTTGGTAAAGTTCTTTATTTAATAGTTTTATACCTATTTTTTAATTCAGAGGCTTTGGAAAATGCGAATACAACTGCGATATGAGTGATTCATGTTTTTCTAAAAAAAATGTATATATTAATATGATTTTTATGTAGCTGTATTTAATTTTTTTTAGTAATTTACGGTTTTATATGCAACACTAATTTTTTTAACCCTTTGCGGTCGTATGTCTACTCTCAGCCACCACAGCAAGGAACTGTACGAATATATACTAATCTTATACTGTATGCATTTCTATATCAGTTTAATGCCTAATAAACCTTTTTATCAACTGAACGATGCTCCATCGATTACAATATAGGTATATAATAAGATAATACATAGATATTAAACAGATAATTACATTGCGGAATTCCAAAGAATATTTTATATGCAGTAATTAGTATATTTATGAGTAATTAGAGATTTTCTCTTGTTAAAATTTTACAAAATATTAGTGAATATTATGTATATGTATCCCTGCTCTTTCCAAAGAAATTAATTCCGACCAATAGATACCCATTCCCAAATTTTATACAATCGAAAAGGGTTAATTTCAGTTGTTCGAAATTTTTTAGAAGCGATTTTTATTGAAAATAAGCAGACGTGCAATCCTCAGTTAAATACAATAGCGAAATAGATAATATGCATCTCATACTCAAGAGGTTGAAGCAATGACAACCCCATTTGAGGGTTATAACAAATTACCATCCGAAACAAGCCCTGAGGTCGACTAAAACGAGACAGCATTGCAAATTCACCAACTGGATTTAAAAAAAGGGTTGCAGACTCAACACTTCGGGTGGGAAAAAAACATTGAGAAAGGTTGGGGTTACATAATAGAAAATGTGTTTAGTTCACGCTATTTTTTTATTATACACTTAGTGAGTCATATTTCTCATTCAGACTTTAAAATTAAAGGTTTTTAAAGTGGATTGTAGTTATTATCAAAAAAACGGAATAAAAGCCATTTGTAAAACCTGTAATGTTTTATATTTTATTTTACGGGAATTATAAACTCACTGGAAAGGAACTTTCTTTCACTGTTCACTCTGAAGAAATGTCTTTTCGGCCGGACTTCCGCCTGCGTCAATTAAACTAACAATAACCTCTCTGTTTTTATTATAAAATAAAAGGAAAGTCATAAAACGATTAAAAATTTAAAAGGCATGAGGCCTTCTTTTACTCGAAACAGGCGTAAAAGCACAAAACATCAAAATACAAAATGATCTTTATTAATCATGTCCTAATTCTTTTATGTTTAAAACGTTGTCTGCATAAATCACCTTCAAAGTAGAAAATGGTAAGAGCACAGGTCGCCGGGTCTCTGGCTTCTATGATAGATTTCTATCGTATCCTCTGAAATCTTCAACATCTATTTATGTCCAATTTAAATACCAGTTTATCTCTCCTTCTCTCTCCCACTCCCTCTGTCTTTCGATTCTCTGCTATTTTAAGCTGGAAAAGTAAACGAATTTTTGCACTCCGGTGGCTCCCAACAATAAATATTAATAAAATATTTCGGACTTTGCTTCTTTTTTTCTACTTTAATCACCATGTGTATATTTAAAACTGAGAATTGTAATTACCATTGTTAAGTCTAACAAAAAGCCGTACGTTCACTTCCGTTCAACTATATATTCTGCCTCTTTACGCGGATTAACCCTTTGACGTCGTATGTCTGCTCTCAGCCACCACAGCAAGGAACTATACGAATATATACGAATCTTATACTGTATGCATTCCTATATCAGTTTAAACTTTTCCTCAATTTCTATTAAACCTTTTCATCAACTGATAAAATTGGAGATAACAAAATTTAAATTTAGAATTCCAAAGAATATTTTCTAAATTATATTTATTAGTAATTAGAGATTCTGTTGTTAAAATATGACTAAATATTAGTGAATATTATGTATATGTATCCCTGCTCTTTCCAAACAAATTAATTCCGACCAATAGATACCCATACACAAATTTTATACGATCTCAAAGGGTTAAAAACCCCGAAGAAAAAAAGTTAATTATGGAAATAGTCAGTTGCAAAGTTTCAAAAACTGAAAACCATTGGAAAGCAGAGCTGACCACATTCAGCCATTATAATATAAGCATAAAATGTGTGAAGAAACCTCTCTCTGTATGAGATAAAATCCTGACGAAAGATTTACATTTTTTGAAAGCGGTAAGCGTTGTTCTCATATGGACACTCGAAGTGTTCCGCTGACCAATAAATAATAACTTCTAAGAAAGATGTTCCGCAGCCAACAACATCTTCAACGATAAAAAAAAAGTCCGTAATAAATATAATGTGAATTTCTAAGGTTATCGCAGTGACTCACGCGGCTCCTCAAATGATCTATAGATCAAGAAACCAACACCCAAAACACCCTGGCCCGCAGTCTCTAATTTCCATTCCCACTTACACAAAAAACGGGCTCTTATGCAGTCCTGACCCTCAGTTTACCTGACCTTGACCCTTCAACCATTCAATGAAATCCCACATCCAGCCTGTTTTCTTTTAGAAAAACTATCCAGACCGTTTTGATTTAATATCTGATTCTTCCTCGGAGGCACGAGCGGGGTCAAAAAGTCCCTACAATTTGTCTATAATGAATCACCGCCTTTCTTTTTCCAATATTTCCTTTGAGTTCGCCTTATCGGTCCGAACACAAAAGGCTACCGAACGGATACCGCTTCGAAAATTACCAAAATGTAAGGCGTTTTTTTTTTAAGTTTGGTGTCATGCTCAATGGAGGGACACTGATTTTGTGGAAAAGAACACTCCAGGCGCAGCCATTCTTCATTTCCCTCAGTTTGAAACGTTATTTAAGAAGAGCCGTCATCTTCGGTTGCATTAATTTATACCTTGATGCAGTCAAGGAATGATGAAACCAGAACCTCCCCTTGTGGGTCTCAGCTTTTATAAGCCCCGGGCTAAGTTTTCGAGAATTAACAAAAATGAAACTAATAACATGTTTTTAAAAATGCAATTCCTCAGAATATCCCATTTAAAAATAACCTTCAAATTGTGCAAAACTCGCCGTGGATGAGTTCAAGTGCGAAATTAAGAGTTTCTGACGACAATTTTCCAGGGTGGCAATCTTCGCTGACACTTTCCGCAATATGTCCGCCCTGAGGAGAGTCTGACCCGCCCGAAACGCATTCAAAGTGCATTGCGATCCGCAAATGCCAATCATTTTGTCATAATCGATAATTGTTACAAGGCCGGTTCACTCTTTTTACCATCTGAGTGTATAGGAAATTTTTTATTTTTACCTTTCCCTCAAAGGGATTTATATCAAGTTGCATGCGATAAATTTTACAATGTAATTTCAACCTAACATTTTTCCGCCCATTTCGGTTTGATATTCTCGGAAATCAGGTTCGGGTTTAAACAAGGGTTAGTCGGTTGTAATTTGTCGGGTTTCGGTGGGAATTTTCGGAGAAAATAATCTTCGGAAGTCGCCCTCGTCGAACGTAAAACATCCCTTCGGGGGAGGCAAAGGCTGGCAACTCTTTTACCACCCACCGTTGGAGGGAATTACCACTTTGTGTGAAATGGATTACGAACTATAAAATATTTAACCTGTTGCAAGGGGGGCATTCTGTTGTTTCCAAAAAATCATTTTCGAATACAAACCAAAAATATATATTCTTTTTTTGTTCTGTTTTTATATTTTTACATAGTATTGTATATTATTTTGTAGCCCATTAAATAAATTATAATATCAGTTGAGTATTTATGAAATTTGATTTTTAGATATAGAAGCGCTCAAAAGTATTTTGACCATAAAAAAACTTTATGTTTTCCACTCGTAAGAGTTATTTACAAAGTGAAATTTCATTACAATTCTTTAAAACAGTCCTCATATTTATAAATATAATAATAATTAAATAACAGAAGAAACAAAGAGTTAATCTTAACAAATAGAAGCAAGAAGACAGTATCAAGAATAAGCAGAAGACCAAGAAGAAGGAAAAATTAAGAAAAATCCTTATGTTATACTTTGTATATTTTGTTGTTGTAATGCAAAAGGGCGACAAATAATCATATTATAATATTTTAATAACAAAATATTATGATAAAATAACTAAAAAACTATTAAATTATGTATTGTCAAAATATTTTTGAGCGCTACTGTATATTATATTTTTACATAGTATTGTATATTATTTTGTAGCCCATTAAATAAATTATAATATCAGTTGAGTATTTAAGAAATTTGATTTTTAGATAAATTAACGGGACGCAATTTTTTTTTAAAAGGGGAGCGCCGGTACAAAAAGGTTGGAAACCACTGATTTAAAGAGTTGTGCGTTCCAACCCTTATTCAGTGGGATTTTAAAGAGAAGAGAATAATGGCTTGAAGCCATCCATGCGAATATTTCGTCTCAGCACTTATCATTTATCTTTGAAATAATAACGATTGAGGTAGGATCTCATGTCAGAATTCTTTTGTATCTCTCTCTGGCCGTACATTCCGAAATATCGGACTGCTAACAAGGATTAATAACCCGGTAAAACACCGATGGAATTATCTGTTTCATTCAGAATTCGCCAATTTGGATCCGCCCTTTCTTTGAGAAAATATTAAAGTTAATAATTATAACGCGAAAATTGGGTTTCAAGAGCAATAAATTTCGAAGGTGGCCATTATGGCATCAGAACGAAATTTTAGGTAAAAATAAAATGTAAGGAAAACTATTTTCACACAGTGATTGATAATAATAATGGGTTAGAACTGAGAGAGAGAGGAAAAAAAGGTTGCTAAATTGTCGAAATTAAAGAAAAATCCTCAAGAAAACCTCACGCACGCACGAATCCCATTGTGGGAGCATAAAAGAATTTACATGCAGGCTCTCGGCGGCAAAGGGAGGGGTTTATTTAATCTACGCTTCATTTACACTTCATTTTTACTTCTAAATCATCTTTACTCCTTTTATGTCCTTAATGTCGCATTCTGTCGGAGGGAAAGAGACGACGGCCGAACGGGGAAAGGGTTAAATGGGGTGGTCACCCATTAAAGGATTAAATTGGGGGAAAATAAGCAAAATACAATGAAATGTGAGATTAACCCTTTTGCGGTCGTATAAAATTTGGGGATGGGTGTCTATTGGTCGGAATTATTTTCTATTGAAAGAGCAGGGATGTCTAATTATGCTAATTAGAATGTCTAATTTCTGCTAAATACAATTTAGAAAATATCCTTTCGTTGCACAACTTTTGTTTAGATTAAATTTTGTTATCTCCAATTGTATTAGTTGATGAAAAGGTTTAATAGAAATTGAGGAAAAGTTTAAACTAATATAGGAATGCATAAAGTATAAGATTTGTATATATTCGTATAGTTCCTTGCTGTGGTGTCTGAGAGTACACATACGACCGCAAAGGGTTAATAATTAGAAAAGCAGTGGCGGAGGTGCATTTATTAATATTTACTTCCGTCTGTCGAAGGAACTGTGCGCTCTTCAGTGCCATATTTAAATAAAAATAGGAATATTGTCTGTTTTGGTCTGAAAATGTTTACCTTAATAGAAAGAGGATTCATTAATTGCGCAGGAGACGGCGCAGGTCACGCGCACGCACCAACTACGCCAGCCTCTTTAAATTTAAAAGCCACTCATGAAACTCATGACCATCAAACAGCCACCTTCCTTTTTTGTATGCACTTTTCTTTTTTGTCCGGTTATTTAATGCTATCAAAACAAATTAACTTTATTAACGGAAAGAAAAAAGAGAAAGAGGCGGGCAACCGAAAATTCAAGACTGCTCTTTCTTCTGGATGCCCGTCCCTAAAGAAAAGGGGTTGCCCGTTTAATTTCATTATCACAGCCCCCTGCACACCGAACCAAGATTGCATCTCAGACAGCTTCTGACTTCACAAAGCAGACGGAGGAAACCGAAGAAGATGATTCATTCTTTTTACACGGTCAACTCCACTTGGGTGTTATTCGAAGCCGTAATTCCTCCTCAGAGACGCCTTAATGCGGTTTAATGGCGGCAGAAACCTTCATCCAGATCTTATACTGAAGTCGGTATCCTTATGAGAGATATACAGATACTGAATATCACCCGACAACACTTATAATAATATTATGTGTTCTCAAAAACACTCCTCCGTAAAAAAATGAATGCAATTTCCGACATTGCCCACATATTTCTGCCACACCGACATCTGTAAGTGGATAATGTGCTTTCACTAATACGAAACCTTGAAGGCTGTGGCCGAGTGGAGGCAATTAGGCCAGCAAAGCCCTCTGGATGATCGCCTTCCCCAACGCCTCGCAAGTAATTGCACTCCCGTTTTCCATCTTTAAACCCCACCCGGTTTTTTTTATTTGGTAATAAATATGTCACGTCACTATAAACATTGCCCATTGACCATGATATTTAAGTCGGGACGGATGCCGATTGGTGGGCGGTTTTCGATGAGATGGGAACAAATAAAAAAAAAGACGGAAGGAGAAACTGGAAAAGTTTCGCTGTTTGCAGTCCACCGCAGTATTCGCAATCACATCCCGCCATTTTAATTACAGTATAATCTGTAAATTTGCATTTGGAGATAGACGGGCCTCGAGGGCTCGCTCGGGATGAAAACACTGAAGGAGATTTAATGTCATTTTGGGTAATAATTTATAGGGAAAATACAATGGTTTTGGGGTCGAGTGTTGCTACCTTAGGAGCTGGTATCTGACGTTTTCGATACCTGGACACGAGCACGATTCAAGGTAAAGATAGTGACGTATTACACGAAAGAAAGAAGTAACTTCATTTTCCATTGTCCGGTTGTTTAAGTTCCCACGGTCTTGCCAGTCTCGAACTGTATTTCAAGTAGCCTCCGGCCTACGGCTCAAGGTCGGATATTATTTAGTTATACTTTTTTCGAATAATCGCCCTTTTAAATGAGTGTTATGTCTTGGTTTATGGCAGTGATGAGCCACCCGCAGCCCGAGATGGGGATTATCTCCCGACTCGGGTTTAACGGCTCACGAAAGAAACTCATCGTGGCTAAAATACCTAATTTTATGGTTATTGTACGTGCAAGTTGTAAGACGCAAACTGCAAACTTGTTGCCGAGGAATGTCCAAAGTGGAAAGTTCGGAGGTTGGGCTTTGAGAAGGCAGCGGAGACATGGCTGCTCTCAAACGAAATTAGCATTTATTTTAATTAGAATTAGTTTCCAATTTAAATTATTTCTAACTGCAAATTAATACTAAATTTTAATTAAATTAATTAATGTAAATCAAGATGAAATTTCTCTGGGGTGATGGGCCTGTTTGTATGATATTAAATGCCCATATGATGAGATGATTTAATGCTCTTGTCAATTTATTAAAAATTAGAGTAAAATAAATTGATGGCAGATTTTGGACTCGAGTAAATACCTCAATTTTATTAAAAAAAACCTTTTCAGGGCTGGACCACAATTAGGCTACAGTTAATTTAAAAATTAGAAAACTTTTTGTTATTGATTAAATAAGAACCAACAAAAACAAATATGCAATTCTATTAAGAGAATTACTCATATCGTATCATTTACAATCGTTACATTTACATTTCATTGTATTCATGTTGGCCATTTTTTTATTTACTCTAAATCAGTGATAACCAACCTACGGCCCGTGTGGGTGTTGCATGTGGTCCGTTCTTTTATTCCTATATTTGGTGATTTTAGTCCATTTTAATTTTTAAAAAAAAGGGTTATTCCAATATTAGAAAAACTTCAATTTGAAATTCTTTCTTACCTTTCGGAAAATTTATAAATTTACGCTTACGTTTACATTTTGGGTTTCCCTTCTTTTTTAGATTCTGTCACAGAAGTCAAAAGGACTGCTTGCAAAAAATGTAAAAAGAGTAAAGCCGGAAAAAAGAGGCAAAGGCAATAGCGTTGAGAACAGGAACCTAGAGAAAAGAGGAAAATGAGAAGAAAGAGAAAAGGAAGAAATGAGAAGAAAGAGAAAAGGAGATGAAAGAGAAGAAAGAGGAAAGGAGAAAAGGAGAAAAGAAGAAAATGATAAGAAAGAGAAAAAGAGAAAAGGGGAAAATGAGAAAATGAGAAAATGATAAAAAGAGAAAAAGAGAAAAGGGGAAAATGAGAAGAGAGTAAAAACTAATTTTAAAAACCCTATTTAATTTTCTTATACATTGTGTCCCGCGAAATTACACCAAACTCAACTTTGGCCCGCACATTATCAAAAGTTGGCCATCACTGCTCTAAATCAAATGTTTACGGAGTTGATTATATTATAAATTGCATTAAGTTCCAAAATAAATTAAATGCAGTTTTGTTGAAGTCAGCCTGAACAACTTAAGGAGCGTCTTTGCATTCCTTTACGGCTGCAATTCCAATCTTCGAAGGAAGTCATTAACTCCGATAACGGAAATGAAGAAAGGAACAACTTATGGCCGACCGCCGATAGAAAAGAAATCATTAAATAATCAACAATAAGAGGTGAGAGGGAGGGGGGGGGGGGGTGTATCGAAACTTTGTGTCAGTTGTGAACTGCAAATAATGACGCCTTAACAATCGAAAGCGATCTTTTAGAAACGCACAGTTGCGATATCGAAACAATAACAGGCATTTAAACAAAGAAACAGTAGTTTTAATGCAGAATAGGAAGTTGATTCTGAAACAGGCGCAGTTGTGGGCTATGACGAGTGGACCCTGAGGCCATGCCCGTGATTCTGTCTCTCATCGTATGCACTTTCAACTCCATTCAGCTTTATTCTGAACTGGCAGCTGAGAGAAGTTTTCCAGAGCAAACACTACAAAATTTAGAGGGAGGTCAAACAAGGGTCATTTGGACCAGTTACTCCAGAGCAAAAGTTCATCGGTCATGTAGTTGCAATTCTAATATTTTATCTAGTGGCTTATTAACCATATGAATGGCACGTTTGTTTTACAATCCTTTCGGGGAGTTTACAAAGCAAAAATGGATGAAAACCTGAAAACTTGTCCCCAATGGCGGAGCTCGAGCAAAAACAAACATAGAAAGATTCCGATTAGGAAAAAATTCGCACATATTCGTTCCAGATAATTAACAGAGAAAAATTACATAGAAATCAGAATCATTGACACGCGGACGAGAAAAGGGCGAGCGACTGTAAATGGGATAAGAAGATGTGAAAAAGCAATGGTTTAATATTAATGTAAAATTGTCACAAAAAGTTGCGCGTTTGCATAAAAGGCAAGTAAAGAGAACCAGACAAAGACACGACATTTTTGAGATGATTAATAAAGATTAAAAGCAACTCGGTGCAGTGAGTTGAGTGGTGGACGAAGCGGGCGATCGATCCTTGGCTTCAACTTTTCATTACTGCAAAACAACGGTGTGCAGAAAAATGGTCGGGTACCGGTTTTGGGTTCAATCAACCAACATATATACACTCTCGATGCAGTTTTCTCCCACATTTTCGACAGACTTCTTTCCCGTAATTACCGGTGCGCTAATGAGAAAACTCTTCATTACCGTAACATTTGTGCAGAATTGTCTCCTACTCATATGCTTTCTGCTTTTAACTATTTCTGCATTTTCAGCAAACCAATTTTGGAGTAGTGATTGACAATGGAGAATGAAACTTTCAATTTTGAACGAAAATGAAGTCTAAGAATTCTTTCATTGTCTTCCCATCAAAATGTAACCTCAGTTTTTTACAAATTATTAAGATTCAATGAAACCAGTCGAAGAAAACTATATCAAATTGATGTGTTGAAATCAGGTCTTTTCTATTCATATTACGGTACAAACAATGGAAGAAACTGCATTACATTAAATGAGAATGAACTTAAAATTCAAATATTCAATGGATATCTTATAAATCAAATTTAAAGCTTTCCAGATTCGATAATAATTCATTTTCAAAAAATAATTCTCAATTTCACGCACATTCTGAGTCTAAAAGTTGAACACCTCACGAGCAAAGCTTTGGACTTAAATTTTCCAAAGACAGTAAACACAATGAATACCTAAAAAATTTCCCTTTAAATCATTAAAAAAATAAAAACATTTTAAGGAAAGGTGACAAATAATGACAAAGGGGTGGGATTTAAATTTGGCTTAAAGATAATAACACACAATCTTTGCGGGAAAACTCTTAAAAGGGATTCAATAGAATAAAATGATCCGGGGTTTCCTCACCGTAACTTCTGCATAGTCAGGTACCCTTAGTGAGTACCTTCTTAAATGAGTCTCAAGAAATGTATTTTTCTTTTTTCACTTCTCCCGTTTTCAGTTAAGTATTGGCTGCCTTCGAACCCAGTCTAACTCGTCGGTCACTTTATTTTTTTCGAATGTTTATTTTGTGATTCAAGTTTATGCTTTATTATTATATGGTATCGGTGTTTAGATTGTGTGTTTTCACTGGATAATTATATTTATAGAAAGAGGGAGAAGAAAAGAAACTGCGAAATTATTTCCGGAGTTTCCAGGTAAATTCCCGTTGAATTTCGAATTGGAGGCGAAGACATTGAATTCCGAAATGTTTTCTTAAAAAAAAAATGGAGAATTGTCTTTGGTTAAAACTTTTAGAAAGAAAATGGGATTTGAAATTTAAAAATAAAACGTGGGTTTTACGGATGTCAGACATTTGGAAAATTTGACTTAAATAAGTGGACAATTTGAAGAAATGCCAAATTTGGAATCTGTTAATTCAATTTTTTTAGAAATCATTTACTTATTTAAAATTTATTTTTTTTAATATAAGTAAAAAAGAGTGGATTGCTCGAACGTCCGTAATAGTTATCGAAAGAAATTTTTAGTATTACACTTTGACATTTTAAAAATGTCAATTATTTAAAGAGCATTATTTTATTGATTAATTATAAATAAACCCCTAAAGAATAATTGAGATTTTGAGAGTATTTAAAAATTTATTTAAAAAAAAAATTTCTACTGTATTTCTTAATTAAAATAAATAAAAATTTTAGTGATATAAATTGAAAAGTGTATCAATAAGAAAACAACTGAAAGAGAAAAGCAATGTTAACTTAATAATTATGTATATTTTTTGGTGAGACAAAGTTCTTTTTAACTGCAATCATTAACCCTTTATTAAGTTATCAAACTCGGGATTTCATGACCTCCACAATTGCTTTTTTTAGAACACAAATCCCGCCTTATACGGATTCAAACAGACTTCAGCATCCCTTATTAAGTTGTGAATGCATTGCACATTAAGGACTAACAGTTCGCATTGTTTTAACAGTTATATTTACTTTACTTTAATGTATGTCTATTTAGATTAAATGTCTGACTCCTGTATATGAGGGATCATTTGAAGAGCACTTGTTAGGGATGAAGGGGAGAGAGAATTATTTTATTGTGATGAAGTGCATAAAGAAGGGAAGAGCTGGAAATAGTTTGGGAAATGGGAGAACAGAGTAGAAGATCGCATGAATGCTGGAATGAGGGAATCGTTAAGAGACTGAGAAAATACCTCCGGCAAAGAAGAAAAAAAATAAGCGAGAAGGCAACGAGGAATCAACTTAGTTTTGGTTCACGCGATTGCCTCGTTTTTTTTTCTTTACTTATTATACTTAAGTTTTCTCATATTTAAAATGCACAATAATCATTGATGATTTGTTGGGAATTTGATTGGTCAAAGAAAGCAGATCAATGAATCCATTACAATAATAAAAGTAGTGGATATTAACCCTTTGCGGTCGTATGTCTGCTCTCAGCCACCACAACAAGGAACTTATACTGTATAACAATGAATCTTATACTTTATGCATTCCTATATCAGTTTAAACTTTTCCTCAATTTCCATTAAACCTTTTCATCAACTAATACACAACTCTCTCCATCGATTGGAGATAATATAATTATAAATTGTATTTATGAGTAATTAGAGATTCTCTCTTGTTAAAATATGACTAAATATTAGTGAATATTATGTATATGTATCCCTGCTCTTTCCAAACAAATTAATTCCGACCAATAGATACCCATACACAAATTTATACGACCGAAAAGGGTCAAACGCTTCGAAAGAAACTTTTATAATTTCAGCAGTAATGAAAAGTCAAATTCTAACATATTTAGTAATAATTATTAATTAACAAGAGCTGAGAATATAAATAATATATTGAGAACTGTTGTGAGGATGGCATTGTAATTAAAAAATATCTTTTTGTTGTATTGAAATTACTAATATTAATACATTCATTCATATAAAATAATTTGCCCTTCGCCAGTTAATTGAGTTTATTATTAATTTTTAAAATCAAATTGAAATACTTAAAAATTATCTAAAGTTAAATATTAATATTTTTACTGTTTAAGCGGATAATATTTATGTATTTCAATAATTTGTTTTTTTTTTTATAAAAATTTAATTGATAAAAAAATTTTCAGGCTACAAAACAATCCTACAAAAAATTAGAATAAACTTAATTAATTATATAAAATTGTAATGTCGTTGTCAGTCGGAGCAAAAAGAAAAATACTGAAGATAAATGATTAAGTAATTAACTCGGGCAAACTTCTCAAAATGAAGTTGAAATCTCGGCCGCACTATCGGACTTATTTATGGCCTAGATATTTTCGCGTATTTTGACAACCGCAAATATATATTAAATATAAAACGGGTTTTTATGGGTATAATATGTAAAAATACAAAATTAAGAGCCGGGTTGAGAGAGAATAATCAGTTCCCCGCAGTCATTAACTCTCATTCTTAAAAGCCCTAAAACTTTTGAATCGTTCAACTGCTCCAGTTAAAATTTAGAGCTTTCAAAACTCAACTCTTTTTTTTTCATCAGCAATGAATGAGTCATCTTATTAAATTGCCGCTGCTTTTAAATCGGAGTAAACGTCCGTTACGGTTTTTTATTTTCTTCCTATGCTGTTAAATGTCAGTTCTAACCGCTTCATTTAAAAAAAAAATTCTAAATTTTTGCGCCGGGTTTATTTGGATCAAAACTATTTGGCGATTAAAATATTAAAGTGAATTTTGTCTTTGACGGGTTTTGATTCCGCCAATTTTTCACTTATCAGATATTTTCCACGGAAAAAGAGAAAAGTCAGGAAGGGGTAAAAATCAATATCTTGAAATTAAAAACTACTATGTAAATTAATTAGGTGTTCGGTTTAAAAAATGTAGAACGTACATTTACTTTCACACTATCAGTGCAAAAGAAAAGAAAAATAATTGGCCAAAATCTGTTATCGAATTATGGATTATTTATTTTTTATTTCATTTATGAATGCTTACATGGACATCTCATATTTAATTTTTTAACCCTTTGCGGTGTCTAAAATTTGTGTATGGGTATCTATTGGTCGGAATTAATTTCTTTGGAAAGAGCAGAGATACATATACATAATATTCACTAATATTTACTCATATTTTAACAACAGAGAATCTCTAATTACTCATAAATACAATTTAGAAAATATTCTTTAGAATTATGCAACTTTTGTTTATATTTAATTTTGTTATCTCCAATTGTATTAGTTGATGAAAAGGTTTAATAGAAATTGAGGAAAAGTTTAAACTGATATAAGAATGCATACAATATAAGATTCGTATATATTCGTATAGTTCCCTGCTGTGATGGCTGAGAGTAGACATACGACCGCAAAGGGTTAATAATTAGACTTAAACCTAATTAATACTTTGAAAAAGATGTGCCAATTCGATGCCACTGAAATATGAAATTCATATGAAATTTGGAGTTTATATTTATATAAAGTTACAAACTTTGAATTTTTACTCGTTATTAAGACATTAGTTATTGTCAACCTTTCATCAGTTCTATTATTGAGTTTTACCATTTTTTCATAGCTGACAACAAAAGAAATACTACTGTCATAAAGTACTCCTTAGAAGTTTTCGTTGACAAAAACACCCTTTTTTTACTACACCTTTCTTCCACATCTTTTGAATACGCCAAAGGAATAAATAAAATGGTGAGAAATACATTTGTATAAATAGATAAAACCGAATTTCAAAAAAGTCCGCCGAAGATTTGTAAAAATAGTTCAATAGTTGCTATAGTTGAAATTTATGGATGGTTGAGTTATAAATCTTTTTCAGTAAGAACAGAAGTTAGCTATAAAAAAAAAGTTGGATAAGAATTGGCACAAATTGTGTTAACCTGAGCGAAAGCGCTGTTTCCTTTTTTTAATTCTGAAACTTTTCTCAAATTGTGGTGGGGAAACTCTGTTAAGATCCTTTCACGTAATTTGTTTGAAACTTAATTTTGATAATAAGTTTCCTCCCTTTTATTAAATATCTGATTGCTATTACATCAAAATAGATAAATGTACGGAAAACTGTTTTGAGTTTTCCACCGGCAGACGCTCTGATATACATTCTGATTGTCTAAAAGTTGTAATTTATCCCCTGGGAAGCAAAATGGAAGCGCAAAGTCGGCGTGGTTGTTGAAAGGCAAAGTTGTTGAAAGCGTCAGTGTTGGAGAACTCCCCAGATGAGATCATCTGTACATTGAACGGTAGTGCAAAGGTCAGTTCTCGGGTGAAAACGTGCTACCCTTTGTCCAGCCGCCACTCCGCCCACCGCGTTTATTTTTCCTACTGTTCACCACTAAAATCCACTCGTGGAAACTGGCTTTCGGTCACGTAGTGTCAGAAGGAAGTCTTTAAGGAGTTCATTTACTCGTTTTTTTTTCATTTTATCCTTTATTTTCCAGGGTGGAAATCGGGAGTTGGAATAACATGAACTGATCAAAGGAAAAATTGGATTTTCGGCAGTGGCAGTGACACCATTTCATCCAAAGTGTTCCCGGTCAAAAAAAAACATTTACCAATGAGCACTATGGTATTAGCCGACAGCCAATTACAGCAGCAGCTGCCATATTGGCTTCGACCGCCGTCTTCACATTCTCAGCTTATGCAGCTCACCTCTGACGACTTTCCCGTTCAAGGTAAACCTTTTAACCTTTTTGTGCTTTCCTTTGTTGCTCTTCGCGGAACTAACTACCATTCCTATTCACCGGAGAAAATGATCAGGAAAAAATTTTAAGGAAAAGAATTCCGGCTAGTTTACCAAACCTCCGAATACAAGGCAATAATTAGTGGTTGACCGCAAACTGATTGCCAATTTAGCCAAATCTATCAGTTTTTGCTTAACGTGTTCTCTTAAGTGTAGAGTGCAGATTCCCCATTTATGGCAAAAGGTCGGTTCACTTTTGGAGAGACAAAATGATGAGACTTTATTTTTGAAAGAAATTATGGCCCATAAAACGGCCACTGACGGCGTTGGTGATAAGAGATTCTGAATATTTAAAGTTTTTGTTTTATTATTAATGAGATTTCTGTGAAGTTATTGTGGTTATTTTTCACACGTCAATCATGTGAGAATCGGTGCAGGAAGTCCTTTTTTTGAGAAAATTTGTTCGACCAGAATGAACAAAAATTATTAATTTAACGGGAAAATAATATAAATGTGGGAAATTTTCTTTAATAAAAAGTTATAATAACAATAATTTTAAAATTCCTCTGTGTAAATATTTTTAGGAGATCCTTTCACTGCAGTCCTAGGCTAAAATAATTACACTGAAATGTGGTGAGTTCCACACGAACTGCCCACACTTATGTATAAAAACTTGCGCAATTTATCTCATGACAGATTTGAGTTTTGTGTGGTTTTCGAAACCGAGAACTTAAAGTCTCCGTATTGTAATTATTTTGCATCTATTTGAATTTCATGTTAGACTTGTCGATGAGAATGTTTGTGGGGTGAAGTCGATGACAATTCATTACAAAATTTGCATGCCAATTAGCGAAGAAAAAGCGCCGTCTGATCGCTTTTCATATGGTCTGAAAAACAATTATAAATTTTGAAATTAATTATTGTACTTTACAGTGCTTTTAACGGTTTCTGATTTAAAATTTTTTTATTTTTAAATGGTTTTATTTAACTTGGTTTTCGTGTCTGTCTGTTTGTCTGTCTGCCTGTCTCTTTGTCTGTCTCTCTGTCTGTCGGTCGGTCGGTCGGTCGGTTGTCTGTCTGTCTGTCTGGTTGTCTATCTGTTTGTCTGTTTGTCTGTCTGGTTGTCTCTTTGTCTGTCTGTCTATCTGTCTGTCTGTCTGTCTGCAAATATTGAGAATCAAAACTTTGAGGCGAAATTTGACCCGTTTCTCTCGGACCGATTTCTTTCAAATTTTGCACACACTTTCGTTTTGGCTGACAATTCAAATTTATGCAATTATTATCTTTTTATTTTTATTTTATTTACTTTTTTCATCTTATTATTGTGTCATCCTATGTAAGTTCATTTTATTGAGTCTTTTAGTTCTTTTATCGGTTTCTGATTTTAATATTTATTTATTTACTGGTTTGTTAACTTCTGTAATTATTTATTTATTTATCTATGTATCCAATTATTATCCGCTCTATGTCACTTTTTAGGTATTCTTCTTTTAGAGCTTTACTTCCAAACCTCAATTCGGTGTACAGTTGTATGTATTTATTACTTTTTTTTGCTACTTATGTAACTCCATAGGTTAAAAAGATTGTATCATTAATCCTTTAATGCCCACGCGAGAAATAGAGGCAAAATTATATTATTATATTATAAATTATTTCATTGAATCCGCACGAAATTTGTATATCTTTGATTATTTTATTTCTTCTTCGACAGTAACTTTTTATCTGATTTTTTAAAATTAAGTACTTCAAGAAGTATTTGAGTTTACTCATTTTTACTGTGAATTTAACAAAAAATATTATTTCTTCTTTTCTAAAAAATGAAAATAACTCTTAATTGAACCCGTAGAAATTAGATTTTTCATTCAAATTGAATTCTTCAAAGAGTATAATGAAATGAGGAGTATTTATGGAAATAAAATCCGCCCTGTTATGATTCGCGTTTTCGCATCATTAATTCCCAATTCCTTCCACAGCCCATCGCCAGCATTTGTGAACGCAATTTCTTTTCACAGTACATAAAAATCCCACACCTATAACTTTTTTTCAACTTTACAGAATCACGCATAAATTTCTTATCAAGTTGGAATGAGTTATACCGAGTTTTAAACCTAATAAAAAATATGGGAACGGGTTTAGCAATTTGTGTTGAGATAAAAGAGAAAGAATGAAAAGGCACGGAAGGCTCAAAAGCCAGGAACAAAATCTGGATAAAAATCTGGCCACTCGTTAATTTATAGCACCACTAAAATCTTTTCTTAATAACTCAAACAACTCGTATAGAGTAGTAAATTTTTTTACTTAAAAGAAAAAATATAGTCTCGTCTCAACCCAACTCCGGCCGAAATTGCATGTAAAACTCAAATGCAAATTCAGGACTTCCAAATGACCGAAGGAATTAAAGGCTTTCACGTGGTTTTATTTTATTTCGCATACTTTTTTAAGAACCGTACAGTTGTCACAATACGGTAACTGCGGTTATCCATTCGTCCTTCTGACAGGGCGAACCTCTCTCAACTTAAATGCAATCTTTGACCAGCAAAGTGCACTTAATGGGATGCGATTAAGTGCAGGAGATGTTTATCGCTGAGAATCGGGGAACGATGAAGAAAAAGATTAGTCGGTTTCTTTGCCTAATACACCTCATGTTTCTGCCATTGTTGACTTTTTGTTTTTATACAGTAATTATTATCACGAACCTGATTTTATGAAGAATTTCATGGAGAGTATAACTTGCATGTTTTCCTACAGTCTGTACATATTTTAAAGTCCACCTGCAAAGAGATTATCCAGTGAAAGAAATTCTGCATCGTATTGCGTAAAAAAACACAATGTGAACATCCACACTCTTATATAAAAGTGCAAATTTATTTTTTTTGCTTTCTTAGAAAACTGTCCGATGCGGAGAATTTACAATTTCGCCATCACTTCGATACGCTTTCCTTTGAATTTTATTAGGTTTTATAAACTTCTCCCGTCATGCACAGATGACTTTATTTATCTGAATAATTAGATAATTCGACAGAGAGGCTGTCGATTCATTCATGGAAAAATCGTGAGAAACGAAAACATTTCGTTGTGTAACCTTAAAAAGGTTACACAATGCCCCACAGAAGCGAAAAGATTTCACTTTTTATGTTGCCTTAACTGAGGAGAAAGCATTTGTCTGCAAGGTCGCCTTTTTTCTTCCTTTACTGAAGAGGGAGTGACAGCAATTGAATTCGTTCAGTATGTCAGGATTTTGCTTAAAAAAAAATTAAATAAAATGAGGCTTCCATCCACTCTCGCGTTTCTCAGGCAACTATTCCCTTTTATTAGGTTCTCTTCTCTTAATATACTTCTTACTCTTCTCTAATATACTCTTAATATACTCTTTATTCTTCTTCTTAATATACTTCTTTGCCCGTAGGCTTAAAAGATACAGTAAATCCAACAGAACAAACACAAATATGTTTAACTTTTTACGTAATTTAAAATAACACTATACTATAACTATATTTATATAAAATACACATTTTCTTTTTTTTTGTTGCAATATTCTAAAACAAAAATGAGGTGATAAAATAAATGAATACAAAAAAAGTAACTAAATAAAGAAATAAAGTAAATTTACAAATAAATACATACAATAAAACAAAAAAACTTTGAGCTTTTAAAACACTAAACTATGTTATACTTTAAACTACTAAATCTGAATTAAATTTTATAAATACTGAAGCCATAATAAATTTAAAATAAATAAAAATAAATAAAACAACAATGATCTCTTATCCTTATATAAGTTACATAAAGCAAAAATAACGAGATAACCCTTTACCAAATAGTTTAAATTTCTTAAGAGGGGGGCGTAAATTATGAGTTTTGTTCAGAAGAAACAATTTTGGCAGTGTCTTTGAAAGGGGTAGATTGTTAGAAGACTCAACTTGAAAAATATTGCTCCATTCTACGAAAGAACGACTGATGAGAGAATAACCTTAGGTCATGTGCTCGCATTGGGCACATGACCTAAGGAACGAAGATTACATGCGTCCAGCAATGCGAGAAAATCAATTTTAAAAGGTGATTTTGAGCATTTCAGACGAGCATTAGAATAAATCATCTTAATTTTCTCAAGTCATGAATGCTGTGCAATGCAGTTAATTATTTGGAGGAAAAGGTAGAAGGAAAAAAATTTGGGACGAAGCAGACTCATCAGGTGCGCAACGGTCTTTCCACAAACGGTTTTTTGCCCGTTTTTCACTCAATTATGGGGCCGAAACACTTCTGAATATTCAAACTGCATTTCTCGTTGTTGAGTCACAAAGATTCACTCCCGGTCGGACTAAGTGGACCAAGAAAACTTAGAAAATGCACAGATGTTACAATAGTGTCTCTGCTGTGGATGAACCAGAGATGAACCATCATTCTGATAAAATGGCAGTGAAGAAGCATACAGGACTGAAAATGTCATAAACTGGGAAAGGTTTCACTCGTGTGTTATCCTGAGCAATGTGCAGTGTGTCTTAGGTAAGTTTGCACTAACACCGTTGTCAGTTTCGTGTAAAACATCGGTAGACTGAGTTTCCATTGCCACCGAAGGGCATTTACTTCTTAAATTCTACTTTCAGCAGAGACTGATGAGTCATTCAGTGAGACATCATTTTGCACTTTTTTTACGTTGGCAACACTTTCTATGAATTCAACGAGCTTTATTTGCGCCTCTTTTTCCCTTTGAATTCTCCTTCTTTGTCGGGAACCGACCGAGTGCCTTTCCTCGAATGCAGTTCCGATTATTTTCTATTCTAGAATGCACATATGTAAATGGACAGTTTTTAACTATTGGACCGAGCGAAGTTTGCTGCAGCCAATAAACTGCTTTCATTCCTCCAGTCTGCAAGATAGAAAACCGTTATTTTATGTTTCTCTTTCAATAGAAAATAAGAGAGTACCCAGAAGGTGGGCAAACGACCGCATTAACTGGGGTGAAAATGAATGGGGGCGTGAACTCTTCAGGGACGAATTCAGATTCTCATTGCGATCAGATGATAGATTGGGTATCTATTGGTCGGAATTAATTTGTTTGGAAAGAGCAGGGATACATATACATAATATTCACTAATATTTACTAATATTTTAACAAGAGAAAATCTCTAATTACTCCTAAATACAATTTAGAAAATATTCTTTGGAATTATACAATGTACAAAACTTTTGTTTAGATTAAATTTTGTTATCTCCAATCGATGGAGTACCTTATTAGACATTCAGGTTCCCTCAGGAAAAGTTTAAACTGATATAGGAATGCATACAGTATAAGATTCGTATATATTCGTATAGTTCCTTGCTGTAGTGGCTGAAAGCAGACATACGACCACTAAGGGTTAAAAATTTAAAAACGGAAGTTTTGTGTTTCGGTACTGGCAACAACACAGACTGACAATAACTTGAGGCTATGAATAAAAACGAAAATAACACAACGGTCTCCAAATGACCTCAAGACATTTCTTCTCTCGTTCGGGTCAAGTAAATACAATTTTATTCCTAATACATAAATAAATAAATCTCACATATTTTGAAAAGCATTTTGTATTTACAGTGCTCAGAAACTGAAATTTTACAATTCAGTAAATATGAAAATCTTTACGAACTCACATAACGAAAACATTTATAAGGTTTTGGTTTGTCAGTTGTTTGAGCCTTTAAACTGAAACTCACGAAGAAACGAGTAACTAAAAGGGTTCTTAACCAAAAGGGTACACATGGAAAGGAGTTATCCTTTCTGCTCCACAGTGCACCGCCGTGGGAGGTTTCAGAAGGATGTCGTCTTTACATGAGATTTACTCTTGGGGTCACGTGTGGTCATGGTCCGAGAATTAAATTACCGAAAAGATGTCATTCTTGAGGAGATCTTTTCAAGAATTCCATTGTGCTTTCTGAATTTTCAGAGGAAACAAATTGCACCTTTTACTCGTTTAACGAGGTTACATAATTCTTATGTGGCCTCAATTACTTCCTCGCACTTCTATGGTACTGAAAAACGGTGCAAAGGTCAGATAGAGAAAAAAAGGTGTGATACTTCTATTTAACATGGATATTGTCTATTGACAAGATAATGTACTCTGCCGAATTATTAAAACTACATGATGATATAGATTAGATACTTTTGACTGCGAAAAAAGGAAAATTGTTTTTATCTTTTTCTAAGAAAATTCCTCTGCTCCATCATATTCGTCAATTTTGGGAGTCATCTTTGTTTATCTATTATTTATTTATTTTAAAACTCTTTACAAAGTTTTTATTTGGTCAGATTAGGCTAATGCCTCCACTGGTCTACGAAAAAAAAATTTCCTAAAAATACAGTAAAAAGAACTTACAGTAATTTTTTTTTGCAATTTCTTCCCTTTCTCCCTACAAATCATTTTGTATATTTTTCAGGAAATACACCCTTAATGCATTCTTCTCCTGTTTTGGGGTTGTATAAATGTGGTGTTGTGTACTTTAATGTTTTAATTTTTCTTTTAATGTTAATTATGTAATTATAGAGACAAATTTTATTTATCTATTACTCTCTGACCGGTGGAGACAAATTTATTTAGTGTTGAGGCCTTTTTTCGCGAAGGAAAAGGGAACTGCTTGAGCTAAAGATGAGGGGGGAAACCCGGAAAAAGTAAAAAAGAAACAACAAGGAAACTATAAAAAAGGGGAAAGGCTAAAATGGTTTGAGTTTCTCTCTGTATGCCACCAAAGGTGTACTTTACTTCCCTCAAATGTGTCGAAAACTTAATGCGCTCCCTCCGGTACATAAAAGCCGTTTCAAGGAACACAAGAGAAGTGCCTTAACGAGAATCTCTTTTAAATCGACAAGAAATCCCTTTGTAGCTCCGACGTCCACTTCACTCGAATTAAAGAATCCCTCACAGGTTCTCTACTTAGTTAACCATTAATCTTGTGGTCATAGAGGACCGTTACACCGAAACCTCAAATGACTTCATCCCAGGTGTCCACCAACCTAAATTTCAACTGCACGAGATTCGGGGAATGGAGTAAATGGTTCAAGGCGTTGGGGCCACACACACACGTGAACATTTTTTCCAAGTTCAGTGACAAAAATCATTCGTCATCCTTCCCTCTTCCGCTGTACTCTTTAGAATAAAATTAAAGTTCGCTTTAAGAGAAATGTTCTTCCTCTTGCTGACACACGGTAATCTTGGTTGGAAGTGTAAGAGAGTCATTATTTTTGTATTGTTTAACTTATCTGATGATAAGAGAACCGAATTAAAGAGTAACAGATTGCTTTTTAAGCGGAGAGAATGCTTTTAATGCTGAGAGAAGTCAGCAGTGATCGTTCTTTCTTTGTAATGGCGACACAAGTGTCGCATGCTGCCTCCGGAAGGTTTTGTTTACTTCCCGACTTTGACTAGCGAAATCCAAAGCCAACAAAGGTTCTCTGGTGAGTGAAAGACTCAGGTTCATATTTAGGGGGTGACTCATCCAAAAATCCGCCGCGGGCTCAATAATTGTTTGAGTAATTCATTTCACCGAAACCGGAGGCCATCGAACAAAGGAATCGACTTCGACATCCGATATTCGAGAATTCGTTTTCGTCTTTCGGTAACTTTTTTCTTTAAGAATGGGTTTGTCAGGTTTGACAGATGTTTTCGTTCAGGTTCGGTTTTTTCCTTTATCAGTTCGAATAAAATACGGGGTTTTGTGTTACCTTCGCGCCGGACTCTTCTTTCGACGGACCCTCCTCCGTCTGGGGTCATAACGTTTTCATCAAAGCGGTCGACAACCTTTTCAAAGACTGGCTTTTTATAACAAATGCCCTCGTTTAGAATTTATTCATGTTGTTGCTCGGTTTTTCACTTTGAGACACTAACGTCCATTCTTTCTTCCGCGCGTTGTAACTTCAACAGATCGTTTTAGATGTAACCCTGACGGGTGGCCGTTTTATTATAACCATGATGGGACTCGGTCCGAGGACAGACGAGTTTGGAGGCCAAAAGACTGCTCGGCATCCGCTCCAGGCGTTGCGGAGGAGGCGGATCGAGAAGAAGAACACAGAGAGGAATGGACAGGAGTGCAGAGTAAAAGTCACATCGGCAGTAGCAACTTTCCGAGAAGGAAAAGGTTGTAAATAAATAAGAGTCACGACGTGAAACCGTGATGGATGAATGCAATCGATGTGAAGCTGAAAGTTGCAGACGAATTGGCTCAGGGTCAAATATCGAGTTTTGGTTAATGAGCACCGAGCAGACTGTTATGCAGCCGGAATAATAACGACTTGTTCTCGATATTTGTATTTAACATTTGAAACACGAGTTCTGGTTTTCGGTCAGATCACTTCCTAAATCGCTCATTGGGGCCTTTTACAGATCCTCCCCATCTTAATACCGATAATTTCTGCTTTTGCACTCTCTCATTATTATAAGTGTCGATTATAACTGTCCTCCTCCACAGCAACCGCCTCAATCTGTCTTAAACGTACAGTTATTGTTATTTAGTGTCTGTTATGTTTAAGACAAGTTATCAAAAGTCACGAACCTTAATTTTAATCTTAATAACGGAAAAATCGAAAGGTTCGAGGACATGTTTTTTGTGCCTGAATTATTTGTCATTCTTTTTCTAAATATTCACATTTACTATTTTCTTTTTGATCCTTTCATTAAGGTTTTTTACGATAACTTTCTTTTTTCGTGTTTTCCTAGTTTATTTCTTAAATGAAATCTCCTATAGACGCAGAGACTCCGTTTGGCATTACAAAATGATAAATTAAATACAATAAAAAATAAAGAAAATAATAATAAATAAATATAATAAATAAATAAATAATAAATAAATACAATAAAAAATAAAGAAAATAATAATAAATAAATATAATAAATAAATAAATAATAAATAAATAAAATAAAAAATAAAGACTTCTACGCCCAGAGAGACTTACCAAGCATATCTTCAGGTACTTCGAAAATAAAGAAAACAAAAAGTTCAAGTTTGGGGGGAAAAACTGAGAAACGAAGACCTAAAAAGAAAAACAGAACTACATAAAAAGATAAAAGAACACAAATTTTAAACAAAAGAGAAAAGAAAAACTGATACAAAGTGGACTACTGAAAGGAAAAAAGAACACACCAAGAAAATGAAAGAGTATTGGACCAAGAAGAAGGCGAAGAAAGAAGGAAAACGGCAGTTAACCAACAGAAAGAAAACGAGCAAATGGAAGAAGAAGAACAAAGAAACTCAGTATTTGGTAAAACCAACAAACTGACTATCAACGAAAGGGGATAAGCGGAGGTCAAAGATTTTACCTGGTCGTTAAATTTCAAATCGTAATGAAAAAACCTGCATAATTAACTTAAAGCTCAAGAGCTTTAATTAACTTCATTCAAGAGAAAATCTTCCTCGAGTTGACACTTTATTGCAGAACATTTTAATTTATTGCAATTGCCTTTATGTTTATAATTATTAAGGCCACGCCGAAAGAAATTAATGTAATTTACAACGAAACTAATTTTTTCCCAACTCTCCGTTTCCAGTTCATTCTTTTCGTCATAATCGTCGAATGACTCGACTCGCTTTCCTTTTCTTTTTTATATTTTTTTCCAATGAAACATATTTTCATTTTCACGGAATGTTTTAATTTGTGCATCCCCGACTGGAAAAGCTCGTTTGGATGGAAGGAAAGTTCGGTGATCGGTCGTCGGTGAAGAAGGAAGGAATAACCGATGGGAGCAATGGCGAAGGGCAAATAGAGGCGGTCAAGAGCTTCTCGAACTCTCAAGGTGAAGTTGGAAAATGTCAAGACGCATCCAACAAGCCATACTTCAATTTTTCTCACTTGTCACGAATCATTCTACATGACCACGATGACTGATTGACTGTGAGTGATTGTCTGGTCTGTGAGAAAGGAACTGGTCGAGGAAGACTGGATCGAGAACGGTTAATTGAATAATGGGCCCCGACCCGAGGGGCGATGGATGATCTCCTCTTGTGGGCATATCACTTATCATCGGTTCCAAAATCATTATACTGATTAAATACCTCGTTCCCACCTGAATAATTGAAATTTTTATGATGAATCAATCAAATCCCGCGCAGTCTTCTTTAATTTTAGACTTTTTCTTCGCGCTCGACTTTCCTTTGGGGAATCCATTGAAAACTCAAATTAAAACCTTTTGCCATTTTTAAAGGTTTAATTACATTTACACAAATCCGGTGGGTTACCGACACTTCAGAATAAGAACCTTTTATAATTGAATATTCACATAAATTTATAATAATTTATATTATTAATACACATATAATATTCACATACAATTTAAAAGTGCTCAAAATACAATCATTAAAAAAAGGACGGAAAAAGAAGACTTTATAATAAGAGAGACTCTGACAATTGATTTTTCCAGGAAATGAGCTTTTCCTTAATTAAACAGTGGGTTCAGGTTCCTAATTCGGGGGGAAAAAAATTCAGAGAAAAAAAAGAAAACTTGGATTTGGGGCAAACATGTACATTTTTCAAATACAGTGGAAAAGTCAAATTAAGACTTTTCTCTCGTCTTTGTTTTCGTCAGCTGACATAGTCAATCAGTCAGGTCTAATTTTCCGAATAAAAGAACAGTTCTTTCATTGCAAAACATGTGTTTTTAATGCTTGTCTCAACGGTCCACCGCACTGTAAATATTTCCCGGTCCACCTGAATAAAATAAGTGACCGGAAAGTCAACCCGGTTTGTTTTTCCGCCTTATTGAGTTCCCATGCCATCTTGGAAAGACACAAGACCTTGGCTGACAGCTGAGTCAGTTCTAGCACTTTCTAGGTAATATCCGTAAAGTTAAGTAATGATTCAAATGCTTAAAAAATTTTTTCCAGAAATATTTTCCATCGAAGTATTTGTTTCACTGAGGATTTGCAGTTATATAAATTTCCTATAAAAGTCTCAAATAACAAAATAGTTTTATGGCAACGATTTCCCCGTATTTTAGCATTTCTATGACCTCAGGGAAAAGTCATAACAGTCAAATAGAAACCATTGATTGGTCGGTTAAAATATTAAATTATCGGATTGTTGCAGGAGCTATTACTGTTAAAAGCCAGTAGTAAACAATTTTTTTTTAGAAATTGAAACTATCCTTGTTGCGAGTTCTCCAAATGCTTTAACAGTATCGTGACTGACGCGCCCAAAACCTGCCTGGATTAAATGACACACCTTTCATCTTATTTCTAATTTATACCCGCGTATTGCTTAAGCCCTGGAAGGAAGGGTTATCATGCCCGCTCGTTTTCGCCTGAGTTATTGTCAAAGAAAGCAGGAGATACAAAATTTTTTTAAAAGTTTATACCGATTTGATATGCGCCGACTTTTAGAGAAGAAGAAAAAAAAAAAACAAAAATTACATACTAAATCAAACGACGAGAAATCTTAATGGTCAGTCCTACAGACATTTCGTAGCAATTACTTAAAAAGGAATCGTTACTCACTGACCTCGGATATCACCCCGTCGAGAAGTGATGCCCTCAGGACTGAATGAAGCAGCAACAAGGTCAGTCTCGTGACCCCGAAGCCAAACACATGTGGGGCCCCTCCAAAAAAGGCCCTCTTCTCTCCCAACAAGAATAGAAACGTTGATTGTCCAACCTCTCCTCTCCGGAGATGAATAATTAGTCCTCTTTTTCCTCTACGCCTGTCACAGATTGTTAAAAACTTAATTTTTTCAATTTGGAGATTGTCAAACTATTTTGGCCTCCCCTCCATTTTTTTTCTTACTCTGCAAATAATCCGATTAAGCCGGCGTATGAAATCTGCATTCGATATAAGAGGAAACCAGTCTTGGGAAAATTTATGCTTTTAATAAATTAATAAATACTTTTAATGCTTTGATTTATATTGTTTACCCAGCGAGGGAATTAAATTAACGAGTTTTTCTATTTAATATTCAGTTTACAAAAATAAAAAAACGCGTGCATGTGTTTGGATTAAGCTTCACCGATGGCTTTCCCAGTTTATGTTTATTTTATACAGGATGAGCTTTTGCGGAAAACTTCTTAAGAGGGATTCTGTTATGGGCAGGTGAAAGGAAAAGACTCAAAGACGTCGGCCCTAGGGTGTTTAATCAATGGGAGACGAGGGGTGGAAATAACTAAAGTTAGGGTTCACAAACTTTTTAAAAACATAGCTGTCGACGTCACAAAAAGAAGGCGTGTCGTCATATTACGTAAGCGTATTTTTTTAAAAGGGTTTTTTTAAAGCATGTGAATAGCCAGGAGCATTTCGAATGTGATTTATTTCTGTTATAGTTTTTATGTAAATTTTAGCACTGAATTCAGGTCAGTTTTGAACAAAATATTCAAAAAGAAGGAAATTCACATTACCATTGTTTTTCTCAAGAATATTTCCGCCGACATTTTCAGTCCGTTTCTGATCAAAACGGAAATAAAGAGTCTGCACTTATGAAGATAATTCCCCGTTAAAATTTGAGATTTCTGTAGAGTTTAATGGGGTATTTAAACTTCCCCTCTCAGGCAAAAATGGAATTAATGACTCGGCTTGAGCAAATCTTAGTGTACATTAAGATATTTCTCGTGGGGTGATCAACCTTATAAAGTCGGAATTTCAGGGAAAACATTAAAGGGCGAGATATTAAATCAAATTTTTATGATAGGTTTTACGTGAGCATAAAGAATATTTCATTGTCAGTAATAAACAGTAACAATACTAAAACAATGACTCTCGAAACGTGGGGCACTTAAACGAAAGTGGTAGGCCCCCGTAGATTTATACTCTTGATTTAAATTTTGTCGGTCACGGCCGCCTAAATAAATGCATTAATAAACAAATTTTCAACAAACTCAAGTTAATAAAACAAAAGAGGAAAAGTTATTTAAATCAGGTTTTAAAAGCACTTACATTTAAAATCCTTAAAACCGTTTAACGGCGCTTTGTTCCTCGAGAGTGCCATTAGAACGGCTCTCAAATGAAGTCAGGCCACTCTCATTTGGATTTTCAACTGTCACCCTGTCAAAGCGCTTCTCTTTCCCCAAGGCTACCACGGGGAAGTGCTCAGATATGGAGGTTTTCTCATGCCAACGACCACCGCTCACGAGTGGATTTAACGGGGAAGACATTTTGTCTTTTGCCGGGGAAAAGGCGTTCCCGGTAGAAGATTCACTGTTGTGGTTGTTGGGCTGACATTCATAAAACAGTCAATAAGCGCGAACGAGGAGTTTTGTGTTCCGAACCAGTTATGAAGGGAAAAAATTTTCTTTTAATTTACTAATGGCCACCCACGTTTACGAGGGGAAGGGAAGCGGGACGAGATTGTTGAATAATAAAAGTGTGTTTTCTGAAAAGAAAGGTTTCACCGTGCTGAAACCCGAGAAGAAAAGCCTTCAAAGGACCGGATAATAGAGTTTTCATTCTTTTGGGATGAGACGAGTATATCTGACTTTGCACCTTTTCAGAATGAAAAAAAAATATCCCTCAGTCTCCTCCTGGGAAAAGTAAAAGTTCAAAAAATTTAATGTTTCGATACAGCTGAATGTTTTGTGGATTCTCTTTCTAAAGTCAATGTCTTCCACTATTCCCAATATTTTTGTCTTCTTAAGTTTCCCCAAATGGAACCTGAAAAAATAAATTATTTCGTAAATTTCTATAAAACGAAGTACTGCAGTTGACCTGAAGTATAGAATGAATATTTAGAGTAAAGTATCATATAATAATAAAATATGTCTTTTATTTGCTCATGTATCTATTCATTCCCTCCCATTTCTCTCTATTATTTTGTTATCATTGTTGTTATTAGTTGTTATCATGGTTGTGTTTTATTTATTTTTTATTTATTTTAAATTTATTATGACTTAAGCATTTTTAAAATATAATTCAGTTTTATTAGTTTAAAATATAACATAGTTTAGTATTTTAAAACCTCAAAGTTTTGTTTTATTTTCTTCTATGTATTTATTTGTAAATTTACTTTATCTATTTATTTAGTTACTTTTTTGTATTCATTTATTTTATCCCCACATTTTTGTTTTAGAATATTACAAAAAAGAAAAGAAAGAAAGAAATGTTGTTTATTTATTTACTATATGCTTCTCTACCCCCAAAACCGGACTGTTAATTTTACTTTGTAAATTTGTACCTGAAATTAATTCTGTAAAGTTTTATCCGAATCTTCTGAAATTCTTATAGTGCTCAATTCAAATTTGTAAAAAAAACCCTAATACCTAGGGTAGAAATAATATTAAATTAATTAAATATATTTTATATTTATTCCGTTAAAAGAAATAAAAAAAGTAATAAAATATGAACGAGTAAAGTACACCGAACTATCAAGTGTAATTAGTGCTGAGTATCGAATGCAGGCGTTTATATCTTTTCTCTTTCTCTTTCCAACATCAAAACTCTTCATAAATGGGGCTGCCTAAAGGTCACTCTTTTTACATTAACCCATTGAGTGCCAGACGAATTTAGAGCGTGTTGCCTTGGATGCCAAGGTTCTTTATTATGAAGAATACATGGAAGTTTACAATATATAATTATATACAATATTGTAATGGCATTTACTGCAATTTATATTTAAAGAAAAACACTACCGGACAACTCGTATTTGTTATCACAAAAAAAAATTCCTGTGGTGCTTTTTTTATCAAATTTTTGTATCTGTATACAAATTTCTGTATCAAAAATTCCACTACGATATATCTCGTAGAGGTTTTGTAACACACACTTAATACGAGATATCTCATTTGGCACTCAATGAGTTAAGACAGTGATGCCCAACCTTTTTAATTTTTATTCATTTATTTTTCAGTTCAATTCAATATTATTTTTTTTCACTTTCAAGTTATTAATTTCATTTTTATACGTTTTAACATTAAAATATTTTAGTATTAAAAATGTGTAAAAATTACAACACTATTTTTAACCGATAAAAAATAAGTATGATTCCCTCAGAAATTTGTAAATTATGTATTTTGTAACAGTGTTTCAATGTAATTGTATAATTTACCCTCCAATGCGAAATAGGGAAAATGTATTATTATTATTAAATTCTTTCTTACCTTTCGGCAAATGGACTATTTTTATGTTTTGGCTCGCGAAATTACACCAAACTCACGTTTGGCCTCCATATTATGAGTTGTTGGGCATTACTGAGTTAAATTCTTATCCATGAAATTGAAAAATCAATTTGGTTTTGTTTTGTTGCAGTGAATGTTGTAGAAGCTCTGCAAGAATTCTGGCAAATGAAGCAAGCGAGAGGGGCTGATCTCAGAAACGGAGCCCTAGTAATTTATGAGTCTGTACCTTCATCTAGTCCGCCCTATGTTTGTTACGTTACACTACCAGGAGGTTCCTGCTTTGGTAGCTTCCAGGTGAGTCTATCATCTTTTTAGAGATCTTGGAATTCCTTCTGACTCTCATTTCACTCACTGGTGGAACCTGAAACGGTTTGAAAAAGGAAAAGACTGCGCTGTACATCCGGATGTGTTTTTAGGCACCTGCACATTCCCTTTCCGGTGCTTCGTTTCCTCCTCTGAGTTGAGGAGTTACATAATAATTTGTTGCACGTAATGAAAATTAACATTCATGCATATCCAGAGTATAAATAACTCACGTTTTTTACCAAATTTTTTTATATTTATTTTATGCAATAACAATAAATAATGAATAAAAGTTGATCAAAATGCAGGTTAGGCCGCAACCGCTTACGGTAAATACGTTAAACTGGAACCGCCCACGACGGGATGCCCCTTGCGAGAAATACGTCTGACTCGTGTGCTTTTTCTTGACCAACTTTTCTCCCCGCCCCGCCTAATTTATTGGTTTACGAACCACATTTCGCCTTGAATGGATCGAATCGAACAACCTATCCCAAATGGCTGGGAATTTCGATGCAACATAACTCACACCCAAAGCCCGGGTTGTTCAGTTTTTCATAACCATCGAATCGATGATACAGGAGAAGAGCTTTGTGGGAATTAAAGATCCCTGCAAAATCAGATCTTCAACCCAGAGAAAAGGAAAGGTTGAAGGGCATTAGTTGTGCAAACGGTCTGCAAGAACCGTTAAACACTTCAGACAGTGCTCGTCTTTCTCTTTTCTCTAATGGCTAATTTATTTACAATATTTTTAGCATTTTTACTTTTACTTTACTTTACTTTTCTTTAACCCGCTTTTCCGTTAGGGTCGCGGGGTTTTTGCGAAACATTTTGTTCGCTTGCATAGCGCCTGATTGAACATGTAAGCTCCTGTAGCGGGTGGCGAGTCCACTGACAGTACTTCACCGAGGTGTTCGCAGGTGAATGCAGGTGAAGGAGGCGGAATTTCGTATTGTTTTGCCAGACTTTCCAGGCGCAACACTACGCCATTCCGTCCTCCCAGCAGTGGTCTAGGTACCTCGCAGTGCTGACCAATCATCTGCGAGGGAGAACGGCCTTAGAAAAATACCCACCGCCGCTGGGATTCGAACTCCGTCCGACGTCCCAGCGAGCAGGCGTTTAACACACTGAGCTAAGGCCGTGCTCTTTAGCATTTTTATTGGTTATTTAATGAAAAGGAACTCATTATAATATTTCCACTTGTCCGAGCAAATGCTCCGGAGTCGAATTATTACAAAACGACTTTCTTCACCTTCTGTCCTTTAATTTTTCCACTAGAGTGGCTTATTAGTGTTTTGCGAGCCCCGGGCGCTACCTAAGTTTACCGCCCCTTTTGGTAGTCACCTAACCCATCGAGACGAGAAATCGAAGCAGCTTTTTCAAAACTGAACTGGATTTTATGTAAAATATTTAATTTCAACACTGTAATTATCTGCTCTCGTAATAATCATGTTTTGCACAGGCTTCATGTGCTGTATTTACTGTATGTAACAAATGCATCGACGTTTATTGGGCGTATTAATAAAATTCTGGTATTATAAATGTGTTCTCTGTAACCATTTGGAGTTTTCCAGTGGTTGAAGAACATTTTTGTTGTTTATCAACCATAAATGTTTATTATTTATTGGTTCAGTTGTGGCAATTCTTATCAAAGAATTCTCTCTGATCTTAGATTTTTTATTTCTCTTGTACCTAAATTTTCTTCTTCTTAGTTGTTAATTTTTTCATTCCTCTCCTGTTCTATCCTGCTTTCAATTCAATGATTCTGACTTATGAAATACATACGTTTGGCCATAAAAACAATCAGAAAACCTTGTTTTTCCCTTTCATCGCTTAAATACCGTCCTTCTCAAGCTTTGCCCCCGAGAATAGACAAAAGATCTGAAAATGCCAGAAGAGGAAGGCAAACGAGAATACAGAGATACAGTGACCGACAATTAAATCAACGGTCGGACATTCTGACACTTACGTGCTTTGGTTAATTTATTGAAAGAGCATGTAAAAACAAGAACCAATTCCTCATGGAAAACGCCTGAACGGGATTTTTCCTTTTAATTTTTAATAGCTTATTAAGTTAGTTTCTAAAACTTCGTAATAACAATAATAAAATTTTATGTTACCGAAAAAGTACTTTTTGAATTTTATGAATAAATTTCCTTAGACTGGAATTTAAATCAAGAAAAACTACTTCCCCATTTAACCTACTTAGAGGCCCTTCAAATTAGGGAGGGTCAGCAGCAATATACGATTTCTACTTATCAAATACCCCCCTGGCTCCCCTCCCCAGATTCCCTTCCCGGCTTTTCATTTGATTTGTGATACATAATCTTTACTTCAACTTCTCCCAGAAATATTTCACCCAAGGCCGTATCGATTTTCGCCTTCCATCTTATGGAATTATATATTAATAAATGTTCCCAATGTTCCGATCAAGTTTTCACCTCAGAGTGCATATTTTCACCTCCACCTCTATTAAAAGTTGATCAGTTTCATTTTTTGTTTCTGTTTTCTCAGTTGAAAAATTATTTATGTAAAAAAATCAGCTCTTCATTGCTGATTTTTCTTTTATTCTGATTTATTCCTAACACAAATGTTAGTTTTTTAGAGATAAGGTTAGATGTTTGTCGGTGGATGCCGAGATTGGAGAGGGTGTCTGTTTCTCCTCTTAGGAAACCATTAACTCAAACCTGCAATCCGGGTTTTCAATTTTTATGAAACCACTAATTTATTTTTCCTTTTGTCAGTAATTTTTGAAAGAGAGTAAATAATTCTTTTTCATTCACACTTGGAGTCTTCCTGGTGACAAAAAATAAATGTAAATTACGGTCATCAGCCCCAGAGGAAAAGCCAAAAAATGCTGGTAAACAAACGAAACAACTCAAAACTGATAATATGTTGGGAAAATATTGTGCAACTCGTGCATTTGTGCTGCACTCTCAACTTGAAACGTTTGTTATAACTGTCAACTGTATCCTACACTAACTAAAGATTTGTACCTGACAACTCGAAGGCCTTCATTGGCACTGGAGGGTGCAAAGCTTTAAAAAGTAAACTGATTGTGATTTTCTCAGTCCACCCGGGGGTTGCTTTTTAGTTTTGGAAAATTCCCTCAGATTTCCTAATAAAATAATAAAACGGCTAAATGGTGATATTTTGTTTTATTTCAGAACTGCCCAACGAAAGCCGAAGCTCGAAGAAGCGCTGCTAAAATAGCTCTAATGAATTCCGTATTTAATGAACACCCTTCTAGAAAAATTTCGGACGACTTTATAGAAAAAGCAGTTGCCGAAGCTAGAGCGTCATTTAAGGTAAGCAAAGTTTTTTATTTTCAACCCTTTCTTAATAACTAAGTCTGTTCTTTTCTTCCCCCGAATCAGTCTTCCTCTTGGTCACAACCTGAGACAATGTCTGTCGTTTTTATACTCTGCCCAATGCTATCTGATTTCTTCAGTACCATTTCAGGCACCGCTGTGTCATCCCCGGTGACAAATAAACCACCCTATTTTTTTCCATAAACCCTCTAAATTATACTCTGACGTAATCCAATACACACGAGGGAAATTAAAAACATTCCCACGGCAAAAAAAAAAAACAATTTATTTTCATTATTGAAATTGTGATTAATTTTTTGGCGACATAAAATAAATGAAAATCCCCCGGATAATTATTAAGTTGATAAAAAATTTTTATTTAAATTAAATGTTAATTATTTTCAATTGAAATGGATCATAATTAAAGCATCAGTAATTAGCTCGGAGGCTTAATTTTAAATGAAAACGGATTCGTTGCATTCGATTGAGCCATCCGAAGGGGGAAAAGTGTGTGCAATCGGCCTAGGCCAAGTCCGGTCATTTGCGAGCCGTTTTCTACAATTTCCTTTATATTGGTCGGTTTTGAGTTAAAATATAAAAACCCTTTTGGCCCTTTTTCGATGCGAAATTACCGCGTGAATTTTATTTTGTTTTTCCGAAGCGGTCATCGAGATTGCCCATCGGCGTTTCGTATCAAACTTGTTGATGCCAATAAAAATATGTTAGTTAGTCATAATCCAGAAATAAATAGTAAAAAAAGTTTCGCCGAGGTTTTTCTCAAATGAAAAATAGAAAAATTAAAAGATTGTGACACATTCTGTCCTTTGAAAGTTGGCCAGCTGTTCAGGAAGTTTGTTATCATACCTCATCCGGGGTTATTTAGACTTTGTGTTTTGTTATTTCTCCCAATCTGTCCTTTTTCATACACACACAGAAGTGTATCCACCTCTCTAAGGTTTATCGCATGGATTTCCAATGTATTTATTATCTTATCCGGTTTCAGGGAGATCCATCAGAGGCTGATAACCCAAACACGGGAATCGGAGCCTTCCGATTCATGTTAGAAACGAATAAGGGGCGAACAATGTTAGAATTTCAAGAACTAATGACGGTGTTCCAACTGCTCCACTGGAACGGGAGTCTGAAGGCCATGAGAGAAAGGCAGTGCTCCAGGCAGGAGGTGGTCGCCCATTACTCGAACAGGGCCCTCGACGACGACATGAGGTCGCAGATGGCTTTGGACTGGATCGCGAGGGAGCAGGAGAATGTCGGGGCTCTGGGCAAGGAACTAAGTTTAGCAGAGAGAGAATTAGAGACAGCAAGACTTGCGGGTCGGGAACTCCGCTTCCCGAAAGAGAAGAAAGACATTCTGATGCTAGCTCACAGTCAGGTGGTTGGATCTCACTCCAGTTGAATATCAGAAGGTTCCGGGTATAAAAAAACCTGAACCTTTGACTAGGAAATGTAGAAAAACCTGATTTTTTCTTTCAAAGCCTACAAGGTCTGGTGAAGTTATTAACTGATAATTATCTATCGAAGGAATCGAATCCACGGTCCGATTTGAGCGGCGCTGTTGGCATGTAACGCCTACATCAAAATCCCATCCCGGCTGCTCTTTGCTGCTAATTTTTCATCTGCAAGTCTGAAACGCAGTCACCTCTGTGAGTGCTCGAGCGAAAATCGTGTCGGGCCAAACCTTGATCGTTATATCCGGAGAGGAATTACCGGGGTTGTAGCAACGCCCCTTATTCTAAACTAAGTCATCGGGCGCGACTTTCGAGTCGGCTCCTTTGGGGCCACAAACAGATCTCATTTCGACTAACTGATAACGACGACTTAAGCACCGGACTTCGCAGCACAATTCTTACAAAAGAAATCCCGATGAATTTTCACCGGGACAAATTTCCAAAAAAATATTTTGTGATGACCTCGATGTAAAAATCTCTCAAAAAAAAAAACTCTTAAAATTGAGGTTAATTGTGATAATTCTGTTTGAAACGTGATATTTAAAAACAGAGCAAAATGAATTATTATTTAATAAATAAATTAATAAAAATTCGTGGTTTACGAAAAGATGGCCATAAATTAATGAAGACAGAAAATCAATTATTCTAATATTATAATAATAAGCTAATGCGGCTAATTCTCACTTTTTGGATGATATCCATAGCTCATAAAAGGACCCCGAATGTGAAGGACCTTTGCTGTTGCTTCCATTGCTTTTAATACTCCAATTGGAGGTATTAAAAATATGAAGAGTGTTTTTAGTGCACATTTGGCAAACCTTCAAGCACACATTGTTCACACAGCTTAAATTTATCTGAATCCAATGATATATTGTTTCTTGTAGAATTAACGAGTGCAGTAATTTAAGCCGTGACATATTTCAAACCATGTTTACAACAGTATCAGTCCCTGTTCTTAGTTCACCAGTTATGAAAAAAAGATGTTAATAAGTGAAGAGGTTCAACACCGTTATATCTTATTAAATTTGGCAACGCATTCAATGCCAACAAACCTGCCATTTTTACCGATATAGTAATCTTTTTATCATTTGCATTGAAAATATATGTAGATTCATCACTCTTATAATATTTACGAAAGCTACTTTCATGTCAGGTTTATTTTTTTCTTGTATAAACACAAACGCGACTGTTCGCCACTTCCTGGATCATCCAAAATTTTTTTTGTCGTAACCGCAGCCCCGTGATATTGTCCTCAAATGCAAACAATTAACTTAAGAAAATTCTAGTCTGCCCAGGCTCTGTCCGAAGCATCCGTGGTTACATACGAAAGGTTTTTCCGGATCTGGGATTGGAGTAAGAAGACATCAATCAAAACACGTGCTTGCGTTTTTAACGTTTTCCGACTAAAACCCCATTTTGACAGCTGATTTTAGCATCCTTTGCAGGTATTCGTCCAGGGTTTTGTCCCTAACCTGCTACAATACTTAATAAGCAAGTGACAAACTGAGTGAAAAACAAAAAAAAATGCGTATTTGCTTTACTTCTTGTGGAAAAGTTTCAGGAAGCCAACAGCATTTTTAAAAGGATTTTTGATAGTATATCGGAGTCCTTTCCCAAGGCAAACAACCGCCATGTTAATTCAATTGATAAAAAAAAAAATATCAATTAAAGAACAATTCAGGGTCAGGATTCGCCAATAATTCCTTTAAGGGTCAGTTACCAGACCACTTAAAGCGTGGGTGCGAGAATAAGCCAGAATTATCTAACATTCCACGTTGCCAAACCTCTTAATCGAATTTAAAAGCGTATTCGTTTTTGAACTCTAGTCGGCCTGCGAGTAATTAAACTAAAAATCGTAGGCGATAATTAAATTTAAAAAAAAGAGGGAAACGGCTACAAAAGTCGGGATTCGCGAGTGAAGGAAAATTACTTCTTAACATCTTCACGGTGCAAACAATAAGCCATGTTGCAACTAATTTGACGAACCTGATCCTGAAAGAGGGTTCACTCACCTAACTATTTTGCATTTTTAACAGCGTCTTACATTTGTCATATTTAATGCTTTACCATTTTGCGTCATTTGCCCGTGCATTAACCTAATCGAGTTTTATGATTTTTTGACGGATTAGATTTTTATATTCCTCTTTAAAGAGCACACACATCGACTGGACATTGATACTTGTCTGTCTGCCCGCGCGTAAAATCGAACGCCTCCGACATTTTTACGAACTCGTTGCACCGCATTTTGTATCTGGGCGAGGTGGGAAAGTAATAATTACTAGAAATGAGACAGCAGTATGAGAGTTTTCTGATCTCTCGGCTCCTGGAGATCCGACAGTGCCGTATCAGGGCAATGGCCACCCACAGCTCACTCCGACTGCTCCCTCAACCAAACCTTAAAACCACTTTAAGGAAAAGTTCAGTGTTAACTCGGTGGACCCGAAGACACAATAAAGAGGTGGCCCAAAAGAAGAGCCAGAATTCGCGCTATTATATTTGCTTATTCTCCCAATAAATGTCGATAACTCAGTAATACGAATGAAAATAATTTTTGAAATTAGATGAGATATAAATTTTCAATATTAATATATAGATTAAATAAAATTTAACAAAATTAATCAAGAAATTTTCCCGTAAAACAGGTCTGACTTGAAATTAATTTGTGTCCTATTCCAGAATACATCAATCAAAGTAAACATATTGAGAGTTTTTTTCCTTCTTATCAATCTTGATAAAGATCACCCGAAGACAACTGGATATGAGTAAAAGAGTTCTGAAATGTTATGGTATTTTAAAAGGAAAATGCTCTCGTAGCGACTGCAGCGCATGAAACTTCAATTCCTTCTGACAAAAAGCACAAAAATTAATGTCCTTACCTGGGAAATATCGCTCCACAAATGGACTATCATAAAAACTACCCAATCTTCATGGCAAGTTCTGAAAAAGTGCACGTAAAAAAGGGTCTTGATTTCGGTGGTGTAACTGCTTCATACCAACCAGGGCTTGCTCTGCAATGGAGAAAAGAAAGTATCGGATGAAACTGCTACAAAGGGGATGTAAATTAGGCTCCACCTCCCTCCGCCCTCTCACAACCCCTTAATCTCAGCCACATCCCTGACTAAACACCCTCTCCCCCAAACTCTAACAGATTCTCAATCTCTCATTTTCTACAGTAACATAATATTAAATGATAATAACGTTACAGTTAAATGATAGTTTTAATGCAATGAAAGCTGATTTTTATTATACGTTATTGATATGTCTATTTCATATTGTTTTTCATTTCTTGTATTTGTATTTGATTGTTTTAATCAAAAAAATAAAATGAGTTAACTGAAGACATTGATTGTCTAAATGAGGGAAATGAAAGTTGCGAATTTTTTCCCCCAACGTGAAATTATATTCGACATAAGAGTGTAATTCTAATTTAGATTGTGTAATAATATATATTGTATTGATGATCTCATTAAAGTTTTGCTTTTTTTAAAAGTCTTTTGATTGCCCTCATGAAAATGAGTACCGCACTCAAACATTTGGCGACTGTTTAATGGGTGGGCTTGGCCAATGACTCGACTGACTCTGATTCGCCACGGGATTTAATGCGTTTACGAGGATAACCCGGTTTATTAATAAGGGAACTCTTTTGTGGCGGTTTATCGAGCAATTTTTTTTTACATTTTCCAGTGTTCTTCTTCCGGCTTACCAACAACAACCAGCATTTTAAAGCACTTAACGATTCGCTCGGCCAGCTCAAGTGGGAACAGAACTATTAGGCTTTGTTCCGAGGAAGAAAAAAAAAACAAAGTCGACACTTTCACTCGAGTTCTATAAACTCATTGGCTGCATGACAGCCGAGTTTCATTCAAAAAAAAATGCATTTTTCTTATAATTCCAAAGCCCTATGAGAAGTAAAAAACTTCAAGAATTTAAGTTTACTTGAGGACGATCATTCAGAGGACCTTCACTTTCAAATACTTTATTACTTCATCCAGGGGAACCAAAATACTGAATCTTTCTCCATCTTTTCCGGGAATTCAGTAAATGAAATCTAACTTTCCTCCATTTGCAGGAAGTAATGCAAGTTGCTCAGTCAGTTTATAATTCGGTTTGGGGGCGAGATATTTGGAACGCTACTCTAAATCCACAATACTACCAAAGGTAAAAGTAATTAATGACTACTAAAGTTAATAATTAAACACACCTTGAAATAACCACAACGTGAAAACACACACATTTTGTCCTGAGCCACTCCTCGTGTTATACCGTTGGAAAAACGACAATACAAGATCCTGCTATAATTAATTAACTTAATTAAGCTTTTTTGAAAGGTTTTATACCGGAAATATTGAAATTAACTTCGGCACAGTGTCGGCAACCGAAAATAACCCCAAAAAATACGCCTTCGAGAGCAGAAGATAAAACAAACGGGAAGATTTTACTGTCAAAATTTTTTTAGACAATTTAAAATTTAATGGCTTTAGATGATGTGTTCCCCGCTTACATCGAACCGTGCCTGATAGATAGGAGCGATTCCGATTTGCTCAACGCTTTTGATTTTGGCGAGTATTATTATCCACCATCGGTAAGTTTATAATCAGCCGCAGGAATTTGAAATGCAACGAAAACCGGAATTGACGTTTTTAAGGACACATATGAATACCCACAAATTGTGCTTGTTTACAACGGAAAAGTATTGAAAGTACAATCCGAGCTTGTTCACGCCAGCCTCTCTGGTATATCGATTAAGCATTATTATGGAAAATGCTTCCAAGATGTATTTGATGAGAGGGAAAGCGGAATGGAACAGGGTGAAAACTGGGGCTGTGAGGAAAGGGAAATGGATGACTATAACTGGGTCAACAACGACGATATGGTTCTAAAGGATGAAAAAGACTTCGCGGAGAGCGCCACAGAGAATGACAGTTTTGAGTATCGGGAAGATTCCGTCGTGCAAGAAGGCCAACCCATTTGCACGTTGTCTAGAATAAACGTAAAAATATTCTGTTCTTTTAAAAGTGTATTCTTGCCGATTCAACTTTTAAAATAAAATCTAAATTTCTCAGTCCAGAAACTCCTTTTGGAATATTCATCGACCGGAGCTGTGCAAGCTGACTTGGGGGCAGAAATATGTGAGCGCTGCCGTCGTAATTGACCACCTCCACGAGCATTTGATATCGCATGGGGAGTTGTGCGAAGGATTCCACACCGAAGAAGAGAGAAAATACATGCTCGACAAAGAACTAGATGAATATGTTCGCTTAAAGTAAGCATTGGCTTTCGTTTCCACTTCTGCGATATCTGTGCTCACTATTTTTATTGTAAAATGCAGAGTGCTTGCTTGCCCCAGAGTACTTCCCCCGGATGAACCGCTGTTTAGTTATGATGAAGAGAAAGAGGTGAAGTTCAATCCGAAATGCCGTGGGATTTCCCGGAGGGTTTTCACCACACCCAAACAGAACAGGTACTTCCCAATAAAGGATGACGAAGAAATCGAAGGGAAGAGCATTCACAGATCGAATGAAGAATTCTGTTTGACCATTGGGAAATACGTTTCCAAACCACTTTTTATTCCGTCTGTTGCAGCCATCGAAAAACCTTTCATCACACCAGAACTTTCTACTGCTGCAGAAGAAGAAGGTAGTGAATGTTCTTTTAATGTTTCTGCTTTTTTTCCTGAGAAGAAAATTAGAATAACCATTGTTTTTTCAGCGTCTGGGCTTTTCTACTACAACTGGTTCCTCTATGGAGAAGAACCACTTGAAGGGCCTTCAGGTAAAGTTCTTCAGAAAGAATTGCGACTTACTGATATATATATCTCGGGAACTTTATTTATAGGGAGCACCCGCAGCATGAGTTATTCAGAAACAGAATCCGATACTTTGGGTTCGGCCAAAAATGAGCCTTGTCCCCCTCTGATGCTCGATGATTTTTGTCGTGCGGTTGGTAAAGCAGATTTCAGCGATTTAAGATGCAACCCGGATTTTTAACCCTGTGAAAACTAGGCCTTATTATATCGAAAGGAAAAAGGATTGTTAACAAGTATGAAAAAATAAAAAAGATTTAATGCAAACGCGGTGAATTTACAAAGGCACAGTGAAATGAACGCTGAACTAAAATGAGAGTTCTGTTCTTAAAAATAAAGAAGAACTGTGCATTTGGAGGGATATATTGCACTTTCGATAAATTCACTGAGCAAACAATGTAAATGAAGAACTTCTGGTGGATTTAGGAAAATAAAAATGTAAGTAATTCCGAGTGAGTTAGATTGCACTTATACCTCGACGCGAATTCCTGAACTTTGAGTCTCCTTCTAACATGAGGCGGATGATAACTAAAAAGGAAAAAAAAAGTGGGAATTAACGACCGATTGTGAAAGAGGACCTCGAATGTTGCGGATGTCTACCTGTCATTGTACAAACGCCTCCTTTTGCAAATATTAAGAGCCGTTTGCCGAACCAGAGAACTCAACGTTCTTTCAGAAACCACAATCCCATCGACGAGAGGAGTCGGCAGAGTCATTCGACCCGTCGGCCCTTGCAATTTCACCCTCAATAACCCGCTGCTGAGTGCGTGGAGGAATATTACGTAAGTATCTTCCGCTTTGGGGGTCACCGTTTCGAGACCAGTGTTGCAGTAGCTGAGCAAGTCTCCTGCAAGGCAATGGGTAATTCAACAATTGTCTTCCACAATACTTCGGTGATTCGGACTTACCTAATGGAAAAGTCACGTGATCCTCGTAACTCTCCAACCAAACGAGCATGACTTTGATTGGGGGATTCACGAAGGGTTGATTTTTCAATACTCCCAAACGTCTGCCCGGTCGAGTGGGTTCTCCGGTAGGCTTTTCCAAGTCGAGGGACAAAGCTCTGCCTTTTAGCTGACCTTGGTTTTTATTACTGGTGTTACTTAAAGAAACACTCCTCTCATATAAACCTAAAAAGTAAGAATGTCTTGGTAAATCACTATAACTTAAATTCCACCACTTCACTCCAACTTCTCAAAACTTTTTGCTATTTTTGGAAGAAGCTATATTTTTTAATAACGCAAGTTTTATAAGTCCGAAATTATAAAATTACAAGAAAAATTGTTTAAGTATCCTTTATTAAGGAAAAATTAGCAAAACCAATATTTATGAGGAAAAACTGACTATTGGACGATTACCTTGCCCTGGAAGCTGAGACGCAGGATCAAAATCGGTTTGAAAGTTAGAAGCGGACTTTAACGTCGGGACGAGGAATGCAATTTCAGACGAAACATCAGCCCAATACAAAACGTATTTATCCCCGCTGTAAAGGCTGGGACCGGATTCGCCGTCATCATCTCCTGAAACAACCCAAACTCGATTAGAGCTCTGAAAATACACCCGTTGAACTTATTTGAGCGCACCTTGTCGTGAATTTGACTGAACTTTCCAGCTTGTGACCGTATTTCCGGTCCATCCAGGATGCTGATGAACATTCACAGGCCACCCTAATGAGCCCAACATTTCCATAAAACGGGGATCAACTGTATTTTCTCCCACCTTAATCGGAAAATAATGAAATCATTATTTGAGTGACCGTGCTTTTATTTCCCTCATTCTAAGCAAACTCACCACGTTCAAAAGAATTTCCTCAACGTTTCTTTGCCCGGTTCGAACGTAAAAAACATGAACGGTGTCGCAAGTTCGCGAACTGATTGAATCGAGCGCTTCCAAGTCGGTGCAAAAGCCTGGAATGCTTGTGTCCAACATGACGAGAGGTGACTCCAACAAATTCTGAAAAAGATGACGGCGGTTTTTGTGTCGTTGTCCCGAAAGAATATCGCCAACCAAAAAGAAAAAACTGTACCTTATCCGAATCCAAATTCAATAAACCGAAGTGAGAAAGAAAAAGCCTCGCTGTCTGAAATTCATGCTTAACAAGTGGAGGATAGCACTCCCTCTCGGGGTCAGGAAATTGCAAACTTTTTTCGGATTGCTGTCCCACTCTCTTCATGGCTTCTTCTAATTCCAATTGGTTTTCTAACAGCTCCAACATTTTAGTTTGCTCTGCCGCCGCTTGTTCGTCCGTTATTAAGGATTCCATACTCGGTATTGACTTATCCCTAAAAGGTTTTAAACAAAATTAAACACCCATAAATAAAAAATAAAACCTATAAAATCCTCAAGCTAGATTTACAAAAGAAATCTAAATGGCAGCTCAGGCTCTTCATTAAAAATAACAAAAGTGAAATTGTTTAAAGCACTCACGCTTTGCACAGTGGAATTTTCTCAATGCTGTCAGGAAAATGTTGATGTCTGATATCATGTTTGATTCCAACATCATTCAACGGCACTGGCCTTCCAGGATTTGATGTGTGCTGATGTTTGGTTCCGGATTTATGTCGCGGTAAATGCCTGAGCTGCATTGTCCAGGCGTGGCGCCCAAACGGTCCCCGTATTATCACAGTCACAGTGGGTTGCGGATCTAAAAGTGACAATAATATACTTCCATGAGCTCCTGCTTTCCACAGAAGGAGAAGATTGCAAGATTTTACCTTGATCATTTCCCAATGGTTCCTCTAAAAGCGCAAGTAGAATGCTGTTGTCAATGACAAAATACTTGAACCTTTGACAAGCAGTGACCCTATCGACTTCACCGCCAAGCCAAGAATTACAGTATTTTAATAATGAAATTTCATCTAATAAAGACGACAGCGATTCGGCTCCACAAGGAGATGGAAAATAACCGACCTTGAATACAAAAATATGAGTGTTAGAAAAACATCGGTATTGAAAACATTAATAAAACGGAAAAGCAAAGAAAGTAACTGTGGCAATTATTCAGGGAAAGCAATTTTAGCTAAAGCTTTCTTTGGGAGGTAATACCTGCTCCAAGATTCGATTGAGAAGGCTCTCAGCAGCGTCTCGTACTCTCATGGAAGCTGGTTTCAGTTCCTTTTCGTCTTTCATCTTAACCGGTTCACCCGCTTTTCCCTAAAATTACAAATTTTTTACACTTACGGCAATAGATTGAAACACGTGTTAAATTTCAAAAAATATACCTGAGATATAGAGCCGGATATTCCCAGCTCGACAACATCTAAAACAGTGGACAGACATTCTTTGTCTGAGAGCAATGTGGGGTGGGCAACAAGCCACACAGAAAGACACGAAAACGCGGCCACAATTGTACTGTGAAGGTCTTTTGAATGCGCAGGTGGGGGTCGGCTGCACTGAATGACAATGTAATCACACAGCCATTTCACCGCCCTCTTGGGCTCTAAGACATCTACGGATTAACATTTAAACAATTAAGTCATTGCAAACCACAGTCTGGAGGAAAACAAAATTCTCAAATACCGGAATCTTTAATGTGTATCCTGGCAAGAGCCGATAGTACTTCGAGAGCAGCTAAAGACACGTTCAAATCGCTTTTCCAGGTTGATATGAGCCGCTGACAAACTATATATGTTGTGCTTATGAATAATCCGTGGGCGCAATCTAAAAAATAAATTCGTATCACAATCCTTGGCCAATCTATGATCGATTAATAAGAATTATAAAATTAAAAAAAAAAAAATAACGTGATGGAAGTACCATTTATAGAATCATGGGAAAATTCTGACCAGTCGCCTCCTAAACTTCGTCGTTCTGTTTGAGTTAAACTTCTAGCAGAAGATGTGTCCGAACCTGATGAAAAATTTTCACCAAACAAAACAACATAAATAAAACAAGCAAAAGCAAAATATTAATACACGCCAATGGAAAAAAAGTCTTGCTTGATTTGCATTAAAAAAAAAAAACAAAATGACTAAATGTCAACCAAAAACCCCAACATTAAAAACATGTTTAACTCTGTTAATCAAATTTTCAAGCATACAAATACACATACAAGTTTTCTAAGAAACTAGCTCACAATTTCTAATAGCAACAAAAATATTTTATATGTAATGCCCACCGGAGGAAAACAAATTGGAAGCGCTGTCCGGCTGAGTGACCGATTCCCGTTCTTCACAACATGCAGAATCCTCCACGCTGAGGATGAGACCGCCCAAGAGCATTTGCACGTTGCCTGGATCGGTTTCCACCTCCAAAGCGCTGATGAGCAGATTCATGAGCCTGGGCTTAAGCTCCCCCACGGTCATCAGGCTTTTGTCCTCGGAATGTGACGCACAAATTTCCTTTATATGTAAGTCCTGTTGAGAAAAGCACGTAAATGGTTTGTTCGTATCAAAATAAACTTCCCGCAATGCACATACAAACCTGAAAGTGTAAAGGCAAAGCCACAATCGAGAGAAGCAACTGAATCGAGGCCTGACGAAGTTCCGTTTTTAAACCGTTGGCGGCTTTGGGGCCTTTCAAAAAAACCAGTTCCAAAGCATCGATGAAAGAAGGTAGAAGAATCAAAACTCCATCTAAATCCAATCGGAAGAGATCCGAAGAATTGATCAGAATGCTTGATATGACATCGGTGCATTCTCTGTTCTGAAAATAAATTTTTTTTTAAATTAATTTGATACCCCAAAAATATTTTATTATTTAAATAAACAAAAATACGATTCATAAATGCAATTCAGAGAGAAAACACTAAGAAATAGACTGTGTTTTAATCCTTTTACATTAAATCCAGAAAGGGTATTTCTTTTATTTCCACCAACTCATTGATTAGAGCTACATGACTCACTTCAGGTACTTGAAGTCCCTGATATAGCGAAACATAAAAACGAGATAAGTAAACGGGTAAAATCTCTTCTCCCGTTTTTTTGGCAGTGAATATCCGACAAAGAGCTCCGAACGCTTCTGCCCGACCGGCGTCATATTTTTCCATTGAAATTCCATCGGCAATCTCCGAATCTTCGCTTAAAGATGGGGGCTGGGATGAGCTTGAAGCACTCATTTTTCGGCTATCCATTATTAAAGATGAGGGATTTGACTTGCTACCTGACGATTACAAAAAAAATTGATTTTTTCAATACAGTTTTTTTGATCAAATACAAAACCTCACATTAGAGTCGAAACTAATAACAATGATAAGAGTTACAATAAAATTCTTAATTAAACGATTCAGCAGAAAATCGACTTACACACTGAAGGAGGGCGAAGCTCACATCCAATATTAACTGCTTCAAACAACCAATCGCCAAAAAGGTGTAAGATGCTATTGCATTTTGGCCGGTTCAGAGCTAAGGGTGGCCTCGCTTCAATTCCCAGGGATGACAGCGCTTAAAAGAGGAGATAATCAGATTAGTTTTTGATAATATCAAATATTCGGATTAAAAATAATTTAAATTTAACCTACAGGACTGACTTGAGGTACTCGGAGGTCCTGAGCTGGGAGCCGAAGAGGGCTGAATAACTGCAGACGCTCTGCTGCTGGTCAGACCTATCAGAGCTGCCTTTGGTATTCCTTTAAAAATATAACCGAATTAAACACTATAAAAAATTAAAGTTCTGATTCCTTTCGAAAAATCCAAAAGCAAAAAGCCATCTTTGGGCTTTTGAGTCATCCATATCAATTTCTTTTACGCATTACGAATTTTCATCTGAAGGGCCATCCAGAAGATGCAATAATTATGAACCCTCCATGCACAATTTAACTAATATTTTGCCTACAATGTTGCTACAACAAAAGCAATTCTTTACTAATAATAGGCATGCAGAACCCAGCTGCACTAATGTTTCCGTACCAGTTGTAAGACCACGAAGTTCCTATTAAATATGAGAAAAAGATACCCAACATATTTAAAAGCAAACCTTTTAGAAATTCAAAATCCCCATTACTTATTGAATTTCTTCAAGAACCAATACACAATCCCAGTTCAACTTCAAATGAAACAAACATAACAAATCATGTCACTGGGGTTATTTGTAGTATAATCCATGCATTAACGGCTCTACAATTTCATATATCTTGGATTTTTCAATAATTCCTTAAAAATATAAAAATAAATGCAGTTTTATGAAACGACTTTGGAGAAGTACATCCGACAAAAGAGCATTTATTTATTATCTAAAAGTACGACTAAACCAAAAAAATATTCAATTTTAGTTTTGCATTGAGAAAGTTTTCATGCAAAAGAAAAGCAAAGTTACTTCCGCGTCCCCTGTGCTTACTCAGTGAGAAACCAAAGCATTTTCTATCTAAATATGAGAAAGCTAAAGTGCAAAACAAATACCCTTTGGAACAGAAGAGGGAGCAACGCTTAAGCTCTTAGCAAGACGCCTCTGGGTAGGAGGCGTTTGGGTCGACGGTTGAACGTCCTTTTCTTTTTTAAAACCGGTGACTTCCTCGTAAAGATAACTCGAACATATTCCTGTAAACATACATAGCGTGTCCTCCACCGGTACACTGACTTTGTTACCAGAAGCTCGTGAATTTTTCTTTCTTCTCTTTCTCTCTCCTTTTGAAATGTCCAAATTTTTTTTTGTTTGAATATTGGGTTCAAAACTGATAAAGGACATTAACGAAGAAATTGCCGACCATTCACCAAAGAAGCTGCTAGTGATAAGTATAGGAGCAGTTTGTGCAGAAAGACATTTTAATGTAATATCATTTTCTTTTGCCATCTCTTAAAGGCAATGCTGATATTTATGAGAGTGCAGAAACATTTATTGTGTTATGAAAAATTTAACTCTGATTATTTGGTGAATAACAGCTTAGAAATTTATGAGGGTTAAAGATTGTGTATACAAATTTTTGATTTCTTACCCAGAAAAGCATCAACCTGACCAGCTACACCTTTAATTGCTTTGAGAAATATCTGAGGGAGAGCATTCAAACATGGATGCTGAGAGGGATCCACAACTGATTCATTTGTGATTGCATACTGTAAAAATTCTGGAGTCTGACTGATAAGAGAAGGCCTACAAAGGTTGACTGGGTTTCCTAAGCAATGCAAAAACCTGTACCAGCACTGAACAATGCAGTCTTGTGTTGCTTCTGATGGAATTAACTGAGAATCTTCATCATCTTTAACAGAAGTGAATTTTAATTATTATTAATTTTTTTTTTGGAAATGAAAACTTATAAAAACAAACCTACATATTTTCAAAGGTGGAAACTCAGGTCCATACATAAATTCTAGAAGTTTGGCTGTAAGTGCCAGGTGTACTCTATTCCATTGTTCAACTAAGGCTATCCTATGTCTCCAGTTCATGCACATTTCTCTTAATGTTTTCCATAATGGAGGGGATGGAAAGCATCTTACACAGGCAACAAGCCAAAGTTCAACCAAAACACTCAATACTCTTTCACATAACTGATCACAGATATCATCTGAAAAAATTTCCAATTCTCAGATTAGTAAACAAGGGACTAAAATTACTTATATGCTTATTTAGGATACAGTCTACTGTTCAGAATACAATAATATTATTCAATTCAATTTAGAGAATAATCCAAAAATACACATAATACCTTTGACCACAGGTGGAGACAATATTGTATCATTTATTGATAATAGAAATATTAACAATGTCTCCCAAGTCTCTTGAGTGATAATAGTGGAAACCTGAACTATATATTGGATTGTCCTTAAAACACGATGACACAGAACTGCTTGTTTGTTAATTGTATCTGGTGCTGTAACATTAATAAAGATTAATCTGAAACTATTGAATCTCATATTTATTAGACTTAAGAAGTATAATATTATAGAATATTAATACCTTCTCCTTTTCTAGGAACAAATAAATTATAAAAATGACATAATATTTTCCTGGCATACAAATTTGGATCATCACAAACAGGATGTGGGACACTAATTTTTGGTACTGGATGCAATGCAGTAAGCCATTCACAATAAACAGAAACACAATCACGAATAGTATCATGTTCTGAAAATGGAAGACTCAATCCATAGCAAATAACCTAAAGAGAAAAAAAAATTGAGATTTATTTGAAATGAAAATAAGACCACCTCTGAATACTTAATTTTTTAAGATAAATATTTATCAGAGCAATTACCTGCATGTTCCATTGCACCTCTTTGTCTGTGACAAATGGACTTGGTTCAGCAGCTTGTGTGATACCTAGATTTAAAGCTAGGGATTTAAGTACTGAAGCAACAACTGTTTTACCCACATTTATGGGAAATTTATTAAGGACACTATTTCTTTCTTCATTTTGACTGTGTAATTGAGGACCCAGTGATGTCCATTCTGAATACATTCCTCCAAGACAAGGATCCTGTAATAAAATAATATTTTTTAAAAACATAAGAACTATTAATTTTCAGACACAATTTGTTTTTCACTTCTTGAATAGAAGTGCACTTCAGTGCTTTTACAAAAATCTATCTTTCTGTACAAACCCTTGACCTTCATTTTAAAAAAAATTTATTCCTAAAGATTAAAAAATAATGAAGACACTGAACTACTAAAAAGAAGTTTATATTTAAATTATAACGTTATAGTAAATGACTTTCCCATTAATTAAATATAATTCATTTATAATTCCTAAGAAAAATAAATAATGAAGTCAGTGCAACAAATACCCACCTTGAAGTTAACTCTGTTAAATAATCCCAAATTCATAGATTCATTTCAGTTATTACTTGCAATGGCAAATATATACTCATTTCATAAACCATGAAAAATTTTAGTTTATTAAGAAAAAATAACTATTGTCTTCGGTAAAAAACACGGTGTTTCTAAACGTGGTAATAATAATGATAATGATAACTGAATTTGTTCTGTTGTATTCATTTATGTGCACTTCAATGTTTTGACGTTGACATTTCGATTTGTCGCCACTTTGCAAGCAGTTGATGAAGAAAATGTCCGCCAAACTTTAAACTGGGATTCATTTATAAAATTCAAATTACATTACTTTTAATTATTTTTGCACTTTATTAACATTATTTCTGGGTATATTATATTGAATTGAGAGATCTTTTTTACCAGCAAATAAGACTAAAGCAGTCTTATGACTTATTTTTATCAAATAGAAGAACATTAAATGATCAAAATATCTTTTAATTATTTTTAAAATTTAATTGCATTTTTATTATGTTGAATTTTAGTAATCATTAATTTAAAATTAGTATAAAAATTTATTCATATTTTTTACACTAAATTTAAACATTCAAGAGAGTTCTTCTTGAAAGTTGGCTAAATCTTACGTCGTAAGTTACACTGTTGCCAAATAGTCACTTCGGAAATTAAAACTTTATGTCGCGTAAAATTTCCTTTGAGTGTTCACAAACTCAGCTGTTGATATCATATTTACCATGACTTCCTAAATACTCATGAATTTTAGACGAAAAGAGTTTAGTAAAATCAGCTTTGTTTTAATAATAACTGTGCAGAGTCAAAAGTCTTTATGAGGGCACTATTTTCACAAGGTTTTATTCAAATCTGTATCATCTTCGTGCTTATAGCAAGAACTTAAGTTGACATTTAAAGTGGATAAATTAACAGAACTTTTATCTGCGTCGATAATCAATTTTATTATGAACAGATAACGCTTACAATGTCATACTTAATTTTACATTTTCCCATTGTTTCGTATATTTCTTGGGGTCATAGATCAGGTAATTAGAATAATTTTTTATTTGCACGTGAAAAGATTAGACTGCTGACAATTAAAATATGAAGTCATGCCTGATTTCTTAAATATAATAATAATTTCAACAGGTTAATTATAATTTCCGTTAATTATTGAATTAAACAATAGAATTTTGTTTCAAATTTGAAAGCTATTTGATTTTTTTCCAATAATTTAATAAAAAAAACATTTTATTTTTCTGATTGAAATGATTTTAATGGTTTTAAGTTACAGTAAAATTATCTGCATTTAAATTCTGAATCAATTTTATGAATTGAGATGTGAAAATTTATTTTATAGAATATAATTTACAAAAAGTTCTTGTTTGGCATAATTCTTGATTTTTCATTGAACACATAAGAATTCAGTATTTATATGAGTTATTCTGTTAATGAACCATATAATTTCAAAAATAAAATGGAAATAATCCAAAGTAAAGTGTTCAGTCCAAAATGACACACATGCATATGGGTGATTTATTGCAACTTTAGTTATTTTAAACTAAACTCCTCTTATAATGTCTTCTTATTTAAATTCCTATTTAAGTGAAAGTGCAAAATTCATAATTAGTGTTAATTATTTTTCAGTATTGTAATATGGGGAAGTCTAAGAAAGAAAAACACACTGCAAATTCAGTGGAATGGAATAGATTTGGACTGAATGAAACTCCTAATAAGGGGTCACCCACTTCTCCCACTTCACCATCTTCATCAGACTTAGGCCAGTATAACTTTGAACCAGGCGGACATGTTGCATTAGAAAGAAATGAATTATTTGCCCAGGAAGAGGTGGGTTGATAATCATGTGTTTCATTCACATTCACAGGCTTTAATTAAAATTGCAAACATACTCTTTATTTGAACTGTAGAACTTAAACAAAAAGTTTGGTCAGTCACATGGTTTTTTTTTTAAAATGATAGATTAATTTTAGTATTTGAAGCATAAGCTAAATTTGATGAATCAGATGAAAAAGCAAAAATGTTAAATAAAATCACCCCAGTAGGTGATACACGGATGACTGCTGACATAATTGTAATATTGACATTTTTTTCTTAAATTTTCTTGCCTTTTTCAAATTAATCTGAATTTTTTTTTGGCACAGAAACATAAACCCTGGTGGAAATCAAATTTTTTCATATCTGAACCTGTTTTATTTGGCCAGTGGGATGGAGTTTTTACCTCTTGTCTTATCAATATATTTGGAGTCATTGTATTTTTACGTTCAGGATGGATAGTTGCGCAAGCTGGCATTTTGAATGCAATTTTAATTGTATTTGCAACAGGTAAGTATTGTGTTATTGATAACTTTTTTTTTTCATTAGGAAAGCAAAATAAAATCTCTTTCATTTCTTTCAGTGTCGGTGGCTTTAATATCAGTTCTGTCAGCTGTTGGCATTTGTGAGAGATGCAGAATGGAGGGTGGAGGTGTTTATTTTTTAATTTCACATGTGCTTGGGTCTCGTTTTGGAGGCTCCATTGGCATCATGTATTGTTTTGGTCAAGTAAGTGTTCAGTTTACAATCTCTTCTTAAAATTTAACACATAATCAGCCAGATATACAAATTAAGCATTAAATTCTGGAAAATTAAGGTTGATTTTGTTTCCTTCAACAGGCAGTTGGTTGCGCCTTATATGTTCTGGGTTTTGGTGAGTCTCTGGCCGGATTGTTCAGCATAGGAGTGTCTACTTGGGCTGTGAGAGGGTTTGCCAGCTTGGCTGTGGTGCTCCTTAGTGTGATTAATTTGGCTGGTGTCAAATGGGTGGTCAAACTTCAGTTTGTCTTGCTGTTAATTTTATTATCTGCAGGTTTGGATTTCGCAGTCGGCAGCTTCGTGCACACCAATCCTGGTAAGGTGATGAAGAGATTTTGCTGTAGGATCAGCATTTTAATTTGCGATTCAAACTTGCAGAGGTTGGCTTCACTGGATGGCAGAGCGAAAACGCCGCTGAAAATTTATATCCGGACTACAAAGACGGTTACGATTGGTTTACAGTGTTCGGAGTGTTTTTCCCAACTGTAACGGGAGTGATGGCGGGTATTAACATGAGCGGAGATTTAAGGGCTCCCTCAAGAGACATTCCTAACGGTTCTTTGGCTGCCATCTGCACGGGAACTTTTCTGTACCTTACGTTTATACTTTTCCTCGGGGCAACTTGTGAGCGACAGGCTCTTTTAAAAGACTTCATGATGTCTGCTAAAGTTTCCGTTATTCGTAAGTTTTCATCCTAAATAACGTTTACTTACATAAAGTAATTTACTCATTCAAATGGGATTATTTTCAGAGGTGCTTCTACTTGCTGGGCTTTATGTGTCTTCAATGTCTTCGTGCCTCGCAGCTATGTATGGAACTCCTAGAGTTTTACAATCAATAGCCAATGAAAACGTTATACCAGTCGTGAAAATTCTGGGCGTGGGGGTTAGTGTTGGCTTTCATAATGTTCATTCATCCAATACATCTTCTCTGTCAGTACTTACAACCTTGTTATTTGTTTCAGAGAGGGCCAAATAAAGTTCCATTGTATTCCATGGTAACAGTCGCAGCAGTTACTCTAACATTCATTCTAATCGGTGACATAAACACGCTCGGACCAGTGGTCACAATGCCTTTTCTTCTCACTTATGCATCAATAGACTATTCCTATTTTGCCTTGGCTCAAACCTTCGACATTCAACTCAAAAACGAACTCAGATTCAGGTATAACCACTGAATTTGTTTAGTTCCTTTTACATCCCCATTAACGTTTGAGGCGTTCATTAGGAAGCGTTATTTCACAGGTTCAAAGCACCTTCACCTCCTTCAGACTCCAACAACTACGGTTCGGTTTCTAAAGGAGATGAGACAAAGGTAAACGTGGTAAATCTTCATTCGGAAAGCTTGGACAAATTCGAGAATGATCTCGACTGCCTCTTCCCTGAAAGGACGGAGCACAAAGACCGCGTAAGTGCCTTTTGTAATTCTCATTGAGCAGTAATGTATTGGGAATAGTTTTCGACCTCACTGATTTTCTTTTTTAGAAATCACAATCAAGCAGTAAAGCTGGCAGCCCCGAAGGCAAAAGCAATAACGAAGACCAACAAGTCCATTCGAAACCCAGAAGTTGGTACTCTCCTCTGTGCAATAGATGGCTATCCTTATTTGGGGTAAAGCATCTCCACCACTCATTCCTCAAATACCTCTTCTCCCATTTTAAAATATAATTTCACTACCTCTTTTTTACAGGCCATTATAAAAATAGTCATAATGTTGTTAGTCGACTGGGTTTATGCGACAGTTTGCGTGGTTCTCGTCGCCGTGATTTGGTTCTACGTGGGAGCGGCGAATCCCGCCGTCAAACCGGGTCTCGCCCATCATTTCAGGCTTTTAGTTTGGTTGAAAGGTTTGTGCCTTCGAGCCGCTGGTAAAAAAAGCGGGGAGCTCGAACAAATGGTGGTGCCTCCTTTGCATCATTCTGTTCCGACATCCACCGACCAGCTGAACGAGTACAACGAAGACTTCTCGGACAGGCGGAGATATCATCAAAGCAAAACCGTGACCACGTCACTCGTAGATTTGGATAGCGAGTAACGCATTCCAGTTTTCGGTTGAAGCCTAGGGGACCCAACTAAGAGAATGATAAATATTTTTTGAACCGATTTCAAATCACAATTGTAAAATCCAATCTCAATGCTGCCAGTAGAAATTGATTTTTTAAGTTTTTACGTAACACTTCGATAGTGTCGCCGTAATGCAATTTTTATATTGACTTGACATTTGCAATCTAACCAAAGCTTATTTTAAGAAATATAATTAATTTTTAATTATTCCACCGGCGTAGATAATACTCAACGCGCGTGAGATTTTCTCTAATTTGCAGAGGTTTATAGCCTTTAAGGGGAGAATTCGATCACAACCAAAATTGCCTTTTTAGAGAAAGTAAATAATTTCTAATCGTAAAAGAAGATTTTTAATTTGTCTTTCAGAGAAAGGCAACTGTGTTTTCCGGCAATCAAGTTAAAATATTAGATTTTTTTTATATTTAGATATTTATATCTAATCATTTTTTGGGGGGTGCTATTGTTAAAGAAGTGAAGAGCACATAAAAATCAAATGCATCTTTGCATACACAATATTTGAAGAAAAAGAAATTAATCCTTAGTTACCAGTGTTTCATAACTCTGCAAAGGAAATTTTCATTCGCAATAATTACGATTCGGATTTCGAATCCAATTTACATTCGAGAATAACCTGAGGAGAACTTTTGAACTCCTTAGAGAGGTATTGTACTAATAATTAATTAATAATTAAACTCCTTAAAGAGGTGAAATGAATTTAACAATGCCTTCAATTGAACCTCTTCGTTTCTTCTGTTTGCAATATAAACATTAAATGTTTATTTTCATGGCTAAATTTTTAGCCAAAAATAAAAGAACAAATATGACTAAAATAGTATTTACGCTATAATTTGTACATAAAAGCTTTTAATGTGAATATATAAATTCCTTACTTTTATATCGCTTTTATGCGTCATATGCATTTTTTTTTAAATTATTGGAAGTCATTAATGTATTGTATTTTATATTAAAAAATAAAACACGTAAATAAACCGTTTAAATTAAAGCTGTGACTGGTGATTCTTAACGGAACCAATAAACGGCAACTATTCTAAACTTCCTCCGTGATTAACAAACGGTTTTTTTCTCAATTAAAAAAATATTGCGGTTTATTGGTTCAGCACTTTTTATAAGGTTTTGAATTTTTTATTTATGTATTTATTTAATAAAATTATTTAAATATTTATTGGCATTTTTACTTAAAGTATTCCTCCTTGTTCTGAGCCGTTCTTTTCTAGTTTCGATCCGACTCCTAATCTTTTTGTTTCTCGAACTGATTCACTCCATCTTTTCCTTTGTTTTTAGAAGGCCTTTTTTTAAAAAAAAACCGAAAGTCAGACATGATTCTACTCAACGGCTAAGTCTCAAAAACAACGCGTGTTTGCATTCGTTTGAATCGACTGGGAGGTAGCGGTCGTAGAAATCCTGCACAAACTCTTCTACTTTAAAGCCGAATTTCTGATATAGGAACACTGCTGGATTCGTGGCCGAAACATGAAGAGTTATGTCCCGTCCCATACAAGTCTGGAAAGTATTTTTCATCAGTATCAATTGCATTTGAACTGTCGGATTTATTTCGGTGAGGTGACGTCGGTAAAATAGCTGCCACAGTGTTTTCTTAAAGAAAACTCGACATTACCTGAATCAAATGATACAGCATGAACTTTCCGATCCCAGCCTTTCTCCACTCCGGTCTCGTGAAAATAAATGAAATATAAGCTTCGTTAATTCGAATATCGGGCACCAGAAAAGCAAAGGCCACTATCAGTTTTTTATAAAGCACCACACAACTGAAATCCGGATACTGAAGACATTCAGATACTGAAACATAACCGCGTTTAAATGGCCTGAACAAAGCCAAAATGAGCGTCGTAATCAAAAGCTTACGGTTGATTCCTGGCCAGAAATACTGCTGAGCTAAGCTGTTGATGGCGGGAATATGTTGTGGTCTCACGTAGCTGTAGTCGATTGGGGCGCGGGGAGGTGGAACCCAATTTTCTACTTTTTTATTCACCTTTGCCTGCAGTTCGTCTAATAATTTTAACCATAATGGAGTGCTTTCATAGTCTCTCCGAATGAATGGTTTTAATAATCTGAAAGAAACGTTTTACAATAATTTAAAACAGATTAAAACTCTGGTTGCAACATAAATTCCAGTTCTTTACCTCTGAGTGAATGGACTCACAAAACAACTGTAATGTTCAGTGTGTCCCAGCAATCTTGTCCTGAAAGACCTCAGTTTTTCCTCCTCTACATTACTCATCACTGTTTGATGTTGGTACCTATCAAGTACTCTGTATTCTACCATGGGTTTCACAGATTTCCATGAATTCTGAGAGAGGGTATTTAAATCAAAAACTGGTATATTCCTTTCCCTCCTCAATCGCCTCACTTTTAGCTTTCTGTGCAATCGGATATCAGCTAATGAAATTTCGTTTAAGTCGAGTATTTTTTTAGACAAATTGGATAACAAATACAATTCTTCTTTTTCGCTGATTAAAGTGCAACTGGAAAAAAAATAATTCAATTTAAATAAATAAAATACTTGTTATTAATCTTGAAAGAGGAATGAAATCATACTTTGACATATGAAAAGATGATTTGAGCCAAGGTTTACTGTTGGAATTCTCATTTTTAGTGAACAAACTGGTGGGAATTGTGCATTCCTGAGGCTCATCTTCACTATCACTTTTCCATTCTGGATCTAAAATGGTTTCATCATCAAAGTTTGGCTCTTTGATATTTTCTCCTTTCATTAAATCATCTTCACTTTTAATATCCTGAAATATTAAAGTCAAAACTTAGAAATTTTCATTTGGAAATAAAATTCTCACTGATTAGAATTTAAATACAAAGTTGTAAAAATTATTTGTAACAAAATGTATTATTTTCTACAGCTTTTTGGAATCCCAATAATGGAAGAGGCACACCCTGTTTACTTTAGAGTTTACTCAAGGCTTTACCTCAGAACTTGAAGGTCCAGCATTGACAATTCCAAAAGTTGAAGAAGGGCTCCCTTTAAACCTAATATCAACAGCTGATTCTGAATCAGTCACTTCTATATCAATTTCATCTGTTTTTTCATCTTCAGCAAATAAGTTTTCAGAAAGTGAAGGAGTTGGTTTGACATAAGATCTACAAATAAAAAGTAATTAAAATCTGTACTTTAATAATAAAAAAAATTAAGAATAAATTTGGCTCTTACCTGGAATACATATTTTCCTGAGCTGAAGAACTATCACTGCAAAAAATATTAAATGTGGACAAGCCAGGTGTACTTTGATCAGTTTCATGTCCACTGCTCTCACACCAAACAGACTCTTCACTTAAATAACTAAATTTTGAAGACTCTGGTTCATGTTTACGCTTCTTCCTTTTTCCCTTTCCTTAAAATTTATATAACTCATCAAAATTTAAGCCTTTTTTAAATCTTCATTGAATTCAATTAACATACTATCTAGAAGTGCAGTATTGGGTAATATATCTGATCTTGCCAGTTTATACCATCCAGTGAGACCAGAGGGAAACTCATGCAGACCATCTCCACATATAAAATATTCAGAATTGAAGGATTTTAAAGTGGTGTTTATCATTTGCTTCCAACTTTTCCTTTTGGTCCTAAAACAGTCATGAAAAGTATAAAATAAAAGATAAGTGAGTTTAAATTAGCACATCTGAAGAAATTATAATTGTAAATAATTCCCACTTTTTACATATATCATTTAAAATGTTAATACTAACTTCATATGAGGAAATAATGTTCTCCAGTGTGTATTCACAAATTTCTTGATGTGCTTGTTACAGTGGAAATAACCATTTATACTTTGATCTGCACATGTCTGTGCAAGGTTGTACAATGTGAGCAGTAATACGTCAACCCTAAAAAAAAATTATTCTGATAAAAACTACCCGATTTTAAGGGTCTGTCCAAACTGTATTATGAATTTAAGTATTCTCTTTCGCTTTACAATAAAACATTAAAAAACTAACCATGCTATTTTATCTCTTTCTAAAATATCAGCCCCACTTCCGTTGCAATCCTGACAAGTAAAAATAAAGAAAACATCTCCTAAAAGACCACCAGGTACGTTACAATTTTTTAAGCAATGAAGATGAATACATTCTCCACATCCAACACATTCAAAATATTCAATTAATTTATCTTTTCTGCAGTATTTACAAATAAACATCATGGGAAGATTTGAGAGCTAACTGTGGAGTACTTTAAAATTATAAGTTTCTCAACGAAAGTGAGTGTCAACTGTAACTGTAGTTTACGCGTAAAGTTTTAAAATTCAGGAAGGAAGTAAATACAGCCGCCATTAAAATGCAGCCGACTGAACACCAATGAATAAAATGGCGCCAATAATTTTCAATTATTATGTTGGCACTCCTGACCGTGTGACGTCTTTATTCTTACCACAAAGTTTTGGTAGTAGATGTCAAAATTAAAAAATGAGTGTAACATGAAGTTTAGTGAAAAATGTGAATTGATTTTCTTTTAAAATGCATGACATTCATTTCTTCGAAGCTCTAAGTGCTTTTCCAATTACTTTCGCTTTTCGAAGTGAAGTAATGAGTCGAATATATTTTGCCGTAATATTTTTGTGCGGAGTGATTTTTGCTTATGTGTTTTTATTTTTTTCGAATTTTATTAAACAAAACCCCGCAGAGGAAACAAAGTCTAAACAAAAATTTTATTCCCTCTTACCACATGAAAGTCATCTGAAGGTAGTAGACGAAGAAACCACAGCTGTTTTTATAAGGAAGACAGAAATCACGGAGGAAAAAAATTTCGGAGGTTAGATTTTCAATTCAGCTGTAACAATAATAAAGTAGATCAAATTTGCAAAATATTTAAAGTACTAAATATGTTGTTAGACCTTTTCAGCGTTATGTAATCTATTAAACGTAAAAAAATTATTTTCAGCTTCAGAAAAAGAAGCAATAAGCTCTTTAAATGCCGCTTTGGAAATGAAAACCGAAGGAAAAAATGAGAAAGCACTAAAATTATTTAAGCATGCCTCAAGTCTTGCCCCTAAGCATCCAGACATATTAAATCATTTTGGGGAATTTTTGGAAGAAACCCAGAACGATGTTATGTTGGCTGACCAGATGTATTTTCAAGCTCTTACATATTGTCCTGAACACACAAGAGCATTTATTAACAGGCAAAGAACAGCTAGAGTGGTTGAAGAAATGGATGGAAATCTCCTGAAAAGAATTGATGCAAAAAGAGATCAGATATCGGCAATTCCAGATTCAAATAAGGGTTTGCAGAGGGCTAAAAAGGAAGCCTACTTTCAGGTAAGATGATTGATTCTGAATAAAACAATCACATTCAGTTGTATTGTTTGTTTGGTTCTTTACAATTGAACATATATTATTTCCAGCATATTTATCACACTGTCGGAATTGAGGGTAATACAATGAGCCTTGCACAAACTCGATCAATTGTAGAAACTCAGATGGCTATTAGTGGAAAATCAATCATGGAGCATAATGAAATCCTAGGTTTAGATGCAGCTTTAAAATATATAAATGCAACATTAGTTAATAGGTATAATATTAGACATCATTAAACTATTTAAAAAATATTAGTTTGATTCTTCACAGTATTACTTTCTTTACTAATAGTTTCTTTAAATTAACTTCAATTTTATATAATATAATGTATAAATTTTTAATTCTAGATATGGACCAATTAGGTTAAGAGAAATCTTGGAAATACACAGGCGCGTAATGGGTTACGTTGACCCCTTCAGCAGTGGGGAGTTCCGCCGAACCCAAGTTTATGTTGGAGGCCATATTCCCCCATCACCAAATGACATTCCTCCTCTGATGAAAGAATTTGAGCAGTGGTTGAATTCAGAAAGTGCAGTCAGAATGCATCCTATTCGATATGCTGCTCTTGCGCATTACAAACTAGTCAAAATCCACCCTTTCAGTGACGGAAATGGTAGAACTTCAAGATTGCTGATGAATGCTATTTTGATGCAAGCTGGTTTTCCCCCTGTCATAATTCTCAAACAGGACCGCCACAGGTAAAAATTTGGCCCTGTAGTTACTTCTGATATTCTGGAAAGCTCACCTATCTTTATTTTCAGGTATTACGAGTATTTAGAGTTGGCAAATGAAGGAGATATAAGACCATTTATTCGGTTCATAGCAGAATGTACTGAGAAAACGTTGGACATATTTTTATGGGCAACCAAAGATTATTTCGCTAAAATCCCCGCACTAAATGACGAATCGAAGACTATAACAGTGAACGCCATAGATGCGGACTTCAATAATGAAAGCGTAGATGTAAATTTAGTTAAAGAAAAATTTTCCCAGTCGGAAGATTTTATTTCGTGAGATTAATCTTACGACCCTTTCTATGTTACCTTAATCTGAAGTTGTATTCAGTAACTATTTAACTTATTATATAATTTTATTTATTGGTTCTAAATTTTCTCTAATTCTGACTTTAATAAATAATAAATGGGGAAAAATTAGCAATCTCACAGTCAGATTTATGTATGCGCATTTGCAAAAGTTTGGTGCATAAAATAAAGAAAATATAAATTGATGGACTACACAATATAACCTATAAGTTAAAACACAGCTGATGTCTTCCACTAATCGCGCATTTTATTTCAAAATTCAATTACTCTTAAGACAGTCCAATTCAGGATGAGGTACACTTCAGGCAGGACAAGGCATAACATGCAAAATAATTCAACAAAACTTCGTGTTTCCATTTTTTCTTATAATTTTTATTGTTTTATCCATATTATCATTTTTATTATTCTTTTTTATTATTATCAATTTTATACTTTTATTAAATAAATAAAATGGACAAGATCGTTATTTTAAAGATCAATGTGAAGGTGAACATGGGCCACTTTAAAAACAATACATTAGTAAAAACTAATTCTAAACAAGAAAAAAAAAACAAAACAGGCAAAAAAAATTATGTTACCAAAATGACTTTTTCTGTCCCTTAGCGGACATCAAAATCCTAAAAAAAAAATTATTCAAGGGTGGCGAACAGCGGAACAATTTTAGTAGGGTAATAATAGCAATAGCAATTAGTAGTTTTATTTTAATAAATTTATTTTTTTCCGATGGGGGTGGCGGAAAATCGCAAACCAGTTCGGATCAAAAACGCAAAGGGACCAACCGGACCTAATCGGGCGTAAAAGCAATTGCTGCCGACTACGCCAACAAAACTGCACTTTCGTTGTTGTTTATTTCAGTGTCTGTTGATTCAGTGGGAAAACCGAACCGTACAGTTTTCAATGAAAAACGTCTTATGCCGGCGTAATTCAGGCAAATGTCTTAGTTTACTTCATATTTTCATTGACAATTTTAACATTACAATCAGAATTACTAACATTTCGCCTTTCCTTTATATTCAGTCTTACTTTTTCATGTAAATGAAAAACCAAAGAGGGGGAGAAATCCGAATGGAATGAATCATGGTTTTAAATGCTAAGAGCAAATGCGTCTACGTTAAAATTCTTTTTCGTGAAACAGTAATTTTGTTAGCAGACATTTTTAATCGTACTAATTTAATTATATCAATTGTAATAATTCGCGCACCTTTGGGACGGAACTGTATTTCGATACATCAATGCCAACTTTTAAAAAAACAGGACTCGAGATTCTGTTAATTTTCGTTAATTTTATAAATACTTCTAAACAAAAAAAACAACAATTTAAACACGGCTGCCCTTTCTCATAGCATGAACATACAGGGGACTTACAAATAATGGAATGGCTGACGATCAAAATTTTTTAAAGGCCTCTTTACTACTATTAGACAGTTGGAAGGTTTTGTAAGTGTTAACTAGAAAGAATCTCTTCCTAAAACCGATACAACTCTGCTTCTCTCAATTCCACTCGGACAAAATAAGGACCTTATCAACGCAAAAATGCATACAATTTCATTCCTTTCTACCTCCGATACATATACGTGTCGACTCTATAAGAAAAAATTGATATAATTTCGAAAAGCTGAAACTGAAAAAACAACAAATGCTTCGTAAAAAGGAAAAGCGAAATAACTTACAAAGGCACTCTCTTGATTTATCAAAGCAATTAACTCAAAATATCACCTCCGATCATTTTAATAAGAAATCCAACTCCAGGTTGAAAAGGTTGGAATACTAATAGATCGAAATTTATTTAATAAAAACGTCTTTCGCCAATTCAACGGATTATAGCGACATTTGTGATCACTTATATGTGAATAAATTCAGCTATTATTCCGGTTCAGTTCCGAATATAATAACTGAACATTGCCCAAATCTGTTTTTATGTAAGAAATACTGACACCACACTAAAACGGTAGATTAATCTCGAACTGCCCGGTTTAGAAACGTTTTTATGTTATGTATACGACAAGGCTGAACCTGCATAGGTTATCTTCCCAGGTTTGATTACGAGTGGATATCACTCAAAGTTTTGCGAGCTTAAAATTATCCGCTTTTAAAACGACAAGAACTTAAATGCCACTTTGCAATCGGTTGCTCAAACAAATAACATTAGAAGCATCAAATAAGCAGAAATACAAAGTGGACCAAGTCTAGAGATTCTGAACCATAAATGAGCACAAAAGATAAACTCCCGAAGTACTTAAACACCTCAATTACAGTTTCCATAATTTAGAGAAATTCCAAATCATATGTGCCCACGATAGACGCTCTATAAAAATATGATCCCCTACAGAATACAATGGCTTATTACAGTTATTTATCTAAAAAGCTTTAATAAACTGAAACGCCAAAAACAAAATATTAAATAATTTTGGTGGATGCATCGAACATGAGGAATGGCAAAATCATCATTAAGATTTGAATATAAAATCTACACCTGAGCGCAAATACTGGTTTTACTTTAAATACCAACAAATTCTAGTAATTTAAATTAACAAATAACAAATAAGATCTTTCTTGAGTGCGACTAAATAAACAATAATTTCACTTTCACGTAAAATTTATCACGGGAACAGAAATCATTACGAACTCCTGAACTCGATCGACATATTCCGCAAAACTTCGGGTTCACCCTAAAAAAACCTACACCCCTCATCGGTTTTTATAAATAATAAAATTTCAATTGTAAAATGCCAAGAGGCTGCCTTACAAAACCATAAGGTTTATTCAAATCATCCAAAAAAAAAACCAGACCCAAAATAGGCCCTTCATTCCATTTGCCATTACGTAATATTCGACCCAATTAACCACTAACAATTTTTTGATTAGAAAAGTCAACAAAAGCATGAGTAAAATTTGAAAATCCTATGAGAATTCTTCAGACGGGGGTTAAAAAACCGGGATTAAAAAGAAATTTCCTATTCCTAGCCAGAGGAAGAAAAAAAGGAATGATGGGTTTTCCTAATAACTTGTGCCTTCCCTTTCTTCTTTCTAATTATCATTCCAAGCCCTAAAAACTTTTCATCTTTATATAAATTCAACAGACGTTTTCCCGCTTTTTATTGTTAATGTTAAAAATAAATAAGTTCAATATAAACCATTGCGCCTTCAGCTGTCAAATGATAACTTCAACAGTCGAAAATGTTTGTCCGTTGTTGAAAGCAACGAATACGCCAAAAAACAAAACACAACATTTACCTATCAGCTCCAAAAATCATCGAAACTAACTTGAAAGAGGCTCTTATTATTATTAAATTTAGTAAGCAGTCTTATTGTAGGGACTTTAGACTTTAAGAGGAGCTTAATCCCCCTGCAAATAATTTAGTATCACCGTTATAAAAACTTAGGAAGCTTAAAAATATTTATTTTAAAAAATAAAAAATATGAATAGTACCAACCTTGCAACAGGAAAAAAAAACCGGGAAGTTTTTAAGAAAAGCTTAAAAAATTCCAGTGGAAAAATGCTCCAAATTAAAGCTTTACAGTTAAAATATCTCTAAAATCTAATAATACCATCGCCACTTAGCTAAAACTTTCACAGTGTAAAAAAAAATTCAAAAAATAACTGTCATGGAGTTTTACAGTGAGGAAGAAGCTCTGCTCTTAGTTAAAAATCCTGTCTTGAGTGGAAAAGAAAAAATTTTTTTTAAATAGTGGAGCGCATTTTTTTTGTATACAATCATATGGTGGTTTCCGGAGGAAGGATAAAAAGGGAGAGGGGGGGGGGGGAGAGTATTAGCAAAATCTTCAATTCTCGCACTAAATCATTACACGAAACCCCCCTTCACAAGACGATTTAGTTGAATCTTCCTGGTCTTGGCTTGACTTTTTGACTAAATTGCTCTTCGGCGATCAGCTGAGCTCTAAAGGAAGCTACTTTTTCGTCAAAAGTTCTTAAAACATCCAATTTTTCCTTTATTAAACTCTGCAACATTGTGCAGTACGCTGCAATGAAAAAAATTTCCCCGCCATTAACATTTTTCACGCAGTTGAATGTTTAATTTACACCGTGGAGAGTACTCACCCTCTTGATCGTAATCGACATCCCTCGTGTTGTTTATTAGGTCCACGTCTTTTCGCAGCCATCTTTCCTGAAGATCGATGACGTCTTTATGTAAATCTAAAACTTCGTCCTCTTGTTGCTGAAGCTGTGATACCACTTCGTGGAAATTATATAAATCGGCAGAAAGCTCTCCCTCCTGTTCGTATCAATTAATAAATAATTATTCATGTTTAAGAAAAGAAAAACATTTATCTTAAATAAAGATCCGTAATCGTACATTTAAGGACCGGAGTTGGGCCAAATCACTGTCGTTCAGAATATTGCGTTCCTCTATTTCCGGAGATCCTCCTTCCGTCGGTGATATTTTTTCTGGTGGATCCGAAGCTGCCAATTCTTTGACTCGATCGGCGTATCTCAATGTGTTCAACGAATGCTCGCAAGAACTCATTCCCGGACTGATCATGGCAATCTAAAAGATATTTATAAACGGACCTGTGAGACCACGTGCGGAGAATGGGAACAGTCGACCGAAACAAAACACTCGCTTACCATACACGTCTTTGATTTTTCACCGATAAAAGAATCCCTAAGCACTTGAGTTAATTTGCTGGCTCGGAAAGGCAAATGCGCACCTTTTCTTCCTAACGCTCTAATGCATTCTTTCAAAGCCAGTAATGACTTATTTATTTCAGCACCTTCCATTCCTAAAAAAAAAAAAAACCATAGACAAATCATCAACATCCATCTCGGAGCAAACTCGGGCTAAGAGTAATCCGAACATACGTGTTTGCCGATTTGAAGAAGAGGTATCTGCTCCGCGTTCGTTTCCGGCCAAATCTATTAACGAAAATTTCCCGTAGATTCTGCTAACTCCGGGAGTTCTAACGGTGATTTGGAAAACGGCATGCGATCTCGAAGAATTCGAATTGGCCGATGTTTGACCGGAAGTACGAACCGAATTTCCGTGCTGAATTAACTTCAACACTTCCTCTACGTTTTCGACGACTTTTTCCGTTAGCCCTACAATCTGAACGCAATTCTTTCCGTCTTCCATAACCCGAAGTTTAGCTTTATCTGCTAGTAAATCGAAAACCTGAAATGAATTTTTTTTTTGTTTTAGTCAAACTCAATTCGTTCGAATAGGAATTAATGATCAACAAAACATGAGCCTTTACTTACTTTTCCACTATAAATTTCAAAAAAGCTTGCAGATACGACCAATTTCAAAGACCTATACTTAGGAGAGTTCAAGAATTTAAAAAAATCTTTAGCAACCATTGCGTATATTCCCTTTTTACAATCTTGCGTTTTACCATTGAAATCACCCCCCATTGTGTGCGTTTTTCCGCTTCCTGTCTGCCCGTAGGCGAAACATGTGGCCATTCCTCCTTCGAAAACAGTCTGAACAAGAGGTTTCGCAGTAAACCTAAGACAAATACGATTTAGTTTCGTTTCCCTGATTTTGGGAACCTTTCAAAGGTTACTTACTTATATACAGTTTCGTTATTGCATGTGTCGTCAAAGGCGTAATCGAACCTAAAATTTTGGTTTTCCAAATATTTAGTAAGATCGAATTTATTTCTCGGTTCGTGAACAACAATCTGGTCTTTTGTGGGAACTGTTATTACATCAATTTCCTTTCTGTTTATTTCTGTAAAGAAAAAATGTTTTTTAACTCACAACCCCATAACTATTTTTTCATAAACATATTCCTCAACCTATGGGTTGTTAGTTTGGGAATCATGGGAAACCCTTTACCATGTCAGTTCTGCACGAAAAAGCTATTAATTTAAAAACAGAACTAATTTTTCATGAATCCGTCCGAAGAACAATTCAACAATAAAATCAAAATTGATTTGATAATTGAATTGTGTAACAATTTTTATTTTCGCATTAACAGCCAGTTAAGTTAAATTGATATATGGCTGTAAAGCGCTGTCACGGACGAATGATAATTATTCATCTTTAAAAGAGTTTTGAAGCAAACGAGAGCGAGGTTATCATACCTTTTTTATTTAATGGTCGTTTCCTAACACAAACGGTAATCTGATGGTCTTCGATTGAATCGCTTTCCTTTAACGGTCTAAACTCTAAATTTGAACGGTATTCCCTAATCATAGCCAAGAATTCCCAATTTGGATTTCCAGGATCTAAATTCATTAGAGCTTCTTTTTCTTCCTTTAATTCCGCCTGCCTAAGTCTCCTCTCCTCCCGATTTTTCTTTAGTTTTTCTACTTCCTTGACGACGTTACTTCTCCTACCGATCGCTGGGTTCACCTGGGGTAGAGTTGCAGCTGTTTCTATCTGGTGACCAGAAGTTCCTAATTGTCTGGGCTGTTGATTTCCGATTTGGGTTTGATTCGCATTTGGCCGAACCACGCCTGTAAAATTTTACGGGGGTTTTATTAGGATAAACACTTTGGGGCAATCGGCTGAAACGAATTGTTAAATGGTCTCTTACTTTGAGGCACTGCAAAGGCGGGAGCTGGACGATGAACAGCTGTGGGAGTCGCTGGAGGGAGTTGAGGTGGTTGCATAATTTCCGATTCCCTGGGGGAATGTTCTCCGGGCACACTGTGGCCATTAGTAATGTTTGGGGGTTTTACTCTGCTTTGTCGAATGGCAACTCCTCCTGTTGTTACTCCACTTGCTGTAAATGGCAAAGCACACTTACAATTATTTTTAACCGAGTAAATTGACAAATATTTTCAAAAATAATTTCAGCAAAACTTACAAGTATTCTGCGGAAGTGTAGATCTTGTGAAATTCTAAAAAAAAAATAAAAAACTTTTTTATTAAGTTAATCCAACATTACGAACTTAACTTCAATAATTTTTAAGAAAATCGTTAAAAAACACATAGTTTTGCAAACTCAAATATTATGTTTACCAATACTTCAGTAATCAATAAGGTGATAAAGACTATTTCATAGAGGAAAACAATTATGACTGACAACTTCTGTTAATAAAAAATTAACAAACTAAGACTGAAATTTCAGAAAATTTAAATTTATTTCTGAAGGTTAATGAATATTTGACAAATTTTTAAAGTGTTTTAAATTACAAGTTAAAGTTTTAAGTTTCAAAACAGCTGTAAGAATTTTCGAATAATAGAGCACTCTTCTAATTTTTATTTGGAATATTTGTAAATCATTATGTGGAATAATTATAGCACTTATATTGAATTATCGGTTATCTAAAATTCTAAAATCAGAAAAGGTTCGTCCCAATCAATACGAATTAACCGATATTTCGCAACTGCAATGTCAGACAAAAAACCTTCAGAGCTCTCTAATATTTCCCTTTGAATTTAAATTAATACAATGACTCTCGATGACTTTCTTTAAAAGAAAGCATCGTCGTTGACATAAGTCACAAATAATAATCCATTTGTCTCACGATTGAAATTCACAATTAAAGGTGATTTTACACATTAATCCTTACTTTTCCTGGATTTTCGAACGGAACTACGTATGGAAACATATCTACTGCAAATTTGTTCCATTTTTCTCACATCATTTCCGAAATATCGAAACGCGATGATTTCCAAAATATCGAAAAACCCAAACAAAAATTTTAAAAATTCACTTCGGTCAATTTTGGAAGGCAGTGCATTGAAAAGGCGGTACTTTTCATCAACCTTAAATAATCACCATGACGATTCAAAAAAGCATTCAATTTTAAACAAACTTTCCCACGAAGGAACAAAAGGAGAGAGAGAGACGAGCGCTGGGTTCCGCTGTTTTTCCGTCAACAACTGAGAAATTTTGGGAATGAGTAATTACCTATCTCATACTGCGCTTGATCGACTTTTGCACTAAAATTTTGTAATTGATTTCACTCTTATTGGCCATCTCATTTCAAAGAGAACACTGAAGGTAAATTTCTTCCAGAGCATAGACTCTCCTTTAAGGGAAAATTGGGTCGAGACATTTTTGCATAAAAATTGAACAAATGCTTTTCAATGCATCTTTGCCAGCTGAAGAATAACAATAAAAAATTAATGTAATTTTTGAATAAAGGTCTTTCCAAGTCATCAGTAGATACGCTTTCATCATATATAATACGTCAATTTTCATATAAGTGAATTTCAACCTTTCCATAAAGCTTAAATGTCGAAAGAGCCGGTCCGGTCTACCATAAGCTCTTTCGGTAAATACTCACCAGTCTCATTCGATTGATGCCTGCTGCTGAATTGGAATTGCTGGCCGGGGCAGCATTGTGACCGTAAAACGGGTCCGGGCATAGGTCTGGATTTAGGATTAATATTTGGTCTACGGGTAATTCTTTTCCTTTAGTTTCTCCGTGTTCGAACCATTCCACAGTTACACTCCTATTATTCCAATTGACACCGGATACTACAGCTGAGTGAACACGACCTGCAGACACAATTAAGCATTACTTTGATAACAACAATATTGCTAAATCATTATCTAAATCGACCGCCCATATTTATAAAAACTTAAGAAATATTTTCCACATCATGTATTTATGACAATTAAGGAATTATTTATTTTAGTCAAATCTTATTAATTTATTAATACAATTCTTTATATTCAAGACTATTGTGAATTACCAAAAAAACGTAAAAATATTTATGTTTTAATAGTGTTAAGATTCTAGAGACCTAAGCAGAGACCGAATTCAATCTTCTTTTCAAAAAATTCTCCAAACAAAATAATTTTAGATTTCGTCATTTTTAAAACTATTTCGTCATCTACCAAAATATGATATATCGAATTAAAATTTAGGGAAAAAATTCTTTGCTTATGGAAGACCTGATCTCGGTCCTACACTCATTATAACAATTTAGAAAATAACAACATTCTCATATTGTTTTGATATAATTAGGAACCTGACTCAATTCCTGTCTTAAATGCCGATCCCATTGAAACATCGTGTGATGCAACCGGAGTTAAAATCGTTAGGGGAGATCGTCGGTGTCACCGCATTTCTTGATCAATAAACCCCGGCACATGCAAGGAAACCCACAGCTAAAAATGATGAGGATGACTAGGTCGAAAGGAACTTATTCTTTAAAAGTGGCGAATTCATTTTAAGGCGCGCTTTCGAAGGAAACTTTTCCCTAATCTGTAGACAAGATTTATGAAATCTTAAAAGCCCAAAATTTATATATTGAAAAAATTCTAAAAAATCAATTGTTTTCTCGGTGGAAGAAAACGTAATTATTACTTTATTTTAAAACACTGAAAATGTCAAATTCTAAACGGAACGATACGTCTCCTTTCGGGCTCAGTGATCCAATAAGTGAGAACATCGATCCTTAAATTTTAATGAGTGCTTACGTAATTACCGAAAGCAAACTTCCGCAATTATTGCCAGCGTTTTAAATTTTTCTGGGCAGGGAAACCTTGACACTTTCATAATAATAATAAATTTTCGAAAAGGCAAAAGCTTGGGGAACCGAAAAATTTATTCCGGGCCCAAATTTAAAAGAATAACGAGTAATCTCACCGACTGACCTAACCCAAAGGAATTTCCTTCTAACTTTCTAAGCTTTAATCAAAGGGTGAATGTGGCGGCATCGCCTTTTCATTTCTTGAAATTAAACTTTTATTACAATCAAAGCTCCCTCTTTTTGCACTGCGCAAGCCTTTTTCCTTCCTTAAAGATTTACTTTACATTTTTTACACCTGCTGTCGCCATAAGCCATTTTACTTGCGTTAATGCTCACGATTCCTGATAAGCTAATTAAAAATTAAACTCAACTTTACATAAACTGTTTATTTGGCTGTTGAATTTAATTTATTAATATTCATAAAATATAATAACAGCAAAAAACAGTTAAAATATAACGTAGCCATTGCATTGTAATATAAAACTTTCGTATAAATTATAAAATTATTACAAACTGCTACTGATGCTACTAAAAACTCCTACACTAAATTAACTTTTCATCAACTTAAATAGTCATTTTAATTAAAAAAATTGTCGGTGGAACCCAGCATTAAACTGCTTTGAATATGTACCTAAATCAAAATTAAAATAATTTTTTGAAATTCATATAAAACCCCAAAAAATCTAAGACTCAATGTTAAATAATGTCGCTCAGTATTTTTCAAAGTCAGAATATAGTAAGTTGCCGGGCGTCTGTGGCACGGCTTGATGATTTTCAAATAGATATTCAATTTTAAATGGTGAAAACGCCCTTTCATGGGATTTAGTTTTTCTATTAAAAAACAATCGTTGATAGGAGCAAAACTTCGGCAACCACGACTGCAACTTTTCAACTGCAATTTAATTTTGCATAGCTGCGGCAGGTATGACATATTTGTGTAACAAACCGTGTTACTTTTTGATAGTTCTTTTATCCGATAATCGGTGTGAAGGTTAAAGTGAAGCGAAAAAATAAAAACACATAATACCATATATTCACATCTTATGGAGGGACGAAGCTGTGCCCAAGCAAAATCCGAGACCGTTTTCTAAAAATATGGTAACTGGAAATTCATTGGTCAAGAAAAATACATTTCCTCTCTAATAACAAAAACACCGAAGAAATCGACATTGAAATGAAGCAGAAAACCTTGAGAAAAAAAATGGCAGCTGGAGAATTTAAAGACCGAAAGAAACTTAATGAATTCGGCTCTCCTTATCCGCAATAGGCTTCTAGTGCATTTCCTTCCGTATAGGAACAGATTCTCCTAATAAGGAGTCCAAAACCAGCCTGATAGAGGGTCAATGCCATCGAGAATTAAACTTTGAGTGAGAGTTTCCCCATTAATCAAATATAAACAAACATGGCTATTTTTTGGCGAGTATCCTGTCCTAACCAGATCCGTCTTAAGTTGTTTTGATACCGTATATCGAGTCGCGATTCTTAGAACTCCGCCTAATTAAGTCAATTCCTGCTGTATATGATAAAAAGAAATGTATGAAAGATCCAAAGGTACCAATTCAAAATAGAGGTTTTTTTATTCGATAACTTTTTCTGTAAACCTTCAAAAACTTTCATACTTTTCTCCTTTTTCTCTCTCCCGAGTACACACGAATGACTTTTCATCAAAAACGAAAACGGATGAGTTAAAAAAAATTAGGAAGTCACAAGCGAAGTAGGGAGATAAAAAATGGGTAATTAATTCGATAAGTTAATATCAATTTTTATCCATTAATTTTTTATAAAATTCCACATGCGGACTTCTTTTTTTTAATTTTACATTAAATTTTTAATTCGCTGGAAAAATCAATTAATCGATGCCTTTTCAAAAACTGCTTCTTAAAGTTTTACATAACTACATAAAGAATATCGTAGGCTGCATTTTCCTTTTTTGAAAAGAGTCTGACTTAATCTTTTCTCGACAATGACGTCATGCGTTTAAAATAAAGGAAATCAAAATTTACATAAAATATACGCATAAGAATTAAAAACACCAAAATCTTTTGGGGCAAACTATGTTTTGTTAAAATTCAACTTAATTTTAATAAGCTCTGGCACAGCATTCGACCGAATCTCAACGGGATTAAAGTGCCTTCCCTACGATTAATTATGAAAAATAACTTTGGAGTTTAACGAAACACTTCCTTATGATTAAAAAAAAACCCACTTTAGGGTCAAATCAGTAAAGAATAGGAGAGCGAATATTTCATCTAAAAATATTTTCACAATTTTTTATTGATTTACAATGTGTTTCTTTACAATTAAAAAAAAGAGAAGACGAATCAAATTGGAGCCAAATTAAAAAATAGTGTTTCTAATGGAAAACGATCTCAAAGGTTTTCGAATAAACCTGAGAATTAAATTACGAGATGAGACTTAAATATTAATAATTTCTAAAGGAAATTAAATAATCTACATAGATATTTGTAACTGTTTTTTATATATCAAGAAAATGTAAAATTTACAATACAGTTTAATTAATGAATTTTGTAGGATCCTTTAAAAAAATCCCAAATTCATTTTTTGACATTCTCATGCCTTTTTTATTTTTTGAGATTAAAAATTATATTTTTAAACAACTTTTCCCCATTATTTTTTTTTCATTTTATTTTTTGGCAGCTTTTAACGATTTACATTTGCGCTCATATTGTTCCGTATTTGATTTATATTTGTTGGATTTTTAAATACCAACAGCATAAAAATACCTAACTGTCCATTCTCTTCCGTCTAGAAGAATCCGACATTCATTTAAATTTTTTCAAAAAGCATTCATGCATACAACATTTTCGGTGTAATCAACCGATAAAAGATGAAATCATCTAATAAATGCATGGAGACGCGAAGCAAAATGTCCTCCGACGTTTCATGCTCACTCAAGATTAATTTTTACAATCTTTTATTTAATTCCGTCTGCTTTCCTTACTATTTATTTTTATTGTGATCTTTCAGTAATACTATTACTTCTTAAGCTTAAAAAAATTATAAAAAAAAATCATTTCTTGAGCATTCGCAGTCATGTTATTAAAAATCGGAGGTAAACACTCGACAGAAAGAACTCACCATTTTAGGAGGCTAGTTCAATGTCATACCTATATGCCCTACCGCGATTTAGTCTGTTCCATCAGTGAATCATTCCTATTGATTTCTATTGGCCGATTTACTTTTTTAAATGCTCCGAGGTCACTTTAACAGCTTAGTTAAAGCGGTTCTTTTTTAAATTTATTATTGCTAATAGCGAAATGCTGTATCACATAAGAAATTTATTAAAGGAAGTATTCTAATAACTAATAATTTATGAATATTTTTGGGGGTACTATGAACACCCATTTTGGTTTTGATTATTTTTCTTAAAAATGTTGAATCTTTTATAATTAATTTTTTACAGGAACATTAGTAAAAATTATAGTGCATATTGCCTTGCTTTCAAACACAATCTTAAACTAATATAATGTCTTATTAGCAGTTGTATTAAATTATTGCACTTGTCTACTGTAAAATAAACACTCTAATACCCCTACACAATATCCATAAACAAAAATTTTTATTAATTGAGCATTAATGAGCCATTTAATCTCAATGCCAACAGGATAATAACATATGATTCCTCTATGCTAAAATTTGCAAGATATACTGTCTGTTATATTGTAAGTTATTTATTTAAGCCATAAATCACACAAATGTTTTGAGGAAATAAATAGTTAGAATTGTGAAAAAAGAAAGGTTTGGCAAAAACAAATACAAAAGGATTACTTGTAAGATTAGCAAAATATCTTGTAATCATTTTAAAAAGTAATAATTAGTAAACTTCTGAATAAAAAATGCACCAACTTTTTAAATTAGTTATAAGATATAAAAATCTTTTTTTACTGCTGACTTTGATAAAAAAGATCTCCAAATTTAAGATCATGCCAATGTTTTACCTTTAAACTAAAAGAAAAGGCATTAAATTTTACTTTAATATAGATTTATATTAGCTTACACATAATAATAAGTTGAAACCTCTGATATAAAAAAGCTCAGATTTAATAATATTGAAAATAATTGAAATCTATACAAGGTAATTATTTTCTTTTGAACATTGCAAAATGATCTTATTTGGCTGCATAAGTTCAAATCATTAAAATAAATTCTGTAAACATTTATATAGCTCCCAAGGCCTTTAGTAGACATAAATTTGGGAAACATTTAGTTTCTTATGAGGAAACATCATTATACTCCCAAGAAACCTTAAGTCAAACCCTTGATAGTGATGACTCCAAAAAGAAGACATGCTGGCCCTCTATTAAATTAATTTAAAAGCCATATTTTAAGGTTCACTAAAAAGAATACTAATATGTGATTAAATGAGAACATATGGCAATTGTAATCAACTGCCAAGAACTACAAGTCTACATGTACACACCTGAACATGATTAAATGAAAAATTATGTAGTGGCTAAGGCAGTTGTGCTGACGGGGTAAATCGGAGGGTAAAAATTTTTTTGCAGATGGGTGATGCCTTAGTCAACGCAAAATTTATAGAGGAAAATAGAAGATGTTACAAAAAACCTTACCCACGCAAGGCTGTGTGGGTCGGTTCATGGAGCAGGTCAAAATGGCAGTTAGAATCTACTCACCGTCTGTCCGCTTTATGTCGACGTTTGTTCCAGCTTCTATAACTTTCATTATTTTTTTGTTTTTAATTTAAATTCAACTGTAAATTGTAAATAACAAACATTAAATCAAGCTAAATTTTCACTTATCACGAATCAAACACTTCAAATTCAGACGCTTTGACGGTTAGTTTTTGAGCGATTTTTCCAAGCAAGCAGGCAATTGAAACCTACTACGCACACAAACTTTACTTCTTTAATTTCAAAAATTAACCAAATTATAACGATATTTTTTAATGATTAGGCATTTAAAATAATAAAATAACAAGCACAAAAAATTTGGTTCCCAAAAAACACTTCAGCTTTTCTTCACAACAGTTTATTTTAGTATCAAAATTCATAAATAAAACAACTATGTCGACTTCGTAGTGATCTGTCAAAGGAATTATTCGTTTCCTTTTAAAATAATTTTTTAATTCTAATTTCCAGATTTCTGTTAATAATTATCTATTATTTATATTTATTTTATTTATGTTTTAACTTTTTTCTTCCGAAATTTGTTTTAAATTTTGCAATACTTTTAATTGAATTAAATAGTGCATTAGAATTTGGAAAATGTGCTTACAGTATCTTTCGAAAGCGAAGCATTTCAGTTTTTATCACTCTACCAGATAAGGTTAAATTTACGATGAAGTTTAATAACAAAGAATTAGCGCATCTTAGTTTCGGAGAAGCTACTATAGAGGGTCGGTTACACCATAAGAAAATAAGCGGAGGTTACTCACATTCCGGTGAGATGTTTTTTTTTTATTTAAAGTGACAGAAACGAATGTAAACAAAGTATTACCAATTCGTCACCCTAGGAACGGGGTTAATTAATATTGATGCAAAGTATTAATCAGTAAACCCATTGCATTCAACTTTTTCGTATTATATAAATGTTTGAGTGTATGTATTTATTATTTGTTTTCAGTTTTTAAAGAAAAATGGTTCAAGTTGAGGGCTAATATTTTGTTTTACTTCAATTTAAGTGAAAATGGGCAAATTTTTGATAGAAAGGTAATTAATTATAAACAGTTTCGACTAAATTTAAAATCAGTTTTTTAATTCTTTGGCAGTTTCAGTTTAAAAACATTTTGTTTTACATTATTCCTCAGGTTAAATTTGCAGGGGTAGATCTTTTTCATCTATTCTGCTTAATGCATATTTATATTTTGCTTTTGCTTTTTTTCATAAAATATATTCTGTTTAAATTGAGTTCAGAAGAAAGGGTCTGTTGCATGTGAATTAGGCATTTTAAAATCAATATTTTCTAAATTAAATTCAATAGCAAATGATTTACCTTAATTGCAGCCAGTGGGTGCTTTCATTCTGGAAAATGTAATTGTGCAGTATGAATTGAATTCTGAAGCGCCATTTTCATTTTGTATATATTTTAATGATGAGATAGAAAAAAAGCATTTATTTTCTGGAAGAACTCAAGAAAATATCAACAAATGGGTATCAGCATTAAAGCAAGCCAGCTATGAATATTGGAGATCTCAGTTAATGCTCCTCCAAGAAAAAATAAAGTTGATTACAGGCCAGGTAGGTAACTTATTTATATTATTTTATTTAAATTTTGACAGATAAGCTGATTCTTGTGTTGTTCTTTCATGTATTTTTTTGTTCTTGAAACTGTATGACTGATTTTTCTTCTTTTGCAGGATCCCCTGCTGATGTATCCTAGAAACGCAGGATGTAAGCATGTATTCAGCAATGAAAACGAGAATGTCATTCATCAAAATGACAATAAAACTAAAGTACAAAATTCAACATTTCAATCTTATATAACAAATAATGACACAACAGTGATATAGAAAAAAGAAAAGGACATGTTGCACCTGTACTTGGTGACCCAACTCTAAGCAATGAAATAAGTAATATTTCAATCAATGAATCACCACCTATTAGACCAAGCAGGGGAAACAAACCAAAACAGGAAGTCTGCAGTGGAAATCTGATAGATCTATAACAATTTTTTTTAATTACAATTACTCAAAGATCCAGTCTAATATTTTAACATAATAAAAATTAATGTTAAAAAATATATGCAAAGATTGTTTAATGTATAAATTATTTTCATTATAAAAACTTGGGTTTGTTTTAAATGTAATTTATTTTGTTATATGAACATTAATAGGTAATTTGTGAATTAAATGAAGTTTAATTTTGAAAGCAGTATTTTATTTTAAATAAAATGCAGCACATGTTATAGTGCTACTTAAAATTAAATTTATCTTTTTGGGCATACTCTTATGTTTTATAAGGCTTGAAACAACAACACCATTAGATTTTTTAAAGCTTTTTCTCAATTAAAGATGCTGATTGAAATAAATAGCAAGAAATCTGAGAATTTCATTTATAATTTAAAATTTGATTAAAAATATATGTCCATAAAATCAGCTAAAGTTTGAGTTATAAAAATTAAATTGTAATGCAGTTAAAAATAATGTGCTCATTTGCTTTTGTGTTATGTCACATAACATTATGTTAGTGTGGGCAGGAAAACTTATTTTATTTTTTAATTTTACCCAATATGAATTGTAGAAATAGTTTAAGAGGTGTTTTAGGTGTTATATTTCTTATTTCTGCTGTGTTGTGATTACCAAAAACCACTAAAATTGTGTTTTGGCTGTCATAGTTATTATTGCAAATAATAATAATTCTTTTTTATTATAAGAAAGTGAGTAAACCTTTCATTAATTAAAAAAGTGAGATAATGTTTTTTCTAGTCAAAACATCAAAAACTATTTCTTTCCAAATTAAACTGTTAATACTATATGTAATGATTCTCTGATTTCTTTATTTTTCATTGGTTCACGGCTTATTTTTTACTTCACAAATTTTTCAAAGTAAAAACAAAGGATATTCTTCGTGGACGTGAATGTTAAATACATCAGCCATTTGCAAATGAGAAAGAAAAGTAATATATTTCTTTATAAAAGTAAATAATTCATATTTCCATATTTTAATAAAAAACTGGACGTTAGAATAAATTCCTTGCGATAACGAAACAATTTGCCTTTATTATGCCTTGAATGAATTATTATGTAAATTATATGCATTATTATTATCACGATGTAGTCGTTTCATTTAAATGTGTTTTCTTAAACGCCAATATAACGCTTGACACGATCGTTGCCACAGATGTAATTTTGTTTGTAAAAAACAATAAACTTGTGTATACCAGTTTCCGCCCAGTGAATTAATTTCTACTTAGTATTGTGGTGCCAAGTCGACAAAAGCAATACTGTTGCATTCATTAATGAGAATATTTTGAAGTGCGATTGTAGAAATTATACCAATGACAGTATCGTTTGTGAGAACAATAAAATATTTTTTATAATGTTTTAAAATAATATGTCCGATATGTCTTCTTTCTAATTTCCAGAGAACTTCTAATATGTTTCTTTCCCATTTTATCCTATCCAATTTAATGACGTGCAGGATGTTAGGTTTAGCTTAGAACAAATGATATTCCACAAAAGGAATACATTTAATTAAAGGAAATTCTATATCAGTAGAGCTTTTAATTTTTTTGTCAGTTTTATAAAAGTATTTAGCATTAAGCAATGATTTAAGTAAATGATTGTATAAGAAGTCAGTTTTTTTCGGCAGAAATGATCTATCAGCGCCTTAACCTGAGCGAAAGGACAGATTAATCCCGTTGGGTGAACAGGTTACTAAGCCTTTCTCAAGCTTTAATGACACCTGACATTTTTTATCAATTAAATCTCCATTAAAAGCAGAGTTGTCGCAGTTCCCGACACCGTTAATTTTCGGTTAACCCTTAAAGGCAACGGCGCAAAAAACAGAAAAAAAATCAAAGTCCATTTCAAGCGATTGCTAAAATAAAAGAATCCATTTTTAAGCTGGGAATTTCAAAATTTTGATTATTGCGTATCATAAAATTTTATCATTAATTTTGTTCCAGTCTACAGGAGCAAAGAAAACCACCTCTTAAGAGTCGAGCACGCTTCATCACCCCCAGGAGGACATTATCGGGTCTGAAACTTGAGAAAATGAATATCTATACAAAGGCAACTTTTGGTAATGATCTTGTTAAAATATCTCTAGGGGCATTTTTCCAATCTTATCCTGCTCTAGTACATTCCCCAAATTCAATGAATTTTTTAATCACTGATCTTTTCCGCGTATTATATTACCTGAGTAACTGAATCTGTTTCATTAAAACTATTAATAAACATATTTTATACATCTTACCTTAGGGTATAACTAAGTGTAAAGGATTTTTTAGGGAGAAAATTTTAATATTTCAAAATTAAGTTGCCATTTACGTTATAAATAAAAGAATTAAGCATATGTTACCGTAAAATATGTTTAATAACTGAAATTCAGAGGCAGAGAAACCAACACAAAGTCACCGCAACAGGCCAAAATATTAAATGAAAGAGTGTCACAGGAATAAACAAATTAACTAAATAAATCTACATTTAAAAAGATCATTATCTTCCCTTTCCCCTACCAAAAAGGGAGCCACACTGGATGCTCGGGAAAAGAGGAGTCAAGAACAGAATAACCCCGAGTAAAAAATAGGAATGCCTGATTCAGTGATTCTGTCTTAAACTTCGATTTAGCTGAATTTTTATTTTTTTTTCCTCTCGTTTAGGCCAACCATGAACCGCGATAATTTTAATAGTTATATTACATAATTAGTTTTTGTCTTTTAATTAAGTACCTATGTTTTTTATTTATCCAGAGAAATTCACCTGAATATCCCGAGAGGAGGGTTGAAGTGGTCGGCGTCCAAAGTATGAAACAAGAAGATCGGGGGCCTGATCGCAAAAAGAAAATGAAAAGATTTATCAGAAAATCTATTTTTTTGACCTGATGAAGCAATAAAACTGATCATAATAAGGGAAGAAATGAAGTGGTTATAAGAAAACAAAAGTAGAAGATTGCATGACAATATGAAGTGTATCTTTTTCGTTGCCTCGTAAAACCGAGAGAAAATACTCCAGGGATATTCCATCCCCTTCCCGGAAGGAAATTCTATTTCAAACCCTTCATCTTTTTTCAATATTTTTACCAAGCTTAGGGTTCGATCCAAATCGTCACTTTAACACTAAATAATAGAAGTTTCGAAGCTTTATTGCAATCTTCCTGTGTGATTAATTTCCACTGGAAAATAATAAATTGTTAATTACGGCAGAATTAGGGTTTACAGTCTGAAACTAATATTTGTTTTCAATTTCAATATAATGTGAACGAAGATTGCCATCACTCCAATATTTAATGGAGCTTTCAGATTGAGTTTTATCAATTAATTCATGATGAAATGACTATTGACCCTTTCCTAGGGAAGAAACTCTTCTAATTAGCGAGACAGAACAGGCAAACACCAACCAAATAATTACACTGGGAGAAACCTTTTTAGGAAATATTATTTGTTCCTCTCACAATAAGACAGAATTGAAAAAACATCATAAAGACTAGAGTTTAATTAACGTGAAAGGTTTCTCAGAATTGGGCAAAACTGATAGAATAGATATGCTTTCGTTACAATCCCGTTATTATGCGCATTATGGGTTTGGTTTCATATAAACGAAGAGATGGGGTAATGATAAAATCAAAACAGTATGAATTTTGAAAATAATTCGGAGAAATGTTTGAAAGCCATTTGATTTTTGCTTTGGTTAATTAATTTTCGCCGAATCACTGACAAAGTAATGAGGATTTATTTCGAAAATCTCAAACCTTTCACGTCAAACTTTCAAATTTGACTTTTACAAGTCCGATTGATTTGCCTAAAGTACGTTAGTTTTTAATGAGAACTCGAGATAATAAGTCCAGTGAATCGTAATCCTTTTATATTGTTCTCTTTAAATTTTTAGAAGTAAAATGAGTTAATCTGTTCCATTGATTCCGAAATAGGTAAGGGGCGTACTGAGGGTCAATCCTTTATTATTAATTATCGTAATAACACAATTGGAAAATCAGCTAATGTGTACCAGGTGTATCGATTAATAATGTGGAGGTTTTGGCTCTAACTTTTATCGCAGTTAAATACACTCAACTTATATTTGTATTGGATTCGGACAACTTGACTCTGGTATAATGCTCCCAGGATAAAGATTCGGTTAGAATGAAAACTGGGAATCAATGAAAATAATTGATGCTTTCAGAGAATTCCAGAAAAAGTTGTGGGCGAAATGGTAATCGCACAGCTTTAAATAATGGTCTCCTCACCTATTTACTCCGTTATTTTCTAAAGCGAAATCTTCCAAAGATAATAAACCCGCGAGTAGAAAACTTTCTTAGTTCCCCAAATAGCTGCTTCCATTTTAATCGTTCCGGTCATTAATAATACCTGAAAGGCTCTTCCCACCGACCTTTCTTAATATCCCGTTCACGGAGCTTTGCATTATTTATAAGGTCTTCTGATATTGTCTTTGGGCTTTTCTTACAGTTTGAGAGTACATATTTAGGATCCTTGAGGAAATTTACAAGTTGTAATTCTGGCAGAACATACAGTATAACGGTATAAAATTAGTTCGCGTGATCTTAATTGAAAAATACTAAAAACCGATGGTTAATGGGCGAAACCAATGTGTCTTCAAACCCTTTTAAAGTCTGCGGAAAAATTATGTGTTCTAATTATCACTTGAAAAAATACACAACATTTCCTTAAATTGCAATCCACAATTAAGAATGAAAATCTGCGCCTGTGATGAACATAGTTAGATTTTCTATGCATTAAAGAAAACATAATCTAAACAGTTTTTTTCAGGAAAAATTTTACGCCATCTATAAAAAAATAAGAAATAAACAGAGCTCGTTATATTTAAATTTAAAGCAGGGAATGACAGTTAAATAGACGGCTTTTAGGGCCACCGATAAATCTCAAAAATTATTTATAGTGGGTTGCTTATTTTCTTTGTGTGAAATACCTATACTGTATGTCAGAAAAAGACTTTATCCAAATGAATTGCTTTTGCGAGAAAAAAAAGCTTTTTTCCTTCTTCAATATATTTTTTCAATTTAATAAATTTCGTCAGAACGAAGTGCCAAGCTGTTGCAATTTCCCGTTATCTAGTTCCTGAAAAGTTTGTTTAAAAATGAATTACCGAGAATATCATTCAAAAACATTGGAATTTATGCCTCGACCTTTTCCATTTCTGTTGCCTTTCATTTGACTTCTTTTTCTCGGCATTTGTTCCATTTTCATCTAATTTACATGTGTGTCATCAACATGAAAAAATGATTCGATATAATTCAAGTTTTTTTGGGGGCTAAGTTCATAAAAAAAAACAATACATATTGGACTTTAAGAGAGGGGTTTTCTAAAGAACACACATTAAACTGTCAGCAGAGAGCTTAACTGAGTTTGCAAATTTCCCAAAAACTTTCTTCGCTTGTTGGCTTTTGGTCTTCCCGTAACTTCTGTAGAAAATTCTTCGAAAAAAAGTCTATAATATGGTAAACTCTTGAGATCCCGAAACTTCAAATTAGGCAATATTTATATATGAGTAAGTGAAGTTGTTGAAGAAATAATCAAACGCAAAAGGCTTAAGTTCTGTAAATAACCAAAATGGTTCGGGGCACTCCATCCTGTTTACACGAAACCGATGGATTCTTCTTTTGGAAACTTATTTACATATTATTGATTACATCAAACAAAAGGTAATACGATTTATGAGGTGACACTAAATTGTTTATATGGGAAAGGTCTCGAAGCCTAGAATAAAACCTTAAGCAAATGCTTTTAAAAGAAAGACGTAACCAATCTTCCGATTCATTTTTCGTTTACCTTTGCAAAGAAAGGGACATTTACACGAGTATTGATTTAAACCCGTTGATTTAAAAGATACCAATCAGTTACATCAAAACATCAGAGGAAAGTCTATAGAAGAAGTAAAAAAAACTTTAAACTGGATGTGGACTTGAAAAGTAAATACTGAATGGAAGCAGTCGAAGGACTGCGGAAGAATAACAGAGCAGAAGAATGCCAAAGAAGGAACGACCTCCACGAAGCTTTCGAAGTGGATGTTTTTAGCAATCTGATGGACAATCATGTTGGAGTAAATTTATCACGGAAGATATTTTATCTCCGTATTTTATGCTTAACTTTTTTTTGGATAAACTCATCGGTCTGAGTTTAAATCGCTCTCGACACTTAACAGATGACTTATGAATTCAAAAGGTGATTCAGACTCTTGAATTTGTTTTAAAAGGCCGAAACATTGCAAAAAAAAAATACTTCAAATTTTTAATCCTCCAAAAGACGATAGATAAATTTGGTGAAAATTCTTAACTGATCTCAGGTAAGCAAATTAATTCTCAATAGGAAATAAATACGCCAGCAGAATAATCTCCTGGTTCCAGCACAATTTCTTATCGAAATTCCAAATAAAATCGTAATCTCATGTTTACTATTTCTTAAAGCAACCGCCCGCATGCCATGATAACGATCAATCCCAAACAATTCCGAACCATTCCAAAACCGCTTGCTCTCTATTACTTATAATGCCTCTATTTTGTAAATGCGAGAAGATATTTGAAAAATTAAAATTACCCTTAGAGAAAACCTAAGGTGCTGAACTGCTGTGAAAATAAGAAGCCTCAACCCTCGTACCTGGCGGTGGAAAATCGAATTGACAAAGGTCTTTTGCCAATTACGAGTGTTTAGACGCAATTCAGACTTCATTTTAAAATTTGCAAAAGGTTTTTTTTTTAATAATATTTTAGGTGAGTTTCACTTTCCAAAAACCATTATAATAAGAGGTCAATTTGTAATAATTCTAAAATAGAATCTAAAATCTAAAAAATAATAAGTCTAAAATATAAGTGAATGAATTAAAAAAAAAAGAATATTTTTTACACATTTTATAAAAATGTGGTATATCGCATCTCTAATGCCCGAGGGCAAAATGAAGTATTTATTGTATTGTATTGTAATTAATGTAAGGACTGTTTATATTTTTATTTAATTTACAATTTTATAACTGATTTGTTGCCTGTTTGTATTTTTATTTAATTTATAATTTTTTCTTTGCTTGTTGTTTGTAAAATGTATTGTTGTTTCTCTTAATGCCCACGGGCGAGATAAGAGTTAATTATTATATATTATATTATTATATAAATTATATTATAATTCTAGAATAAGCGGAATGCCCATTATAAGGGCCCAGTAGTTATAAAATTTTTTTTCGTTTGTGCTGAAATGAAAAAACAGTTTGTTTTCCGTGAGTGATAAAATTTTCTCTTTAAGGGCCCCTTCACGTCGATTTTATAGACGTCACACATTTCACATAATGGCTAACACAAGGAAACTGTATGATATCCGGCCAATGGAAAAGATAAGCTAATCTGTATGGAAATAGGTCAGTAATTTAGTCGATTCTTTATTAAAATATATTTTATATTTAACTGCCGTGTGTTTGAATGATTGAGATGTATCTAAGTTGCTTTTGGGTAACTTAGTTCCTTTTTTTATGGAGAAAAGTAATTAGTATCGTAGATAATTTTTAAAAATAACAGTATATTGTGACTTAAAAAAGTATATTGGATATTTTTCGGTACCTAGGTGTAACTTGTTTAACACCAAAACTGCATTTTGAATGTCAAAAATAACTCGAGGGTATCTTAACCTTACGAGAGTGAATTACGGAATTCGTTTACGTATAAATCATTCGTTTTTTTTTTAAATTGCATTACGTCAGCTTTCATTTTTATCAATAATGGATCCTTACGTAGTAATATTATCATTTATTTTGTTATATTTTCTTTAAATAAAGAAAAATGAATAAAGGAAAAGAATAAAGGAAAATTATATTCTGAACAGTAAACTAATGTCAAGCAACTTGGTACATATTTAAAAAGTAACTTATCTTATATTGAGATACTTTTTCGGAGTATTTTTGGCACCTATGATTTGTTATGATTTTTATTGTTAACAGATAATCCTCCTTCTAGCTGACGCATTCTAAAGCCTACTAATAGGATGTAATGGAGCTTTTCTTTCACACGCATTTAGGTGCAAGGAAATAAAAAATGCGTGAGTATAAAATGTGAGTCACGACTTGTATTCATGAAAAATTCCATCATCGAGCTCATTTTTTCAGCTTAGAAATTCCCTCAAATTCTTGAGGCTACCCTTTCGGAAATAATATATTAGGGCCTCTTGATTGGAGTTCTGCACAATTTAGAATTATGAAATTCCATGTTTCCACCATGAGGAGAAAAAGAAGAAACGGACGAAAGTGTAAATAAAAAGACCGTAATTGGATTGACTGAAAAGAAGTATAATGTAATTGAATAAGAGAGAGGATAATGAAATAAGATAAGAAACAAAAGAAGAAAAAGCATATGAGAAAATGGAAGTTATGAAAGTCTTACAGAAGGTTTCGAAAAAGAAGTAAAGTAAATCGAGAAAACATGAAAAGAAAAGAAAGAACCAGAAGAAGAGCATTATTTATTTAGAAAAAGCTGACGAAACTGGGCAACGATGATAAATTTTTACTTTTATCTGTTAATTTAAGTTTATTAAAAACAGGTCTAATTTCAGGTATCGGCAAAATATTTTGCAAGCAGAAGTAAATCGGCTGAATCATTTAGAACAGGGATGAGCAACTTTTGTAATGTATTAGTGAGTGTTATCTTAAGTGCGGCCCGGTAAAAAATTTCCAAATTGGTCCGTTGGTTGCTCATCCCTGATATAGAATGTGGTCTAACCTCACCTGGACAAAATTCAGCGGAGTTGCACTTCTGCCAGTAAAACTCAACGACTCTCGGTTTCTCAATAGCCTCAGGAATAACCCCGAGTTGATACACCTTTTGAAGAACTTTAGCGGAATAATAATGGAAATAAATTATGGAGCTGAAAATTGGAAAAAAAAGGGGGAAGAGGGAAACATTTTGTTTTTGAATTTAGCAGCTGTTGAAAGGAGCGGATTTCTCCCCGAAGTCAGGCCACTTGGCGCATGCGCGCGCATCCGCAATCGCAACGGAACCGTCGTCCGGGTTCAAGAAAGAAGCCAGTGTACTGTGAATTGCAAGTCAGGTGTGGCTTCTCCGTTATCCACGGCCAAAGTAAATTAATATTTTTTTCAAAATAAAAACAACATTAAAAGTGGATGGTTAGCCGAGCACTCCGCTCCTTCTGTTTCTTGTGAAGTGCAGTGTAGTGGTCAGTGTGGCACATTGTGGTGTGGTATGGCTCGTTATTTCGCCCTCTGGGTCGGGGCTTATTTCAGTTCAAAAACTTGCGTGAAACGTTTGATTGTGTTACTCATTTTTGGATTTTTTATTGCTCTGCAGACGAACGTGGCAGTCGCAGATAGTAAGTTTTGAGTCATTTTATTCGACCGGCCAAGGGTTACCCCAAAACCCCAGAAAAAACCAGTCCCGTGCAATTTGTTTATTTCTAATCTGCTTCCTCTAGTAACCGTTAACGGTTCTTCAAGAGTGAATGCCATGCTGCCATGTGACACCATCATCACTGGACATGCTGCCATGTTTTGATTTCGCTTCAGTAACCACTGTTATTCTTATCACCGTCTTTGTTTACAATATTAATACTCAACATCGCCTTTAGAGTGGCATATTCTAGTCATTTCTAAGATTTACTGTCTTTGATTTACCTGTAAGACGTCTCTTGGTTAATTAACCGGCGTCAAGAAGACAGTGGCCATTGCTGCGCGGAATTCGTTAAATATTTTTTTTTATCGAATATTATTTTGGTCGGACTTTACAGTTCGGATTTTTCTTCTTAGGTCACCTGTTTAATTAGTTTTTGACCTCATTTTAATTCAGGAAAGAGTTGAATGCCAAAGAGCGTGTGATGTGTATTAGATTTGAGGTCGGCTCGCGGCTTTTTTAAATTCCCGCCACCCGGCATAGTTTTGAGTTAACCCTCATTTGTAGGGTAGCAAAAATAACCGTTAGCCTTATCTGTCTACGAATGTGCCCGAACTGCTTCCTTTTTATGAAAAAAAAACCTCGAAAGTGAAGAATTCATTACGGGAGTGAATCACTCTCCTCCCACCGCCTTTTAGAAATAGTTACTCAATGTAATTTATCGCAAAAAACGTTCCGAAAAAGTGCAAATTGTGATTCATTGACCCATTTGACGATAATATCCAGTTTCTCTTTGACTCAGTTAATAGTTTAGAATTACTACATCTGTTTGCGTTTGTATTTAGAATCATTAACATTATGTTTTAATTCAGCACAGGTATTTTTTTTCTGCTATTATTCAATCCGTTGGATAACATTTTAATGTAACTGGTTTTTTCAAAGTGTTTCTGCGTCCGCAGCGGTCAGTGTTTACGTGAAAAGACTGCTGAATTTTTTGTGCTCACTTACTATGGTAATATCCGACTAAGAAGTTTGAATTTTTCAACTGAAGTTTTTGCGGTTTTCAACAAAAATTTAATCCTTTGAAGGCAAATCATAATTTCTAAATTAAAATTCATAGCTGTAGGCACATTTCAAAAGCACTCGAACTTTACAAATTTTATTGTTAAATAATTTTCTAATTTCTTTCTTTGGTTTTTAACTCCGTAATGAGCGATTAATGAGCGAGAGAAGTGCTGTAAGACAAGGGAAACCGTTACCTCTCAGTATTTTTGTGAAAAATGAAAAAATTTTTTTGTAGGGGATGTAATTACTTTTTATTTGTTTCTGAATCTCTGTAATATTTCCCTTCCCTTTCCTCGCTTTTTCGCTACGGAGGTTGAGAATTGCCATTGGGGGATAACCCATCCGTTTAATAATTGCCGGGGATCAAGTCATTTTATTTCACATATCGAAACTTTAATGAGTTATGTATTATTAATTTTCTGAAAAAATATTTTGCAAATTTTCCATTTGGAATTAGTTTGACTGACTTTGTTTTATTGCAAAGTTGATACCCTTAAATATGTTCATGTCTTGGACATTTGTCTGATTTGTAAACATAACTTCCCTCTTTGTGGGGTATTGTTTACTATTTATGTAAAATTTAAGTTCAGTACAAAAAATTCAGTAAAAAGAACACCCCAGTTACTAGTTTTACTTTTAAGGGGTTTATATAGCTAACGAAATTTCGATTTGACTTTCCCTTCCGCCTTCCAGAAACCTCCAAATCATAATCCCTTTTTCCGGATTGCATAATCCACGCATTGATAACCCTTCGTAGTGACACCTTATGAGAATGGTCAGCAGGAAAAAAATTGTAATTTTATTCTGATAACCACCCTGCGCGCACAGTTCCATACCATCGACCCATTCAACCCCGATTTATAACTTTGATCTAAGTCTTTAGTATTTTCCCTTTATCCTCAACCTGCATAAGAGCGTTCGGTGCCTTTAGTCTTTCTTTTGGTGGTTTTTTTACACATCCAAGACTCAAGGTTGACATTGAATGATCTGCGGTTGTAATTTGAAAAATTCCTTGGTCATTGCTGGATTATTCCTTAAGTTTTTTCTTCTTTCGTTCGAATCGGTTTTGGTGATTATGTCACCCATGATTTAGGGATTATTTGAAGGTTCTGCTTAGCCCATATGTGTTTCTTTGATTTTCGATGAATAACTTAAAAGTATAAATCAACCTGGTAACCCTTAACAATTTGTGCGTTCAAATAGTATGAGATTTGCCGCCTCATTTCACTTAGTTTCATCTTCCATGAAGTATATTATGTTAAACATAAATTTTCAAGTATCTGCAAAAGCAAAAAAGAAGTGTCTATAAAATCATATCAGGCTAAATGTTACCCTGAGATTAAAAGTTTCAACGCTTAAGTAAAAGTTCAATAAAAAAAAATTAGAGTTAATGAAATGTCGTAATTAACGAAAATTATTTAAATTAAATAATGCGTATTTCATAAGAAATTAAGTGTAAATTGAGATGAAAATAAGAACTGAAATTTACACCAAAAAAAACTTCTTCCTAAGAGGACGTTGATGCGATTAATTCCCATTTGCTTTTTTCATTAGTTTTAATAATATAATAAAATGCTTCTGAATTAAAACTGATTAGTATTGATTATTAATTAAAAGTCTAAGGAATATGATTTGACAGTCAAAATTCCTTCCATTGCCCTCAACGCGCGAGAGAACAAAAAATATAGGAAATTAAAAGTCCTGCATATAAGGGTTGCCTTTCGAAGGCGATAACCAGGATTCTAGACTGGTCTCGAATTTTGCTGGCAAAACACCCGCCCGGTCTTATAAAAGTCAGATAAATGCTAAAAAATCACCTCTGGATGGGCATTTTTTATGGAGAGAATCTGATTATTTTTTATGTGAAATTGTGTGGAGGGGAGATTGGGCAAAGGCTTTCGTTGAAAAACGGATTATTTTACTATATTTCCAGGCACTGCTGAAGTGTGAATTTATAGTTTAATTCTAAATAAGTAAATCGGCTCTGCAGGGTTTAGGTTTTGTGGGACAGGCCTTTTTTTGCAGGCCAGACAGATTTTTTAAAAAAAATTTTCCTTTGGTTGTACACTTAATTTTTTTTGTTAATTAATAAAAACAAGTTTGCACAATGCTGCTTTCTCAATGACAAAAGATGAAAGAATTTATATATTTATTTACGGTTTTTTTTTCGAAGAAAGTAAAGGCAACTGACAATCAAATGTTAAAATACTAATAGTTAAAATACTCTGACTTTTTCTGCAAAATGTTTCTTTAGTAAAAGCACAGCAGAAGTTAACATTTATGTTCATTTGATCCAACTCCGTGGTCCGTGCAACGTGGCTCCCGGCAAACCGGGTGTTAACCAACCGTAGTTTAGGTCTTTCCAGAAAAAGTAATTGCTCAGGAAATAACTTTTCAAGTTTCTTTTGTTCTGTATTAACAATTCGTTTCCCTTGAGCTTTCAGGTGACTGTCACATTTCTTTTTGTTTTCACTCGGACTGTCATGTAGCTGAATTTGTGTCCCTTGTCAAGGGTAGCTGTCATTCGAAAGCCGTTTTTGTCCGCTGTGGAGAGACGGGGTTGAACGGCCTAGAGTTCGAATTTCATGCTTAAATTTATTTGCTGTATTTTGCATTTTATTTATAAATAATATGGAAAAATTAAATTCAATGGAGGGAGAATTTGAGGTACTAGAAAAAATGAAAGTTGATTATATCTCATTCGGTACTTCTCCCTGCATTTAAATACATTTTTGTATTAATGAATCGTTAGTTTTTTTTAATTGCATGTTGTATATTTATAGTTTATAATATAAGCTCTGTTTTGATGAGCATCTGTCACTTTTGAAAAAGGGAAGTTAGCCAGTCCCTTTCAAATGCAAAGATCCGAAAACAAACATGGTTGTATTAGTAGCTCTAGTATGAGAAAGGGGAAGTGGCTAAGAGGAAATTGCACGATGGTTGATTTGGTGGCAGGGCGTTGTTTAGTGAGAAAGGGAGGAAGTGAAAGGGGAAGAAAGGAAAATGGTGGATTTGCTGAAAAGCTTTGTCAAAGTTCATTTTGTCAATGAACCTTTTGTAGTTGGTAGAAAGCTCTGGTAAAGTTCCGTAATTGTAATTGATTGAGAACGATTGATCAGATGCAAGAAAGAAGCACGAGTTACGCCATGTGGGTGTCGCATTTGCTAGCGTTTCCTTTCTCCTAAATCGTATCACTTTTGGGCGTTTACTTTGAAATATAATTCGGAATTCGAAAATGGAAAAGTTGCTTGAAAGAAAAAATCTTTTTCTGAAAGGCATGAACTCATTTCACTGACTGAATTTTCAAACCCAAGGGGTTCCTTTTTGGAGTAGTCTCAAACGAATGTGACTGAGGTATTGAAACGAGATTAATGGTGATCTTGTGGGCAAGGTTTCTTAGAAGAAGACTTAAGATGATTACTAAGATCACCTGACAGCAATTGCGTCATATCGTCTGAGCAATTCGGCGATGGGAAGATTCGAAATGAAGTCATTGACAAGGAACGAATGTCATTGTCTTTCTTCTTAACTCGGATGAGGCTGTTTGCACGGTTTATAAGATGATTTATAGCGAAATTGATCGAAGGGGGTGAGTCATAATTAGGTTTCTTGATTCGAAAGAGATGTAGGGATATAAAAGTAGTTGGCATAAGTTTTTTTGGAGATATTGAGAAAAGTGGGAACCTTCGGAAGACACCTTTATCGAATTTTCGATAAAAGATTGCGTATTTCATTGCATTTTGATGTCCTCCATCTTTTCCGCATTTTTCCCTCGATTCTCATTGTTCGACTTCGAGAAACGTTCTTTCCTCGGAATTCATTTTCGTTCCGGACAGTCAATGGACTTTTTTTGTAGGCCGTAAGAAAACAAGTATTTCATCCTTTGGGACTTATTGGACTTTCTTTTTTTATAAATATTTTAGTTGAATCGTATCTAGTTCTCTCTAAATCTTTAAATGTCCTTTTCTCAGAAAAGCCGAAAGGGTGATATTTTACATAAACCGCGTTAGTTGATTATTTGATGTTATACGAGTCTGCGTCAATTGAAATTAACGAAACCATTAATATAAACCCGGGCGTTACAGTAAATCTTAAAAAAATTTTAATACACCTACGTGCAGATGAAAATAAGATTAATGAGAATTTTAAAATACACCCTATTTTAGAAGGAATTTCGGTTAGTGGATGTGTGCCTGAGGGAAATCTAATCGGGAAAGATAAATCTACGAAATTAGGAGCTCTCCCCTGATACAGTTCAGTTTCTTGTACTCAAATTGTTTTCCACTTTCGATTAATTTATGTTATTTTTCTTTCTTTCTTTCCCCATCGATCCGTGCCACAACCAAAACTCGCTCTCCTCCTCACCGAATGATATAATATATTTTAAATAAGTGATATTTCTCAGCGGTTTAGACGCCCTTGACTTTACGGGAAATGAATTTAATGAATGCGATCGCCTGATCGAAACTGTCGTATCAATTTAGCGTGATAATAGATACACTCAGGCGGGAAATAAAAACAAAATAACTTGAACCGTTTTTGTCGTGATTCGAATAATTAATTACCAGTAGGGTTATCTAATCGCAGATCTCATATGTCACACGGTCTTATCAGAAGATGGAATCGCCTGGTTTTGACAGGTCTTCAGTACTGAGCTTTCGGGCAATGACAGGGTGATGAGAATCCCTTAACTGTTTTTGTGGTTTTGACGGCATTCATTCGCAGATGCCATTTTAAATGAGAGGGAAATCGCAAACTTTTCGCCGGAAAACTAGGTGTGAGTCGCACGAATGAGTTTATAATGAAATCATAGGGAAGGAGTTGTGGAAAGCCCACACCGTTGAGACCATTGGTTCCTCGGGAACGTAACAACCAGGGAGACCCTCAACACCATCCTTTTTCATAATGATAAATTTCTTTGATGACAGTTCGGGTTTTGTGTTTTATTAGCGGATTGTTCATTTTAGTAGGTCGGGTGTGGCGGACGAGAAATTTTAATTAGGAACGATTGCAGATGACAGTCTCTAATTTTATACTGATTGCTCAAGAATTTCACGGCTGGGGAATGATTGTGGCGATCAGTTATTAAAAAAGTAAAATAAAACCGTTTAAAAAGAAAAGGGTTGACATTATAAAATAAATTATTTCAACGTGTTTCAAAAAATGTTGAAATTATCGTGGTACATAGTTGGCCTAAACGAAAGGAAAAAAGGGTTGAATGCGGGGGTTTATTCGGGTAAACAACTGCGACTTGTGTAAAGCGATATGATTCTTTGCCAAAAAAGGTAGGGATTTGTGGAAATTATTTCACATGCTAATGACTTTGTTGGATAGGTTGATAAAGCTTAGGGATGTAATTTTGTTAAATCGCTGGTTCCCACAGTGTCAGTATGAATTACCAAAAACTTAACTGTAGGCTTTTACATTGCAGTAAATATATATAATGCATTCGAAAGGAAAATGCTTAGAAAGAATGCTACATTTACTTTAGGGAATAGCAGATCATTAATGAAAAATTCGATTTAAAGCAGCTGAACTAGGGGAAGAGTATTGAGGACAAATAAAAAAGTAAAATCAATAAAAGTCTTGTACTTGGGGAAGCAGTAACAGAGCAGAGTTTTAACTTTTTAGCCCCTAGTATTAATTTTTTTCCATTAAAGTTTTCACGATTCTGGCTCTATTGTGTCAGCAACAAGCCATCTTAACATATAAATTCTCATCTAAACTCCCTCTCGAAATGGCGACGGCATTGCACAAGAAGCAATTATTTTCTTAAAAAAATCGTCGAAATTGTATTTTTCTTTTTATTTCGTAATGCTATTAAAGAAATGTTTTTTGTGATCATAAAAAATAAAAATTTAATTTTCTTAAACTGAAGTTTCTTTGATTTTTCTCTCAGAAATCATTTTTTAACGAAAACAAACTCCAAGTTTATTGTTTTATTTACTTTGTTAAATATTGTAATAATGTTTTCGTGAAAAAATGTATTTTTTCTCTCTTGTTTGTTTATTTGCTTTAAAAAGATTTTCTCTTCCTGAAAATTTTTGATTAAATGTTTCTTCTGTTGATAGTGTGAAGAAAAAATAAAACTTAATACTATATAGAAACAAGTATTCGAGAGGACAGGTTTTGAGTTCTTTTGTATTGACATATTGTTCTGCTGGAATATTGCCTCCAAAAATCCAAATATTCTTGAAATCTTTGGACTTACTTTTCAGGTTTTTCAATTAGAATTTCGGTAAAAACTCTTATAAAATTCCAGCTTTTTCAAGATTTAATTAATACTGAACTTCTAAATGACATTTCGTGAGTCGCGATCGCAGAGGTCTGCCGCAATTGATATCATCCTTACTTTACACATTCCAAAATTGGAACTTTGACGGAGATGTCATAATTTTTTCGGCCTTGTGAAGTATTTATTTTATGCGACCTTATTAAGCCTGAAAGATGGCAGTGACCTAATAAGTGGTTTATTGTCCCATGCTGTTCATTCTGTTATCTCTGCGGTACCCAAAATAAAAGGAATGGAAAAACTAAACCGTACCTGAGCATTTCTCTTTTTGGGGATTTCTATTTGTCTTTACTTGTTCTTCCCTTCAAATATTTTTGAACACACATAAATTGTAATTTGTTATTTTTTTTCATTTTTTAAATTAAATATAGATTTAATTACATTCATATTTTGCGTTGCAGATTAAAAGTAAATTAGAATATAAAAATAATGTTTAGAAACTGGAAATTGCTGTTATGATAAAATTTATTTTGATGGTTTTGCTGATTGTGTTTTTAGAAAAATAAAAGTTTACTTTCAATGGCTATCTTTTAGAATGGTACTTAAGATATTTATGACTGTCAGTGATTGTGAAAAATTCAAATAATTGCACAATTTGGTCATTGATGAAATTAATTCAATCTAAATCTTATTCATTTGTGATTTAGGCTTTCCGTATTTATTTTCCCTTCAATTTTTTTCATGATTTAATTGAGGTTTTCTAAGAAAACAAAACCCTGTCTGTACCTGACTTTGTGTATATTAGTATAGTTAAATTAACATCGAATCACGTGGAAAAACCGATTGCACCCCGGTAAAAAATAGTAGAACGCTCTTAAATTACTGTTTTATAATTTTCAAGTGCCCTCTTCCCTAAATCCTTTTATATTCTTTTTATATTCTCAGACGATTGCGAATTAAACTATTTCCATTGGATTCGAAAAAGCTGGGCATTTCTTTTTTTCCTGCTAAATGTAAAGGAATTCCTATCACATACTTTCAATAAAAGAAAAGGAGGAAATAGACTAAGATCAGTATATATGTCAGTAATTCTTTAGTTTCTCCTTTCATTCCACGCGTGCCCTCTTCTGACGCTCTTTCCTTTTCCGTCTCAAAATAAGAGACTATGAACAGGTCGAATTTAAATTCACGCTTTCTTCTTTTTCTGTGTATTTGTAAAACTTTTGCTTTCTTTATTATGATTTAAATTTTAAAATAACAAAAAAATTCGGTTTTATGGACTTTTTTCCGGGAAATCAGAAAGTAGCGATGAGAGAGGTTTTAGGAAGAAGTATTTTTTGGCACGCAATAATCCCAAAAACCTGGGCAAGGTCCCAAAACATTGCATTGTATTGTAATCTATCAGTATTGTCCCCGGCTTTGTCAAATCGAATAAATCAAATGTTCCCTTTAACCAAAATATGAAAATAAGAGTGCGTACGTGTATTTGTCATCGGCCCAATTTTATATTCAGGGGCAGTTTGGATTGCTCTCCGCAGTTAACGTAATATAAGGACTGTAGTCACGATTGTAGTATTTTTAAAAACTCCGCGCCTGAAGCACTTTATTTTTTCATTTCCCAAGATAATAAATTGTGTACACTGCTCTGCTCAAGTAATTTACATTTTCAAATTTAGGACCCAGTCTGAAAAACGGTTTGGGGGAATACCGGCTGGGACCTCCTAAAATGACTTGTATTAAATCTAACTTTGAGCTCAATGAGATTTTAAGCACTTCTGCGAAATTGTGTAAATAAATTTGTGGAAATCATTTTGACATAGATATTCGAGAATGATTTTTTCTGTTCGGGATTGACGTGAGGGGGTTTTAGGTACACCGAATAAAGGCAATTAAAATTTAAAAAAAAAAAAACGGTGAAAGTTAAAATGTCTTCGGGCAGAGATCTGAGTTTCCATTATTTTAAGGATGGTTTTGATTTTTATTAGTCCGTAAAATATGCTGTATGGCCGGGCACAAATTATTTTTGGCCTGCATATGAGCTGCTTATCATAAGTGAGCCAAAACAAAAGGTTTACCAACCTGCAGCGAAATTTGACCCGGAAACCCAGCTTTCTTTTCAGCAATCAGATTTTCTCTTTTGTCTTTTAATTAGCGATTATTTGAAGTCTAATTAGTTTCAACATTCATTTGCCGGTTTAATGCTTAATTGTAGACGGTTATTGGGGTTTCGACAAGGATGCCTCAGCTCTAACTCAGTCCCAGACGAAATAAGGAATTCCTGGAAATCTTGAGCCGTGAAGCACCGAAGGGTTAAATTATAGTTGGTCAGCGATTTCTGTTTCCCTTTTTCTCACTGCACTTCTCTGATTTATTTAAAGCATTTTGCCCATTGTTTTTTTTTATTCTACTGTTATTTATTTTCGGAGTTGATTCGAATTTAAAGAAAAGAAAAAGAGAAAGGAAAAAATGAAAGCGGGCTCCATGAATTAATGTTATAGGCTTACATATGCTGAAATATGAAACTGTAGGCTGAGAAAAAGTTGGATTGTGAGACTGGGAAACTTTGAATGGTTGGGGTTGAAAAGAACATCTGACAGGAATGATAATAGAACTAAAATGTCGAGATGTGAAGGAAACATTTTCGGGGAGTTCAATTTGAATAAAGCCGGGACCTGTTTTTGTGAAGTTTAAAGGAGGTCCGGGCAAAGGCAGGATCCCTAATATCACTCCGAAAAAAAGGCTCTCTGTGTTATAAATTTCTGCTTTGTACTTTACGACCTGCAAGTTTAATAATTGCAAAAAAATCTGTGGGCGGGAAAGCGACTTCAAAAAAGAACACATCAAAGGACATGACATACTGCGTTTTATAATTTTCTTAATTTTAGGATGCCTCACTTAGTTTTTTTGACTTTTGGTATTTCTTTTAATATCAGAACAAAATAGCAAACCCTCTCAGATTTATTTTAATCGAGACTGCTGCACAGGGGTTGACCAAATTCAACGATTCTTCTGATTTGGTCTAATGCTAATTTGAAAATGCTCTAACAAAAGAGAACAAAGCCAAATAAAACCGGTGAAGCATCTTCGGCATCATTTCAATTGCAACTTAAGTCTTCTTCAAATTATTTTTCCTTCAAACGAGAGCGTTAAACCTTAGTTTGGGTCAATACTAATAAATTGTTAAAACACCTCGAGATCCAAATTGTTATTCCTAAGAAAACACCTTAAAACCCTTTTCAAATTTACATGGATTAGGAAAGTTTCTGTATTTTTTGTGGCGTATCAAGCATACCTTTTTGACACCCACGTCGGAGTCAAAATTTCTTACTTACCTTTTCTAACACCTCAACATTTTCTGGAAAATCCCAAGTTTAATTGAAAAAATATTGAAGAAACCACTTAGCCAACTCTTCAGTTTTTAAATTTAAATTAGGAAATTGATCTTTTTAAAATTTAAAAAAGGGTTGGTATTTCTATTCAAATTTCTGAGAATTACTCCTCTTTTTTGATTTTTAACAAGGTTGAGAGGCGATAAAAGAAGTGCAATTTTTTTTAGAGTTTAAAATCATAAAGCAGGTATTTTTAAAGGGACTTGTGCTGTATTTTTATTTTTTTTTATGCCTGTAGTTTTCCCTTTCGACCTTTCTTAATTGGTCATCAACCCAAAATTTTGTATTCCTCCTACGCTGTACTCTTTCTTTGCGGCCGCAAATTTGAAGTTCTAATTTGTCATGCGCCTTGGTTTTCTTCTATTTTTCCACATTTTAAACTCCTTTATAATTAATTCAAAGTTTAAAAAGGAGAAAAAAAACAGTTGCGTCAGCAACGCGATTTCCTGAGGAATGAACCCTACGTAGGAGTTCAGCCATATTTAATCATGGTTCTCAAAGCTTAATTCCAAATTCAAAAGAGAAAAATAAGTTTGAGAGTGCTGAGTAGACTTTTTTTTATGGGGGCTTACTCCCTTTTCTTTGTGTTTGTTTTCTTATTTTTTCTGCGAAAGAGCTGCTTTAGAATTTTGTTCTTTCAGGGTGAACCCAGACCTGAAAATAAAGACCTTATTTAAACAAATAGAAAAAAAAATTAATCTAAAAAGCTCTTCCTCGGTATTTTCAATAAAGAAAGGAAGAAATCGGAAGAGCCGAATTTAATTTTCACTGTTTGTCTATTTCTGATTACCGGGAAGAGTAGTGAACGGTCGTATTGGTTTACCGCAGAATTAAGAAAGACTTGAAATCCTCTCCTGCCTTTCGAATTCTCCCAAATCACCTGAATAACGACTCAAGATCTTCTTCCCTTTCTCCTCCTCTCCCTGCGGGTGTTCACAGAGAAATTCTCTGAACTCACAATCCCAACCGTTTGTTTGAAAATTGAGAGTTTTGATTTCCTTTGAAAGTTAATAGAAGTTCACCTTTCCCATCGAGCTTCATTTTTGGATCGACCAGTGAATTTGGATAAAATTCCCGGAGGATGATTTCATGAATTAGCTTGACCCTATGCAGAAGCAGACCTTTGAATAAATATTCCCTCGGAGGAAAATGGAGCTCCGATGAAAACGATATATTTAGCCGCCAAAACGGGAAGAAGGAGGAAAAAAAAGGAAAGAAAAAGAAGGAAAATGATGAATATCGGTTAAAGGGTTTTCTACTTGAAAGAAAAGTTATTAAAATTGAATACAATTTTTGTAAAGCAAAAGAATAATTTATACTGTATTTTTAAAAAGAAGTCTGAGGAAAAGGGGATAAGTGAAGATTTGAGACGCAAAATGTCATTCAAGTCATTCATTAGCACTTATTTTTTAGAAAGCAAGCAATCTCAAATTGCAATCTCAAGGTCGTCAGCGCTCGCTGATGTTTTGCAGGAAAATTAATGGAGAAACTAAAAAACCGCTTGGGATTTTTTGTGCATCTCTTTTTTCCTATTTTTAAAAGGGGAAAACGGGAAAAGAGGAAAATCATGAAAAAAGGCAAAAGGCAGAGAATTTCATTCATATCAATGTAACAGGCTTTATGTGCTTGCTTCTCAAACAATTTTTCTAAATATTGTTTTTTAAACTACCGACTTATGAGTTTTTCTTTCTAAGATTGGCCAGCAAAGGAGTTGCTGCTGCGCAAATCCTACAAAAAAGACCGTTCGACCAGGAAAAAACCACTACAGATAAGTGGAAAGGGAAGAAGAAAAATGTAAGAAGGTGATAAGGATGAAGGATAATAATTTATTAAAAATATAGGTTCAAGGGTGTTGTCAGAGAAAAGATGTTAAAAATTGAAAGTCTAAAGTGAGGCTGCAATGGGGTTTTGATAAAGACGAGGGTGAATTTCGAGTGGGGAATTCAGATCAGAGGGGTTACAGATTTCGAATTTCAGCTAGTGCAATTTTCTCAGATTTTTATTGGAGAAATTATTTTTAGGTCTAGAAATTAAAGGTGTTTTAATTACCGGTGATTTTGGAAAATGATCTAACAAAGGCGATTTCATTTTACTTCTCCATCTTCTCTCTTTCTTTCTTTCAAAACGGTCTCCTTTCTCTCTCTCTCTCTCTCTCTGGGTGATTTTCCAAGTCTTAATTATTCCCATGCCAACGGCTTGTGGCCGTTTTATGGCACTGCTTTTCTTCTTTTACTGTTCAGGTGAGTTTGAGTGCTTTTCAGCAAATTTTGGATTCTCAGTGAACCCATACTTTACAGGAAATAAACAGAATAATGGGGACTGTTTCTATTTTAAGAGCGATGTGCACTTTAACACTACCATGGGTTTCCTGCAAGAGATAATTCGATAAAGCGATAACATTAAATAATCTGCGGCAAAGTTTTCAAGTTTTTGAATGAACTGATGTCATCTTCAAGGGATGGGGCTCCCAAATTTCAAACAACGCAATTTCTCCTTGAAGTTCTCCGATTACTTTACCTTATCGTTCTTTTGATTATAGGATCAAATTCTGGTAATAACTATTCAAAGGTAGTTCTTCTACTGCTTCCGTAATTGAATTTAGGGGGAAAATGCCAGTATGTAGTTTTTAAGAAACGAAAAAATGCTTTGCAGATGAATTACTTTTAATGAAGGCAGTTCGGGTTAGTCTATTTTAAGTGGAGCTTTTTAGTACCAGTGTAATTTTATTACATATACGGCCTGTAACGAACTATGGGAATTTTTTGTAGTGAGAGCTCCCGAAAATACTCGATGGAATTTCAGCAAAATTCTCTGTGCAAAATATATCGGTCAGTTTGAAATTAACCACATTAAAGGTCAATTATGTTGCTCCCAATGTATTACTCTTAAATCAAAGTGTTTTTATTTACCGCATTCCGCATATTGATGAAGAGGTGTGCGGAATTATCTGCATGTCGCAGCTTTTTGGGTCATTTAAGTGTTTTATCTATAATTATTCCATTGAAAAGAAGTGAGTTTGAAATTTGGGAAACTTTAATTCGGATTTTGATTCAACGAAATGTTTACTCTAGCCTTTGCTACCTCCTCTCCTCGTGGAGCAAGCAGCCTGGAAGAAAAACTTTCCGGGTTATCTTCTTTCAAGATTTTTTCCGCAGTTTATATTCATAAAAACACAAAAATTCAATGATTTGGAAGACTTTGGGGTTCTTTTCACGAATGCTGAAATTTATGAATTCATTTATAATTTCCGTCAGAAAGGGTAAACGGGTCGGGGAAGGGAGAATGGGTTTGTATGGGATCTCTGCAGTGCAGTGCCCCATGGTTTCTTTAATTGGTGTAGACACTGGTTGTTTTCTTTAAATGAAGGCCGAATTGAGTTGTTGCTTGCTGTGACACAAAAGAAATGGCGTTAAAATTTGAATTTTAAATGTTCAACCGGTACTTGGACTTCCCTTATAAGTTCAGCTGAATCGGCGATTGAGGTCGAACTATAAATATCACTTAGGCCTGGCATCCCTTTGGCTTCTCAAATGATAATTTTGAAAGATGCTGGCAAAAAATGTGATGTGAATGATATTAAAGGGAGAAAACTTGGAACGTGGTTGGTGCTTTCTTCTGTAACGGTCATTGTATTTGAGGGTGTTTTGATGTCTGAGAATGTGGAATTAAAAAATTACAAAAGGATTGACTGCCAGGAAATCCAGACTCTAAAACTTTTGAAAAAGTCTAGAGTATTAGACCGAAACAGGATTTTGTCTGAGAACCACAAAAGCAAAGCGACAAGCAGAACAACAAAAAAGTGGCGTCTATTTTTCGATGCTCATTTGAGCCATCTCAGACGACTTTTTAAAAACTAAAGAAAGCTCAAGATTTTGCAAGGGCTTCCTCTTTCCTGTCCTTTTTCATTGTAAACGATTTTTCTTTTTCATCAGCGACAGAGTGCGCGAATATCATTCTTTTTTAATGCGTTCCATTCCATCAAAGATTATTCTAACGACCTAATGCTGTTAGCGGGAGTCACCCTCGGGAAGGAAACGGTTACTTATTTTTTGAAAGAAATTTCCACTGAACCGGGAGCGACTTCCCAACTTTCCCCCCCGCATTATTCGACTTGGAAAGACTATAACCCTTAAATGTTTTTCCTTTTTTAATGGAAGAAAGTTAGAGGGGAAAAGACATTCGAAAATGTTTGGAGTTTTGAATGGTTTTCTCTTTAGGCTGAAATTAAATTCAGTTGCGAAAATATTTTCGGAGAAAGGATTCGAAATTTTTTAGTAGAGTTCTCCAGAAGGGAGATTCGAAGAAACTTTATTTGATAAATGTTTTATCTAAAATTTCTGAACTTTCTAAAAACTTTAATTTCTTTTCAGAGCACTGGAGGATTTTTTCAAGCCGTAAAATTTTAGACCTTTAATTTTACGAAATCCGGAGTGACACAAATACACATTATCCCACTGTAATATGTTTCATCCCGAAGGCTGAGAATTCTCCAGAGGATTCTTTAAAACTTAGGATGCTAACTTTCTAAAATATATGTACTGGGCCAAGACTAATTTTGCAGAATGCAGAAAAGCGAGACGGTTAACCCGAGATCAGCATGTCATATCCCTTATAATCCCCTCCTCCTGCAGTCCCACATTTCGTTCGAATATTTTAACTGTAATTCGAATGACAACCACAATTACATTTATTGACCTTCGGTCTTTATTGCTTGTCAGGTACTCTAATTCTCATTCAATTTATCATCAGGCTTCTAAGACCTTGACCTGTTCTCTTCTCCATAGAAATTATCGGCGTTTAAATAATCTAATGAATTTACTTTCTTTGCGGAAGGGGTAGAAACTGTAAAAGTCTAATGGGTTTGCTTATAATTCCTCTTGAGAAAGGAATGTCTGTCCTAATTGCATACAATACCAGGTGCTGCTTGACTTTGCCCCCTGCTGAGGTCAGGTTTTGGTTTGTGAGTAGTTATCAGCATGAGCCTGGGTGAGGACAGTTTTAACGGTATACTTGCCATCACGAAGAATTGATTAATTTCTGAAGTTCAAACGTACCATCGCTCGAGTGTTAATGCCATCAATTAACGTTTGCAAATCGTCATGCGGAAAAATGTTCTGCGGAATACTGAGCAATTCTCAGAACAAAAAAAGAATTCGAACGCAAATTGGAGTTGTTAACCTTCATCGCCATTTTCTTTTATTTCCGCTGAGTGAATGAAATTTCGAATGGCCGGCCTTTTAAAAATATACTCGTTTTCATTAAGAATTCTTTTACTGACAGAAGAAGCCAGAAGACGGAAAATTTGGCGAAATGAACAAAAGAGTAGTTCTCGAATTCAGCACTTAAGAAAATTCGTTAGCACTAAATGTATTGATTGATTCTCAACTCTTCTCCCAATGCCTTTCGTTACTCCCATTGGCCTTATAGATTGACCAATTTCCAGTGGGATTCCTTTTTGTAAGGGATTCGAAAGAGGCAAAGACAAAGAAGTATTTGTTAAGAATTTATCTTTCTTCCTCTTAAATTTTCTTTCTAATGCTGGAAAACTTTTTAAAAAATTCTTTAATTTGACTTTTTTATTTTTTTTTGGAGGAAATTTTGCTATTTTTCAGTTGCAGAAATCTTTACAGGCAACCCGCGCAAAGAAAGAAGAAATTATTACTTGAAAAGAAAGAGTCCCTTTTCTCGTGAGTGTTAACATCCGATGTTTTTTCCTTTTGAGTTCACTTTTAATTAATCCCACATACGGATAAATCTCTTTCAGACATAATTTAAACTAAAATGCTGGGATTTTTTGAATACAATTTTTAATAAATGAGATTTGCTTTCCTTTCTCTGTCGGCATATTTTCTGAGGTGACTTTAATTCCAACACATTTTTACCTGATTGTGTTGACACAAAAAACTTTTTTAATTAATTTCCGCTCTTTGGTGCGCCGTAAGAAAACTTTTTTATTCGGATTTTATTTCAACCCCACTCAAAAGCACTTTTTAATAATTAACACTGAGGGGTTGTCCCGATTCTTTTTTTTTTTTTTTTAAAAAAAATTTTCATTAATGCTATATTTGAATTATTCCTGCCGGACCTCAGCCATTTAGAAGCTTTTTTAATTTCTCTACTTTGTTAACGGTTAACTGATTTTGCTTTTATTTTTCAAATTAAAATTTCAGCTTTATGGAGGCGGATATGCGGTTCTGCGGTCTACTCAATGGGGAATTATGTTTTTAAAAATCCGTTGAAAAGACACAAAAAATTCAGATTCAGCTTAATTTTGGTCACTTTTCGTTAATAACAATATCATTACTCGCAAAGATGCTGGAAGCTTTTACTCTTTTGTTTTTCTTGACGCGATATTTATTATAAAAAATGTCATGGACTTCTTTGGCAAGAGCAAAGGGTAAAATTGCGCCTGTGAAAATGTGTTTATATTTTCCTTAGGTAAAGAACACAAAAGTCTACACAGGTTTCATCAGGCGTAATATTCCAATTTTTTAAATTATCAATTTGAGTTTTTGAAAAAAAAATAAATAAATGAAAAACGAGCAGAGAATACGCAACACAGCAACAAAGAGTAGAGTTTTAACTTTTCACAATGTGTTTTGTTAATAATAATTGAGCTTTTGTAGTGAAGTAAAATAATAAAGAAAATTTCTTTACATACATTGATTTAATTACAAAAGTTTGTAATTACTACGGTAAACATAATCATCTTGCATGAATGATTTCACATTACAAAATTGTATCACGAAAAAGATTTTAATTTAATTCGTTTGCTGCTTTTTGTGTTTACACTTTTAATTTTCAGTTGTTTCAATTTAAATGTGACCAAAGATGACCAAAGACATTGGAATAAGTGAAGGAACACAAAAATCTACTAAACTAGCCGCGAACTTATATGAATGAAATTAAGTTTTGACTTTATCTTCAGAGAGTTTACCTTTAAAATGTGGGGAAAAGGCACTGGGAAATTCAGAGTTTTACTGAAATAAAATAATGAAGGAACGCGTGAAAAATTAACACATAGGGGAATTAATGTATTTTCTGGGCAGCGCTGAAGAATGAAAACATTTCACTGGGGTCCGTGAAACATGTGCGGAGGATCTCTTAGAAACCGTAATCCTTTCCCTAAATTTTAAAGGGAATCTAACAATTATTCAAAAATTTAGGTAAATCTTTTTAAACTCCTTACTTAAGCTCATTTCCCAGACATTTCCATCAGTGCCTCTAGAAGTGCACGCGTAAGGGGTTTATTTATCATAGAAAAGAGGTACCTTCTTATAAACATAAGAAAATGTAGCAAAAGTTCGTCAATTTTTCATTTTAACTTTCAGCAAAGCAGTTTTGCAAATTGAAAACGAGTGCAGTTTTACTTGTTAAATGAAACCATTACTAGTGCGGGTTTAAGTGTAAGAAAAGTTCATCAGAAGAAGTAAAGGAGTTCGAGCATTGGAAAGAAAAAATTTATTTTACATAAAAGGCAAAGAAAAAAAATTATGAAAGCATGACGGGGTTCTCTTTCTTTTTGCCCAACATTTTTTAATATCAAAGTATAGGAGTGAAAAGATGTTTTAACGGTAAAGATTTTTGCCTTCGAGCGTTAAATTAAATGAGGAAAAAAGCTGTAAAGGAAAGAAAGTGCCCAAAAAATAAGAGAAGAAAGGGAAAACTGAAACAGAGCAAAAGAATAGAGGAAATCTTAAAAGAGTCGGAGAGAAATCGCGAAGAAACGAATTCGTTTTTTCTGGTGGCATAGCATTCGATTACTTCGATCTTAGCACTTTTCGTTTTCCGACCTAAGTTCCTTTTAAAGGGGAGTTAAGTTTTTGACAATATGTGTGAAATTTAAAAGCGTCAAAATGAGGTTGCTTCAAATATTTAGTCGTTGTATATGTGCTGGTGCCTTCACTTGAATTGGAAGGCGCATAACAACAATTAGTCTTTGTTAGAGAGGGAATTCTCGTCATCATCTTTCTTTACGATAAATTGTTATTGCTATTAATGCCGGTGAATATTTTCTTGCCATGCGCACGACAAACACGGGTAATTTTGTTTGAAAGGCCGCCAATCGCAGAACAGCTGGCACTGCTGCTAATATCACCTCTTTCTTATCTTGCTTACGTGGGACCTCTCCCTCCAACTCTGCTTCCTACCATTCCACCTGCTTTTCTACAAAAAAATATAGTATTAGTATTATCGGAACAATACCTCTTTTCAAGATTCTGCTTTATCTCCTTTCAATTTTGTCAGCGGAAGAGTCTTTTGTTAATAAATCAGCCTTCTTTTTCGACTCTCTTTTTTTTTCTTATTTTCGTCATCAAATAATAAAAATAATATTGAAGAAGGGGAGAAAAGAGAATTTAATTTTTTAGGCATTCAATTTAAAAATTCCTTATTTTTATACTTCGCCGGTTTTGTTTAATTGATTCTATTAAAGAATTTTTGCGGGAAAAACATTAACGTTTTTTCAGCGCCTCAGTTTCTTTGCTCTAAATTGAAGAAACAAATGGAAGGGGTGATGAATGAAGAACATAAAGTATTGTAGATTTAAAAATGCTTTTAATTGTTAGAATTCGAACTTGACATTATTATTTTTAGATGAGAGAATATAGATCTTAGAATTTATGGCGGGGACCTGCAGCCAAGGAGATAGGCATTAATGTGAATGAGTTAAGGAAGGATCTCTCAACCCTACATTGCTGACATAGCAAGGTGTATTATTTCCTAGGAAAATATAACGACTTGGCAGCAACTGCTTTTTAAACGTTGAATTCTTGACACTACTGAATTCCATGTTCTCTGGTATTTTTAATGAGGGAAGTGCTTTTACGTTATTTGAGAGTTAAACGAAAGTTCGTGCATGAATGTTAAGTCTCTGTATGTCTGAATCTTTACTGCCTGAATCAAATTTTACGCGTCACAGGTAGAGCTTTTTCATAAAAGCTCTCTGAAACTTTACTTCTGTGCGTTTAGTCTGGTTTTCTTTTCTTCTTCCACTGCAGTTATATGTTCTTTGCGGTTTTTTCCGTATAACGAATCCTAAGAGCGGAATGCCTAGTACGAAGATGGTTTTTTTCCTACGAAGTATGTCATTCGTGACGTGACATTGCAATTTTACCATGTCATCAGTGTCACCCCTCAAAGTGTCAATATTGAACAAGGCATTTTTTCCATGCAGACAATATCAAATAATAGGATCTCGCAGTAAAGAAAAGAGAAAAACAACTCGTGTTTGGGACTGTTTTTGTTAACAGCTCTCCTTAATTCTAAACCAAAAAAAATTCTAACTTTAATATTTTCTAGAAGATGAGGAAAGAGATGGCTTGAAAAAAAGCCGGGCTGCAAAAATGGCCCAGATATTAAAAGATTTTGGAAATTATTATAGCAGTTAATTAAAAAAAACCTTAAGGTATAGTTATATAGGAACTTTTCTGAGTCATATTAGTGCTTGCCTGCTAAAAAGGTTGGCCACCCATGATCACAACTTTCCATATTTATATTAGGATTAAAAGGTGACCTTATTTTGCCTTATCTCTCTCAGTAGTAAGATATATAAGTAAAAAAGATTAATGTGCTTCTCTTGTATGGTTATGCAGAAGAAACGCAGGGGAATAAAAAATTTTCTTTATCCGAGAAACGACTTTTTGACTCTGTAAAACTTTAAACATTCCCCTTTCCACCGTCTTCCCCTCGCTCCATTAGCCTTTCCTAAATAAGAGCAGTAAGAGTGAAGGATTGTTAAAAGGTACTTGAAGCTTACTGACCGAAACATTCTTTGTAATTTGATTACCTGAATCAAATAAAGAAAAATAATCAATGAAAAGGACAAAAAAGTAAATATTTGAATGTTTCCACGAAGTTTATGGAGGAAGTTAATGATTAAGTTTACAATTTCATCAGTTAGGGTGGAATGCGAAAGAAAAGTGGTTTTTGAGGAATTGGAAAAGAGAAAACTAAAAAATTTTTGTACGTGCCTTGCACGAGTATATTTTTTGTACTCTCAGAGGGTGTCGATAATAATCTTAAAAAGGTTTTAAATTCAATTTTTTTATTTGAGGAGAGAAAAAGTCAAGTATTTATTTTCAGCGCAGACTTCTGGCAAAAATTTTCTAATCCATTTTTTACTTGTTACTTTTCTGTTTTTGCAAGAGCTGATCCAAAAGCTCCTCACACAGAACTGAAGCCAATTTCCAGATGATTGATTTTATTGCCGCGAAAGGTCTCATGAAAAATAAATGCAATTTCGGTTATCTGAAAACAAACAAGTAAAAAATTTGCCTAAATTATTTTACAGAAGTTATACTTAGTTTTTATTTCCTTCTTTCCTCATTCCTAGAAGCAGGATCTTTCGTTCGTTTAAATTACCGAGGGAACTACCGGTTTGGAATTGATTAATTGTCTTGGGGTTGATATTTCCCCGATTTAAGTGTTCCATGTTGTGACAGGCAAGAGGAGAGTTTGAAGCAAATCTTGGTCTTTCCCATCCACCCCGCTTTCCTTCTTATTCCCTTGCAAATAATTAGAGGGATTCGAAACAAAAGGATCTCCCCTTGCTCGAAGAAGAAATCTTTTTCACCACTAATTTTATACATTACCCTAAAATTTTTGTGAGTGCTTTTCAAATTACTTTTTGATAAATAAGAAAAATAATTAGGGAAGTCAGATTTAAAACTAAGGAAAAATTTACAGATTTTTAAGTTTTTGCATCGGTATTTTTATTGTATTGATAATGAAATTTAAAATGAATAATTTCTTGTATAAAATGAATTTCAAGCATTAAATAACCGTTATTTGATCTTCTTGAAAGAATAACTGACTTAATCATGGTTTCCAGAAAACCTACTTTTTTGATTTTAAATTAAAAAAAAAATTTAAACACTGAAGGTGAGGTTTAAAGGCCTCCTGTTGCTGACTGATTTTAATGGAGGTCTTCCGATAATGCCTCGGGGGGTTTGAGTTTGAGTTTCTATTAAAAATCTGACAAAAAGGAAGGCCAAAGGGTAATAAAGGGGAAACATTAATTAAAAAACGTCTTATTGGAAGGAGAAGAAAATCAGGAAAGGGTTGATCCATTGTAGCGTACTTTTTGGTTTCAATAAATTTACAAAAACCTAGCTTGGCAGGAACGATGTATTATTCTCAAGTGAAGGCAAATTTCTCAAAGCAAGCTATACCTGCTAATAAAGTAATGGCGCGAACGATTTATTTAATGAGCAGGTGAGAACTCCGAGGGTAGTTCGGCGAAACGGAAAAGAGAGAAAAGTTGGGGAGGAAAAGGGGGAAAAATTGATTCGGGAAAGTTTTAGCCTAGGGTGGGAATGGAGTCGAAAGTCGAGATGAAAGAAAGGAAAATCCTTTAAGATCACTGTAATTCCTCGTACTCTTGGATGCTGAAGTAAAGAGGAATTAAAGCGAATGGAAAGCGCCTTTTCCACCCCTTCGAATGTTGGGATGATGTTCTGACGCATGAACCGTATGCGGGAAGCGAATTTGATTCGAATAATTTGATTGCCGGAGCAGAGCTCCCTTTGGATTTTCCGATGCATTTTTGAAAATTTCCAGAGGGAACAGTCGGTATTTTCCAAACGGAACTTGAAATTAACAAAGGCCTTCTAATGTAAACTTTATTCCTTTTTTATTGGATGGATGCGAAGTAATTAGTTTTTGACGGAGTGAGAGGAGACAAAGAGGAGCGTTGTCGACCGGTTCGCTTTTAATAATGAAACTCTCAACATAACCGTAGTGATAGTGTAAGCCAAAGCAGAATTGTACTTTTCATAAATTACGGAACTAGACTTATGACACGTGATTTTGATTTGGCTGAAGGAAAATCTTTATTAAAGGTTATGAAGTGGATAAGGTTGAATCTGTTCAGTTTTTTGTCATTCAAAAAGCTTTTTTTTGAAAGAAATTTGCTGGAAAAATTTGAAACAGATTATTGTCTCCATGGGTTTTGCGTATACTTTTTAGGAAAATAGAGACGGCGATTTTCATGGATAAATTAATTTTAAATGAGATTTCCCCCGGAAATGGGGCGGTTAAGAAAACCAATTTGTATTTTATAAGATTTAAAAAAAATCATTGTAATCCGCGTGCCAGAAACATCCAGAATGAAGGCTTTGATGTGACAGATCGAATGAGAGCTTTGTGCTGACAAGTTTTACCATTATTCATTCCTGAGTCTGATTGATTCAAAATCAAAATCGAACAACAGAGGAAGCCTCACAGGCATTGTGTTAATAATAATCTCAAATAGATTCTCTCCTCGAAGCCTTAGACGGAATAACATATGTTTTCCGGGAAACTTCCACCTCGAATGTTCGGATTATTCCGAGTATCACTTACGAAAATAAACTCCGAGTCAACCTTTAATTTTAACAGCTGACATTCTCACGTTATACTTCCTCACATTTAGATTGGAACTCTCCGTATTGATGCGCTCCAATTATATTACAGCGTTTTGAATTTTTTTTTCTCCATGTCGCATTTACTCGTACTTTCTGCTGGAATAAAAAAAGCAGGGAAATATACAGTACATTTGCTGATTTTATAAGTGTGATTACAACACTGATTTTTTTTGTTAAAAAATTACATTCAAGAAAGGCTGGGAGGTCATTAGGAAATTTCAACGGAATTTACGCTTTTTTAAAACATTATTATTACAATTTTGTTATTATTCAAAGGGTAAAAAGAAAGAGTGAAATGTTTACCTATGAATAATAAATTTAATTAGCAATCCAAGGAGAGGGAAAATAGACAATCACAGAGACCTTTCTTCTCGGAGAAAAAACAAAAAAGGGAATATAAAATAATTTTGGTTAGTACATTTCTGTTTTAATATTTTCCCAGGCCTTTGTAACATTCAAGACGAAAAAATTAGAGTTATTATGTCTGGAAGGCTCATGAATTGATACAAAGCAATGACTAAATGAGAAATGAAATGACATTTGAACTTTCCGGGTTTTTAATGGTATATTAATTTTATGTATTATATTAATACATTTTTATGGTATTATCACTGAATGGTATATCTCTTTTTTAATCATTACCTCCGCTGATAATATAAGCAACTGTAGAGGTTTAAGAAAAATGTTTGGCCAAATTTACCCAACGTATGGTTATTTTGATCCCAACGTTACAAGTGAGAGAGGATTGGCTGAATCCAAGGAAATGATCCATCAGATTTTAGGCGGAAATTACAAAATTGAAGTTTTTCTCTGCGATGGTGTCTGAGATTGGAAATTTGGGGTTTTTGGATCAAAAGAATTGAAGCGTTCAACTGTGAGTAATTCCCAGATTCAACTGACAGTTGTGGCTTCGTAAATTTTATTCCAACGAAGCAGGAAGAAATTAATGAAATGAAACTTGGGACATTAACTGCAAAGGTTTCTTTTTCGAATTCTTTTACTCTTTTTAAATACGTACTTGTTCTTGTGTTTCGTTTTTTCTTTTTCAAAACAAACTCATTCAGAGAAGTTTGAAAGTTAGTTTTTGGGTTTAATAAAGAACCTTTTCGGGAAATGAAGGAGAAGGTCCGAGTCGAAGAACAGCGTCGTGAAAATGAAAAAAATCGAGGTCACGAAGGGGAATGAAAACCAATGTCCGCGGTTCGTCTTGATAAGGGTTTTGCTTTCAAATTCGAATCATCATCCGAAAGGCTAAGTGATAACATCGAAATTTATTCGAATCGGGAAATTTATGCGAAAATAATGAGACCAATTTTGAATTGCATCACCGGAAGTTTCCGATGGATGTTATCTCTACAGTGAATAAAATAGGTTGCTTTGCTTACCCGCACTTAATCACTGACTCAGGCTTGGTGCTATACAATTGTTTCCGTGCCCTGCAAATCCAGGGCAAAACAGAGGCAGGGTAAAATTTGTGACAAACCATATTTTTTACATTGTAAAATGCATTATCTTGCACAGTTATAATAAATTATCTAATTAGGACGCAGATTATCTATTGCATTTCAATTTAATTTATAAATCTCTAAGAGTAATGGGAGAGAAATTTCAGTAACGTTGTGTAAGAATGCAAAAAAATCTAAACATTTTTTTGAAGGAAACTTATAATTCTTATCAGACTCTGTTTTTAAGATCGGCAGTAATTTAAAGAAAACTTGGCCTCATTAAGTTCAGTAAAATTTGGAAGTTTGGTGTGAATCAGATTTCTGGATGATGAGGAATATTTTACCGTAGAAAGTGAACATTTTCTGGAATAATTTCAAATTTCCTTCCACTCCGTCTAAAAATGTCATAATGATTCTCCCCTCCGGTGAAAGTTTCAAATCTTTGAAAATTTGAAATCATTAGGATTTCAGCACTTGGCGATAAAAAGGGGTTCACTGGGTTGTATCTACTGACTCACCTGTGGTCACTGTTTTTCAAGCACTTTTATTTCATACATTTTAAGAATTAGACTGTGCGAGAATAATTCGTCAGTAAATAATTGCTTGCTTGAATTAAAATCAAATTTAATGGAATATTGCTATTTTGTTTTTAGAAAAAATAGTTATAATTAGGAGAATAACCTGTAGTCTGCTGCTGAAAGGTATTAGTTATACTATTTGTTGTAAAATTATATAATAGTATTCAAATGTCGAATAAATAAATTTGTAACATTAAAAAGCAGAATAAAATAAATATGTATCGGATATTATTTCAAATAAAAGTGAAATGATACGCTGTAATACGCTTCTTGAACAGCAGTTGCTCTAAAAATTTAATTATTAAAATTTTAATTTACCATATTTAAGGTTTCTAGCTCTTTTGATTGTGTAAAATAATGCAAAAGACGGAGCCTTTTGCTCTCTTTTCCAATTAACTCTAATTTACCACCCGAATTTATCAAAATCTGGTCTCGCAGGGAAAACATTGCTCAACTGGTTTAACTTTTCCCAACCCAACCACAAAGCAACCATATTTACTGCTGAAAACTAAATTTGCTTTTTCCCTGAAAACAAAGGAGAAAACCTTTGAATAATCACTTTCCTCTGCGCCTCCGCCATCTTTTGGAGGGGTCAAGGTCAGGCGTTTTCCTTTTACTCATTTCGTTTCATTTCTCCAGGAAAAGAACGTGAGGTCCTTTGGAACTGAAAATTTGTTTTTTTTTAGTTTTAAGAAGTTTTTGCTGTCTCAGCCGTTCTCACCCTTTTTTTTTCTGCAGGAATTTCAACATTTGTGGTTTTTTTCTCAGGGGTCTTCTTTATCTCAGAATAGAATTTTATTTAAGTATTTTTTACTCCTGCATTGCTGAGAATGTGAAAGTATGTGACCGTTGAAACTGCTTTCCAAGTCACATGATCAGATTTTTTCCTTACGTGCTGACGAACGTGACGTTTTTATTCACTTTGTGGCTTGTACGTTTTGAGCATTTTGGTTAAGTGGACATTCGCTGAAAGTGTCTTAGTGGAGTGTTCAAACCTTTATTATTTCATTTATTATTATGATAATATTTTTTCAGGAAAGAGTATTCCTAACCCAGGTTAGGAGTACTTAAAGAAAATGAAAATTTGAAATTCCTCGCATCAGTGAAAAGCAAAAGACGGCTGTTTGAAGTAAACTAAGGGATTCCAGGTATAATCGATGCTGTTGATGTTGAAAAATATTCAAGTCGCATTCTAAAGAGGGTTAAAACTTTTGCCGTAATTTAAGGGATGATACGCGAAAAGCAGAATTAGACATTTTAATCATTCAAACGTCTGACTACGAAAAGCGATTAATCTGCCAGGCGACAGCTCTCTTATTCTGAGGCTTCCCTTCTACTTTAATAATCACAATCCGCATCATAAAGCTGCAGTCAGCCTTACTTCAGATTAGGCACACGGGAAGGAAAACACAGATTTATGTCCACCATTAAAACCCTGACAATAAACAACAGATACATTTTGTACGTTCCTTGCTTATAATGGTTGCCGTCCATTTTCGGACGATGTCACGGTTTGAGTTTGCTGTTGCTTGACGTGCAGATGAATTGCACATTTGTTTCGATAAGGAAACCTTAATTAGACTAAGCAAAAATTCAGTTTCACATTTTTGCTACAATGAAAAAATTCGGCTAATATCAAGCGTATTAAGCACTGGAACGAAAAGGCGAACATTAAAAAAAAATTATCAAAATTTGCTGTATAATTATTAGAAAAAAGTCTGAATGATAAATAATTGATTTTCACTGCAGGAGTTTTAAATAATTCATTTTTACAAAATTTTTTAGATTTGTGAATATTTCAAGACTTTTGCCTTCGTTTGAATCAGTAATAGAGGCAAACTGGAAAATAAATACTGGAGGGGATATTGATTTATCCATTTCCAAAGGAATAATTTTAATCGAAATATAATTGCTTTTGTTTTTTTTATTAATTGAAAAAACTAAAGGAACAAGAAATCTTTCTGAAATTTTATTGAGAAGTATTCGCGTTTTATATAATTATTTATTGCTGAGATTTATGGAAATTTCATTAAAGAAAAGCTCAGTCAATGAACTCAATAAATGCATATCGATATAAGACACAATGCGTGATTATTCTGTAACTTTATACTGAAAAAGTGGTTTAGTAGTTGCTTCATGATTTGAGTTTATTGATGGGTTTTTCTTCCTTCCCTTTCACAATTAAAAGGTTGAATCCTGCGAGTATTGAGCTTCACTGGATTTAAATTTAACAAATTGGAGTCTCTTCAAAGGTTATAAATCTGGTTCAGGGTTCAAATGAATCGGATGATGAGACTTCGGAAACATTGTTCCGTGAAGTGCGGTGCGATCGCGCCCAAACTGCTGAGAACTCCTTAGAGGTTTTCCTTTTGGAAATTCCCCCGAGAAGCTCAAATCAAAGCCCGCAATCTTACGGCCTAAAAAAAAAAAAAAGAAATTAAGAATTCTTTATGAGGTCACTATAAAAAGTTTTAAGAAAAAGGGGCTGGGCTTAATGTCGTATCTCTAACTTCGAAAGAAATATATTGGTTTGGCCGCTTAAGAGCTTTTTCTTTTTTTTTATTTTTAAGTAAAAAGCTCAGCTAAAATAGGATGCCTTTGAGTTATTATTAAAAGACGAAATTTCCAGGGGAAGACGTTTCCACGTTTTTAAAAACCTAATCCAGTAAAAGCTTTTCTTCCTCTAATATAGAATTAAAAATATTAATTGACTTTATCATTAGCGATAAGTACGACTAATGGATGCGAAGTTTGAGTAAGGAGTCACAACTTTTATAGTCTCAGTTTGAGGAAATAAGCAATTTGGATTGAGGAATCTAAACCCCGTTTGAGTCTTTATTTGTATCCTTGTTTGGAGCCCAAAACCCGTAGGAACAATAGGAAATTTTTATAGCTTTTCAACTCCGCTCAATAGTTATGAAAGTTAGATGTCAGAATTTGATTTGAATCTTTTAGCATGTTTGTATGGAAATCTACTAAACCCTCGAGGCATCTAATCTCAGCTCGGATGACCTCTACCTGGGATGTCGAGCACAGGTTTCAGTTAAAATCAGCCAAATGGAAAGGACATTTCGCTTCTGCGTTTTTGAGGTTTTCTAGAGGTGACTTCCATTTTTTCTGTCAAATTCGCGTATGACCTACATTGTTTAACGGGGGTGAGTTTATCCGAAAGGTTGTCCAAACGGATTAGATACTCCAGAATTTTCTCTCCAAAGATTTTTTAATTTTCATGTTATCAGTATTAAAGAAAAGTATCTAAACTTTTCCTGAGCTTTTTTCCTAATTTGATTTACAGAGTTTTATTTTTAGATTCTAAAAAAATTTCCTTAAAAGGTTACTCATCTTCATCTAATTTTTTCTAATGCTCAACGGAATTTTAGTATTAAGAAAATGGAATTTAAAAAGATTTTGGGGTTTGGAAAGAACGGGAACTAAAAAAAATGGGGGAAAAATAAAAATTTAAGAGGTAGATTATTAAAGAAAATAGAAAATTAACAAAGGAGCAGAAAAGAAAGAAGTAAATTGACCGTAACCATTAATCCGCGCTCGGAAAAGCGGGGGAATTGATGGCGGAAAATAATTGTCCTAAGAGGGAAGAACAAAAAAAGCTAAGACTCGAGAAAAGCTTGAAAGGTGAATGCGACGAATTCTTTTATTTACGGTATTGTATTCTGATTGGTACCTGTCAGAATCAAGCTGCGGGCTTATTAGGACCCAATTAAATCCCGCTCACTCTTAAGCAAACCTCCTTTGTCCTTAACAGCATAGAATTTTAAGTTTTCAAGTGGAGGGTAAGCTTTTCAAGCAGGTTTGAAGCTTAGGTTTTTTGAATAAATATGCCTTCACTTAAGTATTTCTGCACTCATAAGTTTTAAACGGTTTTTCAGTGGGATCCATAGTATGAAAGTTCACATGAAGTATCGGGTACGCTTCGCTCCTGAATGACTAAAAAAGTTCTTGAAATCAACAAAGACTACCGTGAATCCAGAGCTTATTCAGGGTGAAGTGGACACGCAGATGCTCATGAGGGATGATGTCATGGTTGAGGGTGGGGAGAAGGGACATGATATTAATCTCTTTCATTTCCAGATGTAGAAATCCGTTGAAAATAAAATTCGTCACAAAGTCAACAACTTTTTCCGGGGTTTTTACTGCCGCTCCCCCCTCTTTCTGTTCTCTTTACAACAGTTTTTCGTATTAATATCAGACCCATAAATTTCTTGCGAAGAAAGGGGGGGAAAGGAACACCAATTTTCTCTTATTCCCGTTGACCTTTTCGATTAAGAAAAATCTTCTTCGACCCCGCGAGGGAAAATAATTTGCCCTCCCAAATGGAAGCTTCTTGTTTCAACCCCGCTCCGACCTAAGAGTTTTCGCTCGAGTTATTCATTTGTCCTGATACAGTTCAAGTGAAGCCGTTTAGTCAGGCAGAAACGAGTTTCGGAAAGCCCTTAAACCTAATGCTTTTATAAAGCTGGCTTTTTAGGGGATTACGGAGAAAGAGGGGAATTGTCCCACCTTCTTTTGTTCAAGATAACATCGCCTGTATTGCTTTTCTTGAAACGCCTTCTCCATGAAAAGGAACTTTAGTTTTTAGTTTTCTTAACCTTCTTAAAAGTGGCCGAAAGCTTAAAAGCTGGCCCATTTGAAATGACTTAATTGCGAGCGGCGTTTTCCTTTTTCCTAATGGCGCTATAGGATCAGCTGACGCCCATTGTTTGGAAGCAGTAGGTGTTATTTCCGCCACATTGGTTCCAACCAAATTCGGTGGCCTTTGCGGTCTTAATTTTCGGGCGGAATTTGTGTGAAAACTTAACCCTAAATAAAGATTTAGAAGACACGGGAGCAGTCTTGGCCTACGATTACTCTCTCACCCTGCATATTTTCTAAAATTAAGATCGGAATTCTGTTAAATAATTAAAGAGGAAAATATCATGCATCTTACCTGGATAGTTTTCCCGGTTTATCCGGACGAAATTGTTTGAGAGACGGAAGATTTCTAAAATCAAAAATGATTGCCTTTGTTTTCTGTGATTGTTGCCTTTTCGGATTCTACCGTCAGAACAACAATTTAATTAGGCACTTTCCAGCAAATTTTCATAAATGTTCTCCTTGGAAATGAATAAATTTTATTTCAGCCGTAGTCACTTAATTACGGGTGTTAATTAGTTGGGTGAATAATTTTAAATTCGCCAAATGTTCTTTTTTGTAGTGAGCAGTAAAATTTAGTTAAGCAATTCCGTTAGTTTGAACATCGTTACTATGACTACGGAAATCCAAAATACTTGGAAATTTTATTTGACAACTGCGTTCAAATCCTAATAGGATTTTTTTCTTTCTTATTGAGACTTCTTAATGACAGTATTAGGGTTTACGTTAAACAATAATTAAATTCCGGTTTTCAAATTTTATTTTTTCGTACATCACAGAGCAAATAGATTTTCAAAGAAAAGTTAACAAATTCATTAATTTGAATTTTAAGAAACTGTTGAGATTAATTCAAAAAAGGGGAAAATAAGCTGCATACTTAAAATGTGTAAAAGAAAATAAATTTAGCAAAGCAATACTTAAAATGATGAAAAACACTCTCACGCTCGAAACTTTTCTTCGATGCGTTCAACTTTCTGTGTATGTTTCGTAAATTATTAACAACAAGAGTTTTGTAGAGTTTCGCACAGTATTAACATTACAGCGTATTAACAACACGAGTGTTTTTGTACAAATTGAAAACCTTTTTGACTGAAAACCCCAGTGTGCACAAAAGTGTTCGCAATAATTCATTTGGAAGAGCTGTATTTTTAGGCATGAGTTCATTCTTTACGGTAAAAGAAAATACGCGTATATATATGAGAGTGGCGTTATACGAAAACAGCTTTTCCGAAACTTTTTGTTGTTGAAATCGTTACGTGATCTTCATTTCTTGCTTTCTTAATCAGGTTTGAGGCTAAACTGTTTTCTCCCACGAATTTTGGGGGAATTTTCGCCCTCAGATTTGTTAAGTGTCTATTGGTTTTTCAGGTGTTTGTTCCGAGAGACAATTCCGTTGCGGGAATGGCCGTTGCATAGCGTTAACGTGGACGTGTGAGGGGGAAGACGATTGTGGGGATAATACGGACGAAACCGCCCCCGAATGCAAAGGTAAGTTCACTCGGCATATATTTATTGCCTTTCTTCGTTTAGCCGAAAGGGACAAATTTCTTCCGAAGAACTGTTTTTCAATTTAACCTTTTGAATTCACTCAGCATTTGGTGTGACTTTCAATTTCATAACATCGTTTTTTCAGCTTTGGCTCCAATTTTCGGGCATTCGGGGGAATGAAATTTCGGGTTTTGATTTGTCTTATCTCAGGTTATTCGTCTTCAAATTCACTTTTTTTCCTTTCCATCTCAATCTTTCATTCAGTTGTATAATGCTCTTTTTCATTCAATTTTTTAAAGATTCGAAACGAAGTGGGGTAATCCTTTTTTTTTATCGACTTGGACAGATGCTTCACTTTATTTGAGTTATTTTTTAGATTCAAATTAAAAAATTCTATCTCTTCTTTCTTTTATTTCGTTTTTGGAAATAATTCAGGAGCCTTAAAATTATATCTCTTCGTGGCATTTAAGTTTCCGTATTCTCTTTTTTTTAGTAATGAAATTCGTCCGCCCAAAAAGTAATTCTTTTTCTTCTTAAGGATTTTTGTTATTTTTTCCAAAAGCTTAGAGTTTACTATTGGTGAGGCTCTTCAGATAGGGTATATTTCTGTTTCTTTTGATGTTGAACTGAATTATAAAATTTACCCTTGAGAGGTCCCACAGTTGTTGATAGAAATCAGTGTGGAAAAACCTATTGCAGTTGAGTCGATTGTCTTTCGCCTTCTAAAGCTTAACTCCGTATTGGAACTCGAATGGAAGTTCTTTAAATAAATGAAAACAAAGTTTTGATTGTTTTTGAAAAATCCAAAGCCAACTGTAAAATTAAACAGGGGACTTATAAGAAATGGAAATTTTTTTAATAAAATTGGAGTTTTTTCGCTGAGCTTTGAAAAGAGGACGAGAGAAGGAAAACCCACGCATGGAAACTGCAGCGACGGTCATAAGCAAATTCTTTATCGATTTTTGATCTAGGCCGGCGACTCGGTTTATTGTTTGCGCGAGTGTTGCTCAACTTTGTCATTTCTTTAACTTATTTATTTTTTGGCACAATGAAACTGTTTGTATGGTAAAATTTATTTAATTATTGATTTATTTATAATTTCGACGACGGGGATACTTCGGTTTTTTTTTTTTAGAAAATTATTTTAATTTGGTCGGTTATATAAAAATATATTATAATATTAATAGGTCGAGATTATAATAATATTATATAAAGAACGACGATGCTTAACTTATTGAATAAAGTAAAAGAATCGAAAAGACTTCGTTTTGGTTTAAAGAAAAATTAAAAGTGAGTAAAAATAAAAATTTGAGTTCTTCTTGGGGTTGTTTTTCTTTCTTGCTAAGTCTTTGTTTCAAGATTCCGAAGATTTCGAAGTTTAGGATATTTCATTCAGTTCAGGTTTTAAATTGGAAAAATTGCGGGATTTTTCACAATATCGTGGATAAGGTGTTTCCAATTTTCTTAAACAATTTATTTAATTTGAAACAGATAAATAGGGAAAGGGATTTTCAAGCAGAAAATCTCTTTTGGAAGTTTTTTAAATTTCTTCAGAATATTGCCTCTGAGAATATTTTTTTCTGGAAAACGATCATTCAAAGCCGTATTTCGCGAAAACGATTATTCCGGCCAAGGGTTCCTGAGCTGGGAAATTCGACTCTAAAGCGAATGACATTTTTTTTTTCTGGAAAATAACAACAAACTTTCAAAAGCTGTTATTCAGTGAAACATTTTCTCTTACGACGACTCATAAATTTCATTCTCACTGATAGACGTCGGAAGAAATAATGCAAGGCAATTCTTCTCCAATTATGTAGCTCGATTGCATTTTTATTCTTGCAGTTAACGGTTCAGATTTAGCGAAAACCCCTTTGTCTTCCCATAAATTATTCGCTCCACCTAGTCTGTAAGGTATTTCTCATTAAAATTACTTGTTTCACCTTATTCTAAGAAACCACGTTAAGAATTTTCTCCGACAGCCTCATTCCGGGCGTCTCAGAAGAATTAAAATCTCTTCTTTTAATTTCCGCTTATTCAAGCAAAAGATGAAATTGAAAATAAAAAGGGAAACAAGAAACATTTTCTCTCTAACCCGATCTCGAGACAATTTTTTGTTCCAGGAAAATTCCTTTTTCTTTGTTCCCTGTAAACAGATTAATATTTACGCAAAGTCAAAAACCGCATTTCTGCTGCTCCGCTCTTGTTTTCGGAATATTAACTGTCAAATGTGCATTTGAATATTTCATTTTTATGAAAATTTAACTCTCTTTCTTTGCTAATTCTTCAAGAGTTTCGATGTTCCTTTCTTATTATTCTTCCCCTAGTATAAAGATGGAAATGCTGGGCATAATGAATGCCTATGGTTTTCCACACTGGCAAAAATTCAATTGATATATTAGTGACTTATACTAGAGCTTTTTGAGACTTGATAGATAGATAATTCCCTGTCAGTTTTAAGCAAAGTAAAAATTTCGAAATTACAGTCACATTTGACCGAGGCGGCTCAGAACTGACAAGTGGAATCAATTATGACTCAATTGATTTACTCGTTAAAGCTTATAATTATAACTACCACCCAGAGGCAAAGTCTTTGTTCCCGATAAACGGGGCGCCAACCCCAATAAACTTCAAAGCGCTGCAGTTATGGCAGCTCGTAATCCCCGGAGTTTCTGTCGTTGGGCCGAACGGAGGAAAAGAAATGCAATAAACGGGCAAAAGTCGCTACATGCATTGTTTTACGGTCGTTTGGACGTTTTATATTAGGAGCCATTGTTTGAAAGGGAAGGAATTATTTTAATTAAAAAATTCGCATTTTAAATGTTTAATAACCCGGGGCAAGTCCCTCGTCGTAAGAGTCGTAAAGATTGCGATAAATCCGGGTGGGCTGCTTATTAAATATTCAAACGGAAAATTTCCACGCTCTCGTCTTACCTGAAGCAGAAGAAAGGTTTTCGAATTTTCTAGGAAAATTGTGGGAAACCTTTACTTCTGCTTCCCTTGTTTTATGCTTTAAAAAGCAGGGTGTTAAAGTTTATGGTCGTCCGTCAAAATTACTTTTCCGCCGATAAATCTGAAAAAAAGAATTGTTCGTTTTTTTTTTTTCGTTTATTGCTGCGCTCTCTTTTATAATTTGCCTTTTTTTCCTCCTTCGCTTTCTTCTATCTTCATAAAACAAAATAGTTTACTGCTGCAGGTGTTTTTCTCTCGCTTTTCCGTCCCAGAAAGAGGCTTTCAGTGTAACGTTTCATATAAACTGTTGTTTTTTTTTAATTTCATTTTCCTCTCGGGTGATGTTTTAAAACTCACCGCTGCCTGAAACATTTTCCGCATAAACAATTCTTTTTAAAACTCAATCTCTGCTTTAAGGTAAAGCTTACGGTTTTAATTAGAGTTATGTATCCACCTTTCCGAACTTTGCGGTTTTTATTTCACCCCCCGCCAAATTTCAATTTCCTCCGGATATGTTCAAGAGCTTCACGTGGTTATTTCCGAACGAACGTCATTCTTTCAGATTCATTTATTAGATGTTTTATTTCATTGCAGAGATAACAGAGAACACCTGCAAAAGTCCCAAGCTTGGACTGTTTCATAGCTGTCTTTTGGGTTCTGATCTCTTTTCCCAGCGGCCTCATTACTTACTATTTCCTCTTCCTGGATTACCCGGCACTCACGAACATGATTTTTTAAAAGGGACTCATAAACCACAGTGAGCGAATTGAGCGCGTGGACAAAACGCTCTTCCTGTCCCATTCCATAAGCAAAAAACAAAAGCACAAAAAGGTGAAAGATAAGGGAGTTGGAGATGGGAGTCGGATTTCCCAGAGAACAATATATGTTGTTCTCCTTTTTAAAAAATGAGCCGAATTCGTTGTCCATTTTTCCCCAAGGGAAATTCCGGGACGAAGAAAAATTGCTTTACTCCCAGAGCTTTTTCCAAATCTCGTTTGTTTGTTTTATAAAAACACTCTTGCTCTATAGTCATCGATAAAATTTATGGTCGACACAGTTTGGCTTTTAAGAAAAAAAACTGCAGAGTTAAAAAGATGAGTTCCTGATTTTTCCGCGACTGCTAATTTGAAAAATTCCCGTTCTGCAAGTCATGAATTTCTTGTATTAATCCTTTCCGTAAGCTGTTCTTACTGAAAAACTAAAACGAGAAAAAGAAAGAAAAGTAAAGAAAAGAAGAAAGCAATGACGATAAGAAGATTATGAATTCGATGGAAAGATAAAGAAAAAGGTGGAAGGTGAAGGTTGAGATAAGAGAGGAAGGTGGGAGAAAAAGTTTTTCTGACGAGTTATGATAATGGCCTGTAAATAAAGATGAAATATTTAAGGAATTTAAACTAATGAAAGACATTGCGAAAATGGAGAGAATGCCCCACTCCCCGTCTTTCCCCATTCCTCTTCTTTCTTTCTTCGCCTTTGCCCTCCGGAACTTTTTTCTTGATTCGCTTCGTTCTCGTTTTTGTTTTATATAATTTATCAGCTAAAGAAAACAAGTTCCCTTTCTTGAGGAGAACTTTCGCTTTTTGGGTGTTTCAATTTTCAATTTCAATTGGAGTTTTCTTTTCATTGAGAGAAAAATTGTTTTTACAATCCTCCGTTGAACATGAATTCCCAGTAAGTTTTTTTAAAGAAAGTGTTTTTTTTTTTTTTAAAGGAGCGAACCATGTCTTCCTGGGTGAACAGTCGCATGATTTTCCATAATTTCCCGGAAAACATTGAGAAAAAAGCTAAACAAAAATAACTTCTTTTAAAAAGTTTCCATGTGAGAAAACATTAAAAGAAAACAGAAAAAAAACACGATAGGAACATTCGCAAGATTTTTTTCTATTATGAGATTCATGGTAAAAGGGGCGGGGAAGCGTAGCGTATACTCTGCCCAAAATTGTAAACCCCAGAAAGGTTTGAATATTTTGAAAAAATATTCAAGATATATTTGCTATTATATATCTGTCTGCAAATCCTCATTCTCTGAAAGCGGAAATTTGTCATGGATAAACTTTTTTTAAAGACATATCTCGGGAAGAAAATTCAAATAAAACCGCTCGTTTATGGGCAGATGTATTTCGGCAAGAGGGAAGAGTACCGCGTAGTAGTTATCTTTCCGATGAAAATTTAAAAGAAAATATTAAACAGTTCCTTTCGTCTGGCATAAAGGAAACGAGAATTCGGTAAAAAGTGTGAATATTAATGGTGAAGAATGGCAGACATGAAAAATGAAAAGAATGGAAAAAAATAAAAAATTATGAGCATAGTTGCGGGGAAAAGTCTGCTTTATTTTCAGGGGGGTGTGATAATAAGTCAAGGGGCGGGAATTAGGGGGGTAATCCTGCGAGACCATCCTCTTCTCGCTTCCACCGTGAAAACCCCTCCGCGGCATTTACATTTTTTCCGCATTAAAACCAACTTTACTGTGTTCGACTTACGACTTGATCATTTTTGCTTACTGTTACTCCCTTTATGCTTCTCCGGAGAGAAGGCAATTCCGACGTTTTGTTAAGTTAACCAAAATTGACTTTTTAAGGGGAAAAATAGGCTTTTGATTGTTTACAAAATACAACGAAACACCATGATGATCTCTATTGCCTTGCTACGTGTCTGACCCCGATTGCGGACCGAAGGTGGAGAAACCGCGATTAAGTTTTCAAATCCAGTTTTTATCAACGGAATTGGTCTTTCTTTTTTTCTTTATTCCACTTAACCTTCGATGAAATTTTCCTTTGCCTTCGGAAAAATCCCGTCTCATCACGGCCTCACTCTGAATCCATGCTTTTCCGACAAAAAGTAAAAGTTTTCCCTAAATTCAGGTTGTGAGGGACTTTCATTGAAAACGAAAATGGTGAGATGAGGCTTTTGTCCACCCTATGAATGGCAAAAACCCGAGAGGGTTGGAAACATCCAAGAACACATGTTTTGTGTTTCGGCCTTTAGAAAAATGAAGCCTACGAACGAATTCCTGGTTCCTTTGATGATGATTTCTCCTGCAAGATTTTATTATTCAGTTATTCAGAAAGTTTTTTGAAATTTTCGCTCTAGGGGAATGAAAAGGAATAAAATTAATTTTGAGACTTTTCGAATATCCCTTTTTGGAAAATGTGACTTTCGAGGGTGGATTCCCCGTGCGAACTCCACGCATTAACTTGCATATTTCCTACGGTATTACGAATTCGGAGAGAATAATTCCGGGAGAGTGTAAAGAGTAAAGGGCAACTGTAGTCTGGAGACTGTGGCCATTGGTTAAACGACATAATTGGGATTTGTACGAAACGAGCCACCATCCCTTTTTCTGCAGTTTTCCTCCATTAGAATGCTCGGAAAAAATGACTTTCCTCGCTTGTTTCCTCAGTCACTATGACAAAGGCAAAATTACTTTTGTCTTCGCTTAAGCAGAAACAGATTTAGAAAATTTATAGCAAAAGTGCTTTTTTGTCGGTTCGTTCCTTTTAAAAAGTTGGTTTTTTGAAAAGTTTTGGAAAGCTTTGAAACTTGTCCTCTGTTGTGCTTTTGAAAAGGGATAGGGGAGGAAGGTCGGGGTCGGGGGAGAGATTTTTTGCACCATCCAGCACAGCTGATGCATCAATAAAGAGGACAATCTGAGTTCTAACTTTGCCAGAAAAAGTTGTTCATAGAAAAGAAAACCGAAAGTAAAAAAAATTGAAGTGCTTGACTCAGCTGGGAATGAAGTGTGGATCACCTGGGAAAGATTAAAGTTGAATAATACGTTTCCTTATTTTTTTGTCTACGATTGCCGGAAGAGAAATGATGAGCGCGTTTATAAGGGGCTTTTCGATAAACTCATTCGATCGCTTTTGCGGCTTCCAAGACTTTCTTAACAACTATTTGGGGTCGATTGCGGTTTGCGCTCGGAGGTGTCGAGTCGCCACAGGTTCGTATTCATTTATGTTCATTAATTCGGTATGATAGGGGTCGTATTTCCCCTCGAGATTTTTGTCACTGTTCTCCAGTCGAAGAGGAATCAAAGTTTCTGAAAATCTTCATGTGACTCCTGTCTCTTCTTTTCAATCTGCCGTAACTCAAGGATCCCCCCTCTCTCCAGACAAAGGGAGCTACGTTCTTATTTCCGACATTTATTCGTTCCCTATTCATTATTTTGCCGAAATTGAGCAATTACCTGTCATTAGCATTAGTTGCTTTTGTTGTTTCCCCTTTCGGGATGTCAAGCTGAGCTTTAGAGGAAAAGGGGAAGAATTTATACGTAACACTTTGTGGCAGAGTTAGTGTATTTTTTTTATTTGAAAAGGTTTGGTTCTGTCTTGAAGCATCAACCAGGGTATTTATCGACCGTCGAGGTGACATTATATATTCGCTTCTGATTTTTATTTCGCGTTCTGGAAAAATTCTAAGAATTTTAAAATGTATGCCTGCTTTTTATTCATTTAATTTTAAGACGTGGGAATGGAAATAAGAAAATCGCAAGCATAGTCCGACCTTATAAAAAGAAAAAATTTGAATTTGTGTGCAGAATCAGCATTCTGATTTTTCGAACTGAGATATTTAGGCATTGCTTTTGGTTGAAATTTAGATTAAATCTCGTCTCTGAAAAATTTGAAGTAAAATTTGCCATTTTTTTCCCGATGTTTTCGCATTGGATTTCGAATTGTGCTTTCAAATTTTCTTAAAAAAATATCAGAAAATTTTATATTGGAGTTGTTTACGAGAACTCGTTTTCTTAGGAATTTTTACGGTTTTTCTCTAAGAATTCATTCAAAAGGTTAATTTTCCTCCTTATTTTTTATTTAGGTCGAAAATGTTTATCAGATACGAAAAAATGATTTTCGTCTTTGAAAAGTGAAATATTTTGTGGAACACTGGACTGTTACATCGATTTGTGGTTCGATACTTCCCTCATCTTTTTTCAGTGCTTTTTGGAGAGTATTTAATAAAATTCCGAAAACGGTTCGGGTTTTCATTTGCAGTCGTATTAATATTAATTTTAACTTTTAACAAATTTCTCCAAGGTCACGCAGAATCTGTAAAGAAATAATAACAATAAGTGGTGAAAGATTACCTAACGGAAAGTACTGTACTTTTTGTAAATATTGGAGGATTACAAGAGCTGCCAAGAAATGGTGAAGGTGCCGAGAAAAGAGCAATCAAATTTCTCATTTCTGGATTGTCCTCTAGGATGGAGCAAGGCTCAAAAACAAACAGGGCCGCCGCCGACCACTACACCTTTGTACCAATTGACCACACATCTCGACATCACAACACCAAGGAAAGAAAAGCATCAGATCCCCCACTTGGAAGGTCATTTTGTCGGAGGATATCCCGACGACTCGAGTGGCTTGAGAATGTTCGGTCTTGTGAATCAGCTCCCCATGAATTTCCTCAGTAACCGTTTGCCCGCCAATTTCTTATATAACATGGAATATTTGCGGAAAATTCCCAGGGAGAGACGGGAGGAGAGGGCGCTTAAACGAACTTCAGAAAAAGTCACGGAGGCCTCGAGGAGTACATCGCCCGCGTCAGAGAAAAAAGGGACAATGAGAAAACCCTCTCAGGAAACGACCACTCCACAGATGATACCGGACAGGCAAGGACCGACGGGGGATGGAGAAGAATCTGAGTCGGTTTTGCGGAGGGAGATCGCGAGAATGAATCTGGACGTGCTGAGAAGGTTGTCGACGATGTTAGGGGAAGAGAGCGAAAAATATGCGGCGGAAAGGCAAATGCTAAGGGCTTCTCGGGACATGATGCGGGCCGAAACGAGGAAAGTCATCTCAGAGAGGTTCAAGCTGGATTCTGAAAGGCAGAAGGTCGATCTGGAAAGGGACATGCTGCAGAGCCAGATATTAGCCAGGAAATTGCTGCCGGATCGGACTGTCGGACTTCGTGACCACTTAACGGGATAGGATTGAGCTTTCACTGCAGGGCTTAAAAGCGAACTTGCTTCATTAATTTGTTTGTTTTTAAAATTTTTTTATAAGTTTTCATTAAAGAAATGGTGTTGAATGAATTTAATTTAAAATTAAGCTAAAGTGCTTTTCCCCCTTCTTTTCTTTCATCCCTTCATTTTTCCTTCTCATGGTTTCTGATTCAGTCAGCAGCGTGTTCAGCTTATCGAATAAAATTTTTTTCCTTTTTGATGTATCGTTTCCTTCCAGCACTTGTGTAAATGGCAACTGAGAATATGAATCTGAAAGAATGAAAAATGTGATGGTTCTGTGATCAACTTTTACCTTCCATTAACATGATTTTTTGTTTTTCTAAAAAAGTGCAAATAATTTTTCGAAATCTGTTTTCGCTTTGATTCAATTCAAACTTCTTTCTCATTCTCTGAAGCTTCCTCATGAATGAAAGCGTTTTAGCGTAATTACTTCCCTTGGAGAACCCACGCGGTTCTTCTGATGGTGTCACAATACGGTAAATATTAAGGTCCTTTGGAGACAAATAAAAAGTTTTGTACTGCAGTATTTATTTTTGTGGAAAAAATTTTTTCTAAAAATATTTTTTAAAGGTTTTAAATTCTCTTGTTTTATTCACGTTAATGATCTTTTTCAACGTCTAATTAATGTCCAATCCTCGATGGCGTTTCACTTTTAAAATTTCGTAATCCGCCTTCAATCTTCGCGTCAGCTTATTCTGCCAGAATGACGAGGAAGAGAAAACTGCGAGTGACTGCCTATCGACAATCTTCTTGGGCGGAGTCTTTACTTCATGAGGAAAAATTTTTTTAATTTTACTTGCATTGTCTTGTTTAGAAACAATAAAATCAAATCCTTGAGCGCAGCACTTGAAAGAATTTTGAAATCCCATGAGGAAGAAATTTTTGCAGTGGAGGATTAAGAATGATGAGGGGAAAACTTGAGGAAAGTTTAAAGGAAAAAAGATGAATTTGGAAAGGATAATGAAGTAAAAAATGAGAGTTTTGAAAGGATAGCAATAAAAGAAGAAACTAATAGTGAATTGAAATTATTATCGAACTCGCAAAATATCCAAAGCCTTCGTGGTTTAGGAAATCCAAGAGAACATTTCTCGTAAATGGTTCGATATTTCCAACTTCGAGCATGGGAACTGTAAGACGGAAAAATAATGGAAGAAAACTATTAATCTTTTCGTTGTCAAGATGTCACCGAGAAACCGATTGAAGAAACGCGGAATTATCAAAAAACATTGAACTACGTGTCGAAAGCGGAAGCAAAAAATATTTAATGGGGTTACTGCAGATCTAAGAAAAACGTCTACTTCGAGCATGCAGTGAAAGAAGATGCATTGTATTCGAAAGTGAGAAACTAGCGGGAGGCCTTTCCCAAAGCTCATATGGCCAATAATCGCTAATGATCAGTCTGAAAGAAAGAGAAAAGGCTTTAGAAAGTTGTCCTTTAAACGCAGCAAATGGCCAATTATTTCAAGTGCGCTTTTTGGGCAGAAAATCCTCAACCTCTCAGCCAGTACAGGCCGTTTTTGAAATAAGCGCTTTTGTAATGCATTGATCTTAAGCGCGGGTTTCCCGGCTTCACTATATCGGAAGGAAACCATCTGAATTTCCTTCAGAATTTCCCTTTTTAGCAGCCCCTTAAGAATAAGTAACTCCCTTTCTACTTCATTTTTTCTTTTCGCTGTGTCAAAGTGGTTTTCCATTTGGTACTAAAGCTGGATTTATTGGAAATGCATTAAAACGTGAAAATCTGTTCCAGATTTTATTTCGCATGAGGTCTGATTAAATTGGAAAGATGGAATGGGGAAAGATATTATCGGAGCAAGGATAAAGGACAGAAATATATATTTTCTTTTCAATTATTCATTTTTATAATTTAAATATATCGTTTTCGATTTAAAGGTAATTAGGAAACTACTCGGGTCCGGCATTGACTGTGGGAGGGAAAAAGAGGAGAGAAAGTTTAACAGCGGTAAAACGTAGGTTAAGAAAAAATCATGAAAAATGTCTCCAAGAATGAAAATTGATGATTCCCAAGCGAAGAAATTTTTTTTTGGAAAAGTTTTCGAAACAAAGACAATCGAGTAAAATTCCTCTGGAAGCGCCGAACGCAAAGCGGCTTCATAATTTAATACTTTTTAAAAGAAATGAACGAGCTGGTTTAATTTTGAGAGTTTGTCAAGTTTCTCTTTGAGAGGAAATCAAATGTGAACACTCACATAACCTCCTCTCAATTTTTCCTCTGGATTTCAAATACGGACAAAATTTTTACGCACATACAACAAATTTCTCCATCGAGTCGAAGAAAGCAAATGTTTGGATATTTCAGTTGTGTTCCGAATTCGAATTTATTAGAATTTCAATTCCCTCAGCCGATTGAAATACAGCGTTTATTCGAAAAAAAAAGCATTAAACGAGTGCCTAAAGACGAGATCTGGAAAGCAGTAATAATCAAGTAGCAGGCGTTTCCACTGGTGGGAGAGGAAGAGGGAGAACGTCATTTTCTAAAGTGGCTTTGTTTAGCTTTCACAGCCCTTTTTCTTTCATGTATTACGTTTCAAAAGGTTTTTTTTAAAATATTTTTTAATTACGCCGTCTTAAGGTTTTGAATCTCCAATGCTATTTACTAAATTATTGATATTGATAATACGATATAATGTTGTTCTCTCTGAGTGTTCCGGGGGATTCCTTTATGTTATAAATTTTTCTGGTTTATTAACTTTATACTCCGGAATCGCCATTGTTTTTTTTTGTTCTTGTCTTTGTTGTGGGAACGAGCTCGGTTTGTTTGAAATCGCAGGCACGAAGGAAAAGCGCCAACTCGTGAAAAACATTTCCCCCATATCTTTTTCTCGTTCCTTTAATTTTTACCATCGCATTTTCCCCTCTTTTCACTTGACGCATTATATTTCCTGGCACTTATTGCGATCATCAGCGCTCTGTTCAGTGGCGTGAATTTACCGGATTTTTTTCTTTTTGGCTTTTAAATAAACCCGAACAAAAAAAGGCGAAGTGAGAATTTAATGGTTCTTAGAATACATTAAAGTCGAAAAGATTTATTTTCTTTATTAAGGATTAAAGAAAAAACTTCGCATAATTTTGCATTCGTTTAAGATTGAGTAGATTTAAAATACTTGAAATAAAATTCCTTTTTTTCTATGTGGAAAAGTGGAAATTTTTAAATGAAAATACTTTGTAAACCTTAAAGTAAGCGATTAACCTGCAGAATGTCGGAATTTTGTCAGTAGTTCAATATTCTGAATTTAATCTCAAACATCATCTGCTGAAAGGCTAGGACAGTTATATGCTCTCTATTTTGTTTGTTTAAGGCGGAGATAAAAATTTATTTTATTGAGAAAACACGATTTTTGTAAGCAGTGATGACGGAGTAGTGCAAACTTCTAAATCATTAAAAAAGGTTCTAAATTTTCAGTTAAGAACAGGGTTTAAATACTCGGGAAAAGGGGGTGTTTTGCATCAGCGAAAAAGGTATTCACGACAGGGGGGCAATATTTTGGACAAAATGGGCAACCAATAAGATGCGGAAATAAATTTTTCAGCCGTGAACACCCCGGAATTGCAGAAAATACAACGTTCGGGCCGATAAGATTAGGCGTACGAGTGAGTGTAGCTGAGTGTCAGTAACCCGAAGAAAGAAGTGAAAAGACTCGAAGGATATTTTTTCGGTTGACTAAAGGTCAGAAGATAAGCCCATTTCACATGGTAGTTATTACTTCAACCGAACTTCACCCTTTTCGAACACTTCCCTTTCCGCTGCTTTACTCTGGTCTTCTTCAATCATAACGGAGCCTCAAGCCAGGCAGAAGTCCAAAACAAAGCAGTACTGGAAAAGAAGAAATTACATTAGGCATAAAGGAAGCAAAACTTGGGAAATGTTGTCTCCCAATAATACCCTTGAAAGGGTTTGACGTCAGTGCCCATATTTTTCCCTCGTAGGAAGCTCTTCGCACTACCTCAGTTTAGTGTAAACACTGTCATTCTTAGATTCCGGACTGTATGAATGCTGGTGATGCTTTCCTCTAAGAATTGTTCCAATAGCACCGTCGTTAATTTTGAAGTACAGATTTCTGGGGTTGAAACAAAAGTTAAAGTTATAAAGGCCAGCTAGTGTATGGGTTTCCGGCTTTGTTATTTCCTCTCTTTCCTTCTCCTTCCTCCAGGCACTGACGAATAAGGCTGGAGGAGAAAGAAATTTTAGTTTCCTTCTGCAAGTCATTTCCACTGCGGTTTTTGAAACTCTTTCCACGAAAACAAAACGGAAGAAACTTTTTGAAAGTGAATAACGCGATCAAAAGTGAAATTTTGAAAAGCGTTGCATATTCTGCGTGGGAGATTCTTAATTTATGTGCTCTGCCTTAATCAAAAATATGTTTGGCTTTCGATGTTAAAAAATATTTGACACCGCACACATAAAATTAAAATTTAAGCAAAACGTTAACCCCGTGCCTTCCCGATGTTATAAATATTTAACTAGAATTCGTTAATTGCTAAATTACCTTCCTGATTCTTTGTTTTCTTGATCTAAATCAGTTTCATTTTCTTCACTGAACCTTTTTTGAACGACCTTTTTATGATTAATGGAAGTCACGCTCATAATATCTGACCTTTTTCCCCGTGGATATTGTTCTTATAAAATCTTGCATCCTTTTTCTCTCTTTTATTCCTTCAAATGCAACTGTGGCGAGTTTCAGTGATAAATTAAAGGAAATCAGGGGCGGCCAGGATACGCAGGAAAACCTTGGGAGTGTGTTTGCATTTAGGAGTCACACAGTGAGAGATGCTACATTTATATCACGATCCGAAAAAAAGTTCGGCAATTTCCTTTAAGTTTTTATTCGAATCGAAAGATTGATTGTCATTGCATGAGTGCACTGCTCTCCCAAAATCTTAAATCAGTGCGATTTCGTTCATGAAATAGTTTTCGCAATTGACACAGGAAAGAGATAGACCTCTAATGAGGAAGTGATCAACATTTGGGAATCCAGTGGCAGACTAACATAAATTTTATACTTGTAAAAGTGCGAAAGGCTTAAGCATATCTTCTCTTTGTGAAGCAAATACAAAGAAAAAACTAAGAAACGGTGAATGCAAACATGCAATTAGAGCAGTTGAACAAGAATGTAAATTAATTCTCTAGAAACTGACGAGAAAGGGATTGTTTATCGAGAGCTGATTGGCTCCTGAACCTTTCTCATTCTCTCCAGCAAGGGCTGTAGTTTTAGGACATAAAGCACGATATTTCCGGGCATTCCCAGAGGTGATGAGAGGGTCGTACAATATTTGCTTTAAAAGGAATAGTACGGCCGGGGAAAGGAGAATGAAAATAAAATTTGAAGTCCCGAACAGTTCCTCATAAATGAGCTTTAGAATTTCGACTAACTGCAAGAGTTTAATGTTTCATGGCGACATTTCCGAGGTTTATTCCTTCAATAAATTATGAGAGAAATGGTTCGTGAAAAGAAGGAAAAGCAGTCCTCGTCGACGGTTTTTCCTCTGAAGATTCTTAAAGGTCAGATGGGGGAAGTGCGGGCCGCGAAGAGGGTCGTTTTTGGGGGAATTATTTTATGGAAAAGGGTGCTTTGGAAATGATGCGGGGAACAGCGCATTCAGACTGATCTTTAATGAATTATTGCCTTTGATTGCACATACGACCCGAATGAGGGTTCGGCACGGCGCATAATTTTAAGCAAACAGGGGATTGTTTACAGCTGTAAAGGAAATCGAGGACATTCCACATGGGGATTTTCAAGGGAAAGTCCGAGTTCAGTGATATCGAATTCAATTGGAAATCAGAAAAAAGAGGGCGTCGCGTGTTAACGCCAACCATTCAATTGAAAGTCACGGAAACCGATTTAAAATTTTACCCTCAAAGTTACATTCAAATTAATCAGTCACTTTTTACACTTTATTCGCTCGCCTTTTATAAGTAGTTATTTCGCCGCTCCTCCCCTCATTTTCTCTTTACTTTCTCACGCTCATCAGTGTTAATTTGGTGAAGATGGCGCGATAACTGACACCCTACTTCTCGTACCGTTTTAGAATTAATTTCCTTTTGCTGATGCTCAGTTAATAGGAAAAAGTACTGGTGTGATAAATCCCAATTCGTTATTGCAGAAACGTCACCCTAATTCAGTTTGTTCAGGTCTTCCTGAGCGGGACGAGGGCGGGAATTCGTAAAGATTGCGGAAGGGCGAAACAATGAAATCTGAAGCGAGTTAATAAATAGAAAAGAATTTGATTCGAAACGGCGCACTTTGATTTCAGTTTAACTCGAAACAGGAAAATTATTTTTTATATTACCTTCTTTCTCAGTTTCCGGAAAGGCATTCTCTCTGAAAATAATAAGAAAAGAAGAAAAAATTTATTGATCCTAGTGTCGGGAGTGCACTGGATTGGTGTTGGAATTGGAACAGCTTTTTAAACTCCTACTAACGTTCTCGTCTGGAATTTTACAAATAAATTTTATAATATTTCATGAAAAGTCATCGATTTGGGGGTAAATCAAAGCAGTCTTGATTATACCGACCAGAATGAGTCTTTTCTTGCCATGTACTTTCCACCTTATCATCTTTTTTTGTAGATATTTTTTCTTTAAAGTCATTCTTTAATTTGGTTTAAAAAAAATTCTTAAGATTTTTCCAGAATAACTCGAAATCTTGCACGCCTTTTCTTTGTTATATTATCCTTTTCACTTTTCTGATTTGACCTTTACCCTTTTCTGGGAATGGTGTCGAATTTCTCTGCTTTTTTATCGAGCGAAGGATGAAACTCTCGGTTCTTTATTTTTTTTAATTCCTCTAAAAGCGAAAATGTTCCGATTTTTTCATGTTCTCACCCATTTAGTTTTTTCAGGAAGAAATTCCGCGCGTTTTTGCAGTATAAAATCCCCCGATAATTGTTCTAAAACGTTTCTAAAACCTTCAAAAATTGTTATCCGTAAAGATTCTGATCGTCATTATTAGAGTTTAGCACTCTCAAACTGAGGAAAACTGAGGTGAAGTTTACAAAACTTAAATTTGCTTAAAAAAGGAGTCCGAAGTTTACCTCATTCCTGCGAGCGTTTAACAGTTCCAAAGTTTTCCAAAAGCTGGTTTTGAAGTTTTTAAAGTTTCCAATGAAAGACAAAACGATGTCGAATTTCCACCGCAAACTCTTTCATTTGGGTTCGATGAGAGAGAGAGAGAGGAAAAGGGAGAAGGGGAGATAAAGGTGGATTAATTTTAAAACCTATCGAAATATTTTCCAAATGTTCTTTTAATGTTGCATGTAAATGCGAATTGAGAATTTAAAATTTTAATTTCTCAATTGGCGAGGGAGGCAGATCGAAGGGGCAGGTGCGAAGGGGGTGTCAATAAAAACAATGTTTTGAGTGTCAAAGAGCAATAAATGAGTCTTCGGAAAATAATTTGATGTTTTTATAATAAAAAATAATTTCCATACTTCCCGGGAGTGGTAATTCATCATTGTGTCGCTGGTACAATATTATTATTCCTTCCACTGTCTTTGTGTTTCCGCTGTTTTGTATCCAGAATAATAGTCGATTTCATTTTGTATTGGTTCCCATTATATATTTTCTGTCATGACTATTTCCAAACATGGAAAACTCGCTTCTCAAACAGTTCAGCGAACGGGTAATTAGGACATTCTTCTAAGTTGGCATTGACGACAGAAGGCGAATTTTACTTGTAAATAAGCCCTTTGGGTTATGTTAACGGAACCAGCGAAATTTCTAGCGGTTATCTCAATAAGGTCATGAGATCAAGGTCTCAAAATGGTGGCGCTATCTAAAATTAGAAGATTCAAACGGCGCCTACCGAAAATCTGGATCACCAGTTGGAGGGTCAAAATTGATGCTGACGCTTAATCATTGGTAGTGTAAGAGAATCCTCGGACGAATGATACCGATATTGCATAATAATTTCCGACAAAAGCTGTCGGTTTATTGCTTATGGGTTGTTGGACTTTCACATAAATATCGTTAACGAGAATTTATTTGGAATATAAATTCATGATATATGTGGTTTGTTATATCCTTTTTTTTATTTTAGTGTAATATTGAGGGGGGGTTTAATCGCTCAAATGGGATGCGTGCGGAAGAAACAGCATTTAGGTTCTTTTCAATTAGTCACGTGCTGAATATATTAATATTGGTGTAATATTGTACGAATGGCAAACAATTATGACAGAGTTTCAGAATCAGCACCAGAAAGGAAGAAATTTGGTGAAAATATTAGAAAGTAAGAAAAAGTTCCATTGAATTCTTCATGAGGTCTTCCATTTTTCTTCAGTACTTCAACTATTCAATTTCGACTTAGTTTTTATGTTAGCAGCAGTACATTTTTTCTGAAAATTATTAAATCTACTTGTCCTGTTGAAAGTGGACCTATTTCAAAAAGCACAGACTATAATTCTGACTATTATAAGACTCATCTGACACCTGTCAAGTGCGAACAAAGAGAGGATTAACATTTTGACGTTTTTGCCTCAAATTCGTCCAGTTAATTAAGCTCAGAATTTTTTCTACAGAAAAGGATTGAGCGCAAACCTCCGAGCAACGATAGCATCTTTTTTAAAAAGGGTATCTTTATCTAAATATGGAAAAGAAGATTCTATTACGTTAAATTATTGGCGTCGAAAAACAAAATGTAGAAGATTTTGGAAAAGTAAACTGAAACTTGAAGAATTAAGCACAAATTTTATTTCTCATTGGAATTTTATGTTTCAGAGGAGTGCACTTAACTTTCAAATATAAAGTCCCTTGCGAAATGAATGTGAAGTCTGTGGTTATAATTAGGCTTCCAGTTCCAGCTGTGGTTCAAATCTGTGGCTGTGACTTTCTTTCGTGGCAGCAGAGAATCGAAATCAGAAGACGATCCGTTTGTTTTTTTTTAGTTCCTCATGTTTGTAAATGAAATTAAGAAACTTCAAATGCGCAATAAGTAAACCTCAATCTCCAGGGCCTAATCTCATCTCGCAAGGGCCGATACGAATGTACCAAAACCGCCATGCCGTAAATGTCAACTGCCATGAAGTTTTTTGAAGGTGACGTAAAAAATGCCATTGCCAGGCGTAAAAGTTTTTGTTCGGCGTTTATAGTTTTTGTAGAAAGCAAAAACCCCGAATCCGCTCATTTCCGTCAAGTCCTCAACGAGGAAAGCTCCATCCCAGTCAAAGAATATGTCGCATTTCGAATCTCCCCCTCCTCAGAGACATACAGGCACTTCTGCGCCATATACCACGATGTGCCCGTACCCTCGTTGATCGTCATCGGGAGCAATGGCCAGCCCATCCGCATATTCTCCACCTGCGATCCGAAGGAAGACTTCTACGCCGGTTTGAGGGAGGCCCTGGACATTCACAAGAGGGACTCCATTCTCGCGAGAATTTCCGAACCCCCTCAGGACGGCGTCTCGGTGCAGATTCTTCTGAAGCTTCCAAAGGGAGAGTCGGCCCTTGTCGAGTTTCCGGAAACTTCCACTCTGAGGGAGGTGAGAGCCTTCGTGAAAGAATCTCTGCAAGTGAAGACAGCCTTTCAAATGATCAACCCTTATCCCCGGAAAATTTTCACACTGAATGAAGACCATCGAACCCTCGTCGATCTCCGCCTTGGTCCGACCTCGACTATTCTGGTGGTACCTGTCGATAAGTGTGCGACCTGGCTGCCTTCCGCTTTCTCTCATTTCATGGCGAATTTGTACCTGAACATCGGTCGTGCTTTCAGTTCCATTAAAGAGTGGTTTCGCAGTCTCGTGCCTCCTCGTCGTTAAAAAGAAGTGTGTCTTATCAAAGATGTCGAATAAAATACATTTTATTCAATCGCCTCTGAAGCTATTGTGAACTCTTTATGGGGTTCGTAGGTGACCCTGTGAAAGCTGAAAATATTGGTTATTTCCTTCATAAGCAATCGTGACGGTAACTTTTGCCTCTGTTCTGAGAATAATTTTGCGCGAAAATAATTATACCTTTTTCCATAAAGCTTACTTTTAATTAAGTCATTCGGTGGAATGCATAGCTAACCAAAAGCCATTCGAAACTTTCAAACAGTGATTTCCTGACCGTTTTTGAATCAATATGACAAGAGTCATTGATGGGCAAAAACTGAAAAAAGCTGATCTCTCTCCATCTCTTTCTTTCCTGCCTAAAAAACCTTTTTAGCAATCCTCCTTTCCTAAAAATCTTTCGAAAATTTAAAAAAATCCAAAATGGAATTGGGATTTTCAATAAACTGAAATAAGAAAAATATCTGAATATTTTATTAAAAAAGCTTGAAAGCATCTAATTCAATATGTGAAAAAAAAAAAGGTCTTAAAAACCGTGTTTCGAAAACTTCTGTTTTTAGAGTTCGTGTTCGAGAAAGAGTTCGGAAGAGATCTTTTTTCTTTCGAGAACAACTTTTGTCCCCGTTAAAGTTTAATTCACAAAGACGGCTTTGATTTCTTTTTGGTGAAAAATTATTTAAGATTTTGCTCTTTAACTTCCGCCCCCGCCATCTCTTTCCAAGGCTTTTACCCCGGTCCCATTCATTCTCTTTCCCTTAAAAGGTTTTCTCAGGTAAAAGCGTTTATTGTCTCTGTAAAAACCGACAGGTGTTGGTTTTTTAATGTCAGCTGTTAAAATTGTAGCCAAAATTTTTAATTAAAAACCACTGCCAGGAAACGTCTGTTAACAACTTTCTGTCTCCGGCAGGTCTTAAATGAGTTTTGTTTGTACGCTTTTATTAATCTCGGCTAGAAAATTTTTAACTCGAAAAGAGTTTATTTGATATTTTACACTGTTTTTGAGGATTTGGGGCTTCTCTCTTTCGGGCAGCTTTCGGAAAACCGTTGATTTTTTCAAAGTCCGAAAACGGAAGGCTTTTTTCTAATTAAAATTAATTGATTTTCTAACAGGCAGTGCAATACCTCCGGCCGTTGAAAAATCACAGCCCGGACAGATTTCTGAAAGCCGAGTAGAAAGTCTGGTTTGACGCCACTTAATTAATTTTCCGGGATAAGATTCTTCACTGTTGCCGACGCAGATGACATCGTCGTCCGTCATGATTTAAATAGTATTTTGATCGGTACTCTTGTTAGGTTACTCTAAATCTGCCGGCAATTTTCAGGAAAAGTGAAACGTTCCATTTTCGTTACTTAATTAGGTGTAAATGTCAGGTAGTTTTTATCCTGGAAGGCAGTTACGCAGTCGAGTGTTCCAAACTGAAAATAAATAAACTCAAAAAGTACACCGAGGGAAAGCCCACGGAAAAAAGGCCGAATGGGTCAGACGGTACAGAGAAAATTAAACAAACTATAAAAATGAAATCGCACTGAGCTCTTTTTAAATTTTGTTTTAATGTGAAAGGGAATGAGATTATGCTTTAATTCAATTTCAGGAAAGAATAGAGGATTTTCCCACACTTTCCGATCTTTTTAACGAAATTTGCTTAAACGAAGTTTGAAATTCAGAATATTTGCGAATTAAGTTTTTCGGTGAGCTTTTTAAAAAGTATTCATTTTAAAATTTCATAACTGTGGAAAGTCCGCTTTTTTTCCTTTTCCCCTGTGTAAATCAGTGATTATATTTGCAATTTGGGGTAGGAGGGCAGCAGCACATGTATTCCTTTGACTAGAAAAGGGGGCGAGATAACCCGAACTTTCACGAGATGCGAATTGAAAAAGACGTTCTAATTTCCTTTTAAAGAAATTCCAGTATGCTCAGGTTACAGCCTACGCAGTTATTTTTTAAATTTATGTTAGCAGCGCTGAAGTCCTTCTCGACATAAAAAACTTTTGCTCTTCTTTCTCGAGATTTACTCAGTCGTTAAGAATAAATCAAAAGGGCTTTATTTAATTGATTAACCAGTTCATTGGCTGTTAAATTTATTTTAAACCCCGACTTCTTTCATTTGGAAAAATTATACATAGAAATTGTTTTTCATTATAAAATTCCTTTGACCGGACTGGAACAATGGAAAATATCCATGCTGTCAATCCAACGGGAACTTAACAAATTCATGCCTGAGCAGTTACGTAAAAAATTGATATATAAAAAGTTAGAAATGTTTTATCTTTCGTTTGCCTAAATTTTTAAATAGTTCGAGATCTTGCGGATCTACGGCAAGGGAAAGTATACGATTGTTCAGCACACTGCTTATTTCAATCTGGCCTTTGTTGTTTTAAGAATAAAAGCTGAACAGTTTACCAAACCCGGAGTTGTGGATAATGTGGGATATAGTTTCAGGAAACAAAGTAATTTAAAAATCTGACCATTAAAAGTATGCAAATTATTATATATTATTCTCAAAAACGCGAGTCAGCCATTCTTCACTGTCTTTTCAATGACCATTTCTCAACCTCTGTGCATTTATTCAAAACACTCTGAATTGTACTCATTCTGTTGTGACTGGTTAACATTCTGGTTAACTTTTTTCCTGAAATTCAAAGACTCCCCCCGTTCCCCCTGTTGTAGCTGTCGTTCTGAAATAAAATTAGTTTGCAGCTCGGTAGAGGGAAGTGGCGAGAGGGGGCGGGAGGTGAAAGGGGTCGAAAAGTAAAATAAACGACTGCTGTATATTTCCTACTTTGAAGCTTTTGTTTCTGCCGAAATCCGAAACGGGGAAATTAGCGCAGTATCTGCTTTCGGCCCGGGCGAAGTTTTAATGGATTTTGTGTTCCGCGTCGTAAAAAATTTAATTTTTTACAGTTTAAAACTTCTTTATTCTCTTCCAAAGTAACCTTCTTCGGAGGAACGGGGTGGAATTACAACCAGAACTCTCCGCCATTCAACACTCGAAGGAGAGTGGAAATAGTGAAGTTGAGCTGACGTGTGGAAACGATTTAAGCTTTAATTGAACTACTTTTAAAGTTTAATAGGGAGCGTTGGGGTTCGAGGTACTTTAAGAAATGCAAAATGGAAGAAGTGCTAAGGGAGGCGCAGAAAGTGGTACAGCTAAAGTAATTATTCACCTGAGTTAGTTCACGCGCTGGCATGCGTGAGTTTATAATGAGGAAATCTCATTCCGGGAATTAAGAAAAAGAAAACAGTCACGGGAGGATTAAAACCGTTTTTCCACTAAATGATAATATGTGGATTCATTCAACAGAATAATGTGTCATGTTGCCAACTGATAAGGGATCAATTTCAGAAATGCGGAAATTCACCTAAAAAAAAACCTAACTGCGCTCTTCGCAAGACGTAATTAGACTGACCGAAGACTTTGCTTTCTGTTTCACCATCGCCGAAAATGTCACACAATTGGGTTGCAGAACTGATGCGCAGTTGTGGTGAGAATCGCCATAACATACATAAAAAGGAAGCGGCCGTTAGCGGCCGTCACTGGCTGAACTCGGGCGACCGTTCGCTCTTATCGGGACCGAAAGTCATGAAAAAAAAATATGGTCGGGAGGTCAGGAGCCTAAAATGGATAGAAATTTATTTTGGTTTCGTTCTATGTCCGCCGGATTTTCTTCCACAACCTTAACCTTCCCCAAAAGACCGCATACACGTCGCCGTTAGGAATATTTGTTTCTGGAAATTTCCGTTTGTTATTGAGGTTCTCCGCCGAGAGTTCGAAATCGTTTTTCCTTGTCGCGGGTTTTGCGTGTTCCGTCCGCGTTTCAAGGTGGGATTTAAATTTTATGTTCTTTTTTCCCTTCCGCAGGCGCACCCTTTCCGTTCCCAGAAAATTCGGCTTTCTCGTTTAAAGAAATCTTGTTTACATTATGCGCGGAGGCATTTTTTTGCTGTGTCACCAGAATTACAGTATTGCTGTCGAATGATTTCTTTCTTTATTGCAAAGACAATAAACATTGTTTTATCACACGCGGTCTAAGAAATAAATGCGACATAAAAAGTCCGAATAGTCTTTTCCGACTCCTAAAACCTCGAGAAGGTTTACAAAATATATTCGTCCATTTCAAGTTTACGGGTGTTATAAAATTAGCAAAATGGTTTTTTGTGGAACAGTGTTTGACTCTTGCGTAACCCTCAGCGAAAAACCAAAAAATGTTAACTAAAATTAGACAGGAAAAATCGGAACCGGGGTATCGACAGAAATTAATTTCCTCCGGGGTTGGGGAAGCCAATCTGGGAGGGTGGAGGGCGGGAAAAAATAACGTCAGAGCTCATTTAACTTTTTAAATGCAGTTAGTATCTCTTAATGGATCGATTTATGTAATCAGAAGAGTTTGAGAAACTTCAAAGAGGTTTGCGGGGGACTAAATCAGCGATTCGATGAGATGAATTGTTTTCGGGTTCGAGCACTATCTTTCAAGGAAAAAACGTCAGCAAAACTGGAAAACTTAGCTGAGCATTCCTCGAGGTGTTTTCCAAAGTAAAAGGAGACAACGAAGTTCCACATTTAAAATGTTAATATAATATCTTCAAACTTTGAAGGAATTTATGGGTGTATGTCGATTAGGAATCGTTATCTTTTAATAGAGAATTAATTGCTTAAGTTACTAATGAATGTGCCTCGTATTGTATAACTTTACTTTGTATTTATTATAAAAAATTTATTAAAGAATGTGAGTGGACTTGCCATCCGCTAGGGTCTTGATACTCAACCTGTGGCCAAATTTGGCCCACCGAGCCCTCCCGAGTGGCCCCGAGTGAAAATTTGTGAAGGATAGGTTTGTGCCTCACAAAAATAAGAAGAATCAAATAAGGTGCAGTTCATAATGATATACAAATGAATATAAATTGGAAATACCTTTTTTTTGTTTTGGTTGTTTGGCCCAGTCGCGATGTTATCAACGGAAGTTTGGCCCCAGTAAGAAAAAGGTTGAGTACCAAGGGGTCTAGCAGTTAAATAACGCGCGACCTTAGCGAACAAGTGAGGTTAAAAAAAAAGAAAAAAGAATTTATTACACATTTTTTTATTCTTTTTATATATTGAAGAGAAATAAATAACGAAAAAGGTCATGACTTGAGCAGGCATAGTTATACAGCCTTTTTTTCTTTTTTCTTGTATTTCGCGTGCGCCTCAAAGAGGGAGAGATTTCTGGTGCAGCCCGCAGTTAAAATGCAACCCTCAGAGAAAATATTACAAAGGTCAAAGGACTTTGTCAGTACTCGGATGTAAAATTGCACCACTTCCCGTAAGATCAATACCACAGATAAAAAAAAAAAAACACAAACATTTGTCTCGATTGCTTCAAGGAACTTTTCGTAATATGTAGAAAACTATATGACCGTTAGCCGAGATTTCGTCACGAGAGCAGCCTTTGACTTGGGAGATTTGTGTGGAAGCGAATTAGTTTTTCAGTTGAAATCAAATATTCGGTCAGAATCGAACTCGATTAAGCCCCAGCGCAGCTCTGCCCCGAAAATTGAAGTCATGCTTTTCTCGTGATTTATTGTAATCCGCGGACGGATTTTAGCTGCGATCGGTGATTTCTTTGTGCGCTTTTTCAATTTCGGAATAAAAAAAAAAACTTTCAAAATATTTTACCTCGAGTTTAAAGAATGTGGAAAAGTTTGGCGGCTGTGGTTTTTGCGTGCGGAGTTTCGTTAACTTCCTCCATTTTGCTCGACGACATTCGTTTTGGTACTGAAGAAATGAGTTTTGCTTTGAGAGACCATTCGAATCACTTCTCTGCGCTATAGAAATAGAGCTTTTGGTGTCATTACAAATCCAATGGGATGGTTTTTTACATTCATTATTTAGTATTTTCGAATTCTTGTGGGAGAGGGAGTGTACTGTCGTAATATTTTTTAAAAATTTGTATGGGGAAACTTTCTTTTGATTTGAGAAGTATTCGGGTTAACGTCAATCGATGTATTTTAGTTGTGTAAAAATAATCCTAAATTTTTATAAATTTGACTATTTTTTTGTTGCGATTTATTCAGGTTCTTCCTGACAAAAGTTTCGTGATACCTTCGACAGTTAAATAGTCACTATTTGATTCAGTTTTCGAATAATGCCGTCTTGAATTTAATTCCTGCAGCACTGAATTATATACTTCGGTAATTTTGGAAGAAAAATAAAGGCTCGCTTTTGAAGGGGAAAAATGGCGAAATTTTCAACGCGAATTAGGCACAGCATTCTTTGTCGGAGGGAATGAAATAAAAGAGTATGAAATAATTCAGAAAAGTCAACGGCACCATTCGCAATGAATTTTTAAATTTCGCCTTTACTTTAACCTGAATAATAGAGGGCGACTTTACTACAGTTTTTGCTCGGTTTGCTTTTCAAATCTCTTTCCCTTCTCAAAAATAGCCATCGCTTCCTTTTTACTTTTTTGCGATATTTTCATGAATTTGCGTCATTGGCATTTTTTTATTCTTGTGAATTTATATGTAAAAGGTCGGGAAAATGACCCGAGACGTCTGGACTATTTTTCATGAGAACGTTATACTTCCTAACTCGTGCTATGACCCTTGTTGTTGTTGTTGTTATGTCATGTCGCAATCTCTCTCAAGGATAAAACGCATTGACTCAGCGTCTGAGTTCCTTCTCATTGCTGACTGAATTTTCCACCCAAGTTGAAAGCAAAAGCACACCCCGTCAGATTCATTCTGCCAAATTGGGTCTTCGGGAAATTTGTCTCCTTTGGCTCTCTCTACTCCCGCCTCACTTTAACATGAGCTAAAGTAAGTATTAAAAATTATTGTTTTTGTTATTGTAGCCAACAGGACGTGTTCTGAAACGGAATTCAAATGTGCGAATGGACTTTGCATTCCTTTGACCTGGCAGTGCGACAGCCAGAAAGACTGCTCTGATGGCTCCGATGAGGACCCCCGCGTTTGTCGTAAGTTTTTTTCCTTTTTTTTATATTCTCTTGTTTTTTTTTTTGAGAGTTTTAGTCATTGTGAACAACAGAGCAATCAATAAATGCGCTCTCAAACTTTCAATGATATTTAGCCGTTTTGAAGCTCATCTTTTGAAATAAAGAGTGGAAAAGCTGACTGAAATACACTTTGCGAAAGAACAAGAGTGAAAAATCGGAGGGACGGTCATTCCAACCGAGAAAGCCTTCCATGTTTTAAATTTTTCAGGCGGAGAAAATCTATCCACTGGGAAAGGAAGGAAAGTTGCAATAAGACATTTCCGCCATTTTTTCTTTTTGTTTTGATTTAAATCTTTTTTCGAAATTTTTTTTTCTCCCCCTCTTTTGAATTTCACGCGTCAAAAAGGAAGAAAAAACGAGGTCCCAAAGAGGATTAAAACTTGCAAAGTTGAGGGAGAAGAAAAAAACCCATTCGGAAAGCTCAGCCGGAATAATTCAATTTAAGGGGTTTATGGCTGTTTTGTACCTTCAGGGCCCAAAAGTGGCCCCCGAAGACAGCCGGAGTTTAAATGACAGGTTTCAAAAGTTTTCGCTTCCAGTGCGGGCTTTCATTTTTTGATTTTCGGAAGTTTGAACGGTCGAGTCGAATTTCCAAAAGAGCAATGACCGATGCGAGGACCACTTACGCGTATTTTCCGAAAGACTGCGAACCCACCCGTGACTTTTGCAGTAATGTTACTGACACATTAAGCACCCTCATCAACGCCGCTGATATTTTAATACCCTAAATTTTACTGGAAAACAGACAGCGGTTCTTCTTACAACCCGCCGCCCTTAACATTTCCTCTTATCAGGAACACCGTTCGAGCCTTATTCCGAGCAGTCATTTGCCCCTCTCACTAATGCTATTTTATACCTTCAGCCGTGAGAAAGTGCCTGGAAAATCAACATCAATGCTCTCCCGGTATCTGCATTGCTAAGTCTTGGTTATGCGATGACATAAAGGATTGTCCGGATGGGAAAGATGAGGAGGGTTGTGGTAAGCCGTCCCAATCAGCTCCGTCCGAACTGTCACTCAGTCATTCGGGTGTTCCCCAGGCCGCGCCCTCTCCCATCTAAGGGTTCCAAATCTCATTTGAAACGAATTCGGCCGGGAGAAGCAGTTTGAAAATTGCTTATTCCTAGATAATTTCAGCAGGCCCGATAATCGTTGATGGAGGCTTTTACCTTGGAGTTTCAGCGGGATCCCATAAAGCGAGCGTTCCTCTTAAACCAATCCTCCGAGTAAATCAATTGCTCCATTTTATCGGAGAAAAATAAAAAGGATGCTCGCGCCTTTACGGGAATACAAATGTGAACTGCGGAACGAAGTTTAACTCACACGTGAAGAACTTGCCAAATAGGTGAAGCTTTCACATGTCGGTCAGCATAAATAACAATTTTAAGGGGTTTTCCCAAGGCTTCCGAAATTGTTCCTTCCTTTTTTATCAATTCAAATCACTTAAAACATAATCAACAACGTAGTTTTTACCTCCCAAAGTTTTCGAATGTAAATATTTTCGGATAATCTTAAATTAGAATTCGGTCGATTGCGTCTAATCTTACACCATGATTTCTTTGCGCTCTTTCTGACTTTCTGCTCTAAGTCAGAGCAAAAACCAGCTCAAAAGAAAAAGGAGGTTCTGTGTATATTAAAAAATTGATTTATTTTCCTTTATGTAACTTTTATGGGGCGGCATTACGGCTTTTTAGATTAAGATGCGGTCACAAAGCTGTTTCATTTAAAATATATGTTGTCTTACTGTTGGTCTGAGACCGCAGAAAATGCTTGGCTTACCCATGCAGATTAATTTAATAAACGCCGCCGCTCTCTTCCTTTGTGATTGACTCAATTGATTGCAGACACAAAACGACACTGTGAAAAAGCTGAAATAATTTGGTCGGTTTTAACCATCACTGAAATCCGATCCCGGAAAATTGATAAAATTAATTAAAAATTTATGAATTTAAAAGTTGGGAACGATGAAAACGGGCGAACCGAGAGAGGAAAAAAAAGGAAATTCTGTGATTTTTTCATTTCTGTTTAAAATTCATTTTGTTTGATTTTCGTATAATCCATTTTAGGGAGCTTTAAGAATCGGGTAAGCAGCGTCTCAAGCGACGCTCAGATTTTTAAGATTTATTTTGCGTAGCGCCACTGAGAAATCCAATAATTTCAGTTGACCTATTTTGAGTAATTTCACTTTCCCCGATTTTGCGATAAGAAACCACTTCTTCCCTGATTGCTAAACGCCTACTCAAAAGGATCATTTGCCGGTGTTATGTGACGTTGCTCTGTTACACTGCGAATGGATTCACGCAGTTTGGATTGTATTTAACTTTGACTTTTTCTGAATTTGTGTTCCAGCTTTTATTCGTACGTTCACCCGGGAATTAATGAATTAATTTTAAAACCAACAAATTTATATTTTTTTTAATTTTTAAAGTATAAATTACATGTTATCTTCATTCGCCAGCCGTCAAATGGGGAACGAAATGAATGGAGTGTAATTAACAACCCGAGTAGAAATAATTTATCACGTTTTTTATATATTTTTGCTCTTTAACGTTTGAAAAGCATTTTGAAATTATAGATTGATCTTAATCCAAAGTATCCCTCAGCGATCCACTGACTGAACTATACGCGATTTCAGTTTCAAGAGAACTTTTCACATCTTCCGCCCCATTTGCTGAGAGGGCAATTTGGCTCTCTAGAGATGAATCAGTAGGGCATTTCTTTTATCTTTCGGATCTGAGAATTCGTTAGTTTAAATTTTCAAAAAAAAAATCCCAGTTTCATATACCTCAGTGCTTCTTTATTAAAATTTAAATGAAGGCTTATCTCCAATTTATAGTTTCCTTTTCCCCGAAAAGCCCATCGTTTAAAGACGACAAAACTTATTTAATTGGTCCTCTCTTAGTCGTTCTCTCTAATTTGAGCGAAAAATCACTTTTGGTCGTTTTAAATCTCTTTAATTTATCGACCGAATTCGGTCTGTGGTTTGAAAGGTTCTCGAAGAGTAACTCTCCTAGAGGGAAATTTTTATCACTCCAAGACAAATTCCTGGGAAATTGAGTTTCAGTCTTCCGAGATTAGCAGTCATTCTCCGAAGAGTCTAAGCCAGTGATGGTTATTCGGGGAAATTGATTGAAGCCGCGGAAAACATTGTCAGATAAAAATTGTTGTCTTCCACCAACTCGTGAGTGGGAAAGTGGGGACTCTGAATTTCAAACGAAGATTATAACTTTTTGGGAAGTTTCTGAAGGAATTTTAAATCGCGTTTTAAATAAATCCCAATTTTTTTTTTGTAAAGTGTAAAACCGTGTAAAAATCACTCGGGAGGAGCTTAAGGGGTCGCTCCATAACTTAATTCGCGAGGGTTTGATGTATGATTCCAAAAGCTTAGTTTTCTTCCTCCGGTTGACGTCACTTCGAAACGAATTTAATCCCCGAAATGTTGAGTCGGTTTGTGGTGTTTTCCCCGCAGCCCTTATTCTTTCATCTTCCTGTAACTGATACTATTGAATAGAGATTTCGAGCCACCCCCACATCACCGAACCAAAGTTAGTACTTTCATTTTGACTTTTGCGCAGACCTTATAAGTCAGAGTGAAATGGAGAATTATATTTTCCCTGCGGGTTCTCCTCCTCCGCCCCGAAATATGGAAGCTCCGAATAAATTCTCAAATACAAAAGAAGAAAAATAGAAAGGTAGGACCTGAATTATTTTTAGAGTCCGACGAAAGGAACACAAAAAATATCGAGTTTCACGGAACAAATTACGTTTTTTCCCGGGAAAGATACATTTCAAATCGCTTAGAATTCCACGCACGAAATTCATTTTCATTGTGCAGATGATGAGTGACCGGAGGGGGGGGGCGGTTTCTTCTGCTGTGATTGTAAAAAATATCCGGAGCACAAGTTGGAATTACAGGAACAGGGAGTGTTTTCGGTTGATCCGGAGAGAAGTAAAATTCCCGCAAGAAAACACCCAACTGATTGAATGACAGTTTTGAGAAATAATAAAATGGGTTTGGGTTTTATGAATTTTCAGAGTCAAAGGTTTGCACGCCGGAGGAGTTCACCTGCAGGAGTACGCCCGGGGAATGTGTGCCCCTCACGTGGATGTGCGACGACAACCCGGATTGTTCCGATGGCTCCGATGAAAAGGCTTGCAGTAAGAAATAATACTAACATTTGTTCGCATGCTGTCACTAATACTTTTCTTTGTTATGCTTGACCAAATGTTATCTTCTGGGGTGCTTGGAAGGTTCTGCGTTGGTGTAGAAAAACAGTACATGAGTTGAAACCTCTATTTGTTTCGAATCAATTCAGAGGTTAATTGCGACTAGAAAATGAACACTTTAGGTATATTAAGTAGGGAAGAGAGAATAGAGAAAGAATAGGGGAAAGATATTGGATGAGAAAGTTCAGAAGTTTAGTTAAGAGCTGCTTCATTCAAACAAAATCTTTGTTTAATGTAATCATTTCCGTTGTATATAAAAATGGAGGAAAAGCGAGCGGAAAACTCGAAGAGGCATTGGATTTCTACAGCAGAAGTCAAAGTGATTTTCTTTTGTTTAAGTAGAGGAAAAACAGTGCCTTCGGGCGGATGAGGGGGTGGCCTCAATTTTTTCGATGCTGTTGGCTTTTCGGGTTGGGAAATTTGTAAATAGTTTTTTTTTTGAAAGTTACACTGAAATTTCCTCACGTTTCATTCAAACTCTTACATTTTAAAAAAAACAAAAAAGGGGTATTTTGTTAAAAACCTCAGCTTTACCCAAAAATTTAAAAGAAAAAAGAACAGGTTAAAGGCATGAAAAGTTTTTTCAATATTTTTATTTGTTGCATTTAAGAAACTTTTCAAACTTATGTATTTCTTTGAAAGGTTTTACATGAGTTTGAAGAAATGGTCGCGGGCTGTTTGACCGACATTCTTCCCTCAGCTGCCGAAGCTACAACTTAAAGCTCTCGGGCTTTTTTGCTTTTTTAAATGATTTATGTTTAAACTTTCGAGATTTCTGACTCAAAATATTATCTCTGAAATATAAACTTCGTCGGGAGGGCCCAAAAAAGGCTTTTCCTTCTAAAGTTTTTTATTCAAAAAAATTTATGAAAAGTTGGTTCGAAGTAATCACCGAAGTTTTATTAGCCTTGTTATTGCTGTTTTACTACAAGGGGTTTTTTCCGAACTGAACCGACCTTCCCAAGTCATCAAAAAGGGAAGTGTTTGTTATGAAAGTAGGGCGGCATGTAAATCGGAAGCGGGGAAAACTGGAAAAGCCTCGAGGAACTACAACCTTCTTAATCTTTTTAAAAAAAAAACTTTGGGAACACCAGCCCAACATTTCCCTCGTCGGTAATAAATTTTTCCTTTTGTGCGCTAAAAAAATTGCCATTTTCCTTTCCCCACCGAGTTTCACGATGCCGAAAATCTCATAATCATGTTTGTTAAATTTCTCAGTTTTTGCTCCGCTCCTCCTCACTTTATATTTTTCTTCCCGTAATCCTTTTTTTTGTCATTTGACATTTTCAATTCGTACCCATTCATTGAAAGTCAACTCCTCTCCAACCAACTTGTCGGGGGTGTATTAGTGAAAAATAACTCGCACCCAAATTTCAACCTCTCTTAGATCAGAAAATTTTCCTCTTTTGAAGAGGAAAATTGAGCCGCCGCTCAATTGATGGAGCGATCCATCGCTATTGTATCTTTTTCGGTTCATAACCATTAAAAGCTTCCGCGTTGTCCTGTCCACTTTTTAATTTCGAGTACATTTTTTTTCCATTTTTCCTGAACATTCACCCCAATAACTGGTAATTTATCTTTAGCCGCATTGTCTCGTTAATATTCCGCTCTCCCAATATTGTTCGCCGTCAAAATGTAGAAGTCTCTGTGGGAAAATGTAAATTAAAAAAAGAGGTCGTGTAGGAAGTAAAATTGGAAGAGAAAAACTGACGAGGGCTGTAGGAGTCTGATGAGAAGGGAGAGGGATGAGGGGTTGGATTATTTTTTTCCCCCCTTGATATCCATTACACATGGAGGAAACGTGCTTTGAGTGCTTTAAATGAAATTCAAAAAAGCAATACAGATAAAGAACTTCGCATTTAAATAAAATTACGATCGAAAGGGGAAAGGGGATAGAGGTGGTGGCCTGATTCTAAGGGTCAGCAGGAGATTTTCGTTTGCATTAGTATTCCATAGAAATCTGAAACAGTTGTTGGAAATTTTTTCACTTTTTTTAAAACGCTAAAATGCCCCCAAAATCCATCGCAATGAATATCGATGAAATTTTTGAAAGATTTGTTGATACATAAATGACGGAGAAGTGGCAAACGGGAAAGCACAGAGAGGAGAGCTAAAAGTGCTCGAAATAGGAGGAGAATTTTGTTCTGTAAAGGAACACAAGGGCGGAGAAGGAGGAAGATGAGCCGAAAACGGCTCTGTCGGATGTGAAAACTTTAGAAACTGCGAAGTTGATTTTAAAGTTTCTGCCTAACCGGCCACGGGCAGGAAAACCAAGCACTCGATAGAAATTCATCAAAAAATAAGGGCTCCGAAGCGGAAGGAAAGCTGGAAATTACCTTTGGCAGCTTCGCACTCATTCTGATTCCCGGGAACCACTAAATCCTTCTGGGTTCGCTCTCGTTCCCACGCTATATCGCCATGTAACGTTATTCGACAGGGCGAGAGAAAGCACTTCTAAAAACTCATCCGATTTTTATACCTGGAACGATAAAAAAAAAAATTCTTGCGAAAATTACTCCTTCAACCCTCGGCAGATTTATCGAGCGAAAAACTGGGAAAGTAATAGTTGAGAACAACGTTATAAGAAGGCCAACTCTCGTATTAGTTTAATATTTTTTTTTTTCATTTCACCGTTTTCTTCTGACGCCAACATCTCAGGTTTTGTGGTTTTCCCGCTAAATTCCTAAAAAGTACGACTTTATATTTTCATTCTATTTTTTCACTGCTTCAACATTTACATTGCTTTTATTCCAATAAAAAAAAATAACGAACTGAAACTTCTGTTTTTCTTGATTTAGAAGAAGCAATGCTTCTCTTGATTTCTCTTACAGGAGAAATGAGAGAAATTTGAGAAGTGTAATTTTAAGAAATGAATTTGTTAATAATTAATATAGGACTGTTCGTCTTTCACCCCCTTTCTGCGTATTCTCGAAGATTCGTTTTTCCAATAAAAAAAGTAGTTCTGTTACCATTGTTTCTCTTTCTCGGGTATGTTCGCGTTTAACAGATGGCAGAAAGTGAGAGAGAGAGACTGCAAATTTTCGAACGTTTCCCCTACAGAAAGTGAATAAGTTGAATGCGTGGTGAACTTTTAGTAAGAAACGAGCCAGCCGACTTTTGCGGGAGATTTATGTTTTGTTAAAACAAAAGAGGAAGGGTGAAAAATTTTCAGGGAAGGGGAATGGAAAATGACGAAAAGCTTTCCCCCGAAGCTTAAAATTGATCTTCACCCTTTCTGGCAAGGTTGTTTTTATATTCCACTACTTTTAGTTATGCGAACGGCGAATCCAGTTGAGAGGATCTGAAAGGAACGGATTTTCTCTTATCTCGTCAAAGGTTTATATTTACTTAACAAAACTTTTCACGGGACGCGAAAATTTCAAATTTTACACTCGCGCGAGGCAGCGTTATATGTCGCAATGAAATTTAAATGGAAATTATGGGCGGTCTTCAATTTGCACGGATTTCGTCCCCCGCTGTAAAATGCCCGGGAAAGCAGTTTATTTAGAAAAATGACGGTTGTTTGCATTTGTCTGTAGAAAAGGAGCAATTGATTCTTTTGTTCTCTCAATAGAGTGATTCGAGCCGGAGTCTCTGATCGATAAATTTCAGTTAGGAGTACTGACTTGAAGGAGTCATCGGGAGCTGCCAAAATTCCAAGCTTTTTTCTCTTTTTTAATACGAAAATTCGTTCTATTTTAATGCGAAAATTTTCTATCCCAAAATAAAGTTTTAATAAAATAGAGCAACGTGACCTACAACCCAAGAACGCAATTTTTTCCTTTTGCATTCAAAATCATGCACTTAAAATTCTTATCATCCTGCGAAAATATGGCGGTGGCGGCAATAAGCGGAAAATTTCGGTTTTTGGGTTTTCAAACTTAGGCCGATTCGGCCAGAAGGACGTAAGCTAAAGGATAAAACTTACGTAATCTGATTTCGAGGGAAGGGTTACTCTCCCTCATTGGAGTGTTAATAATGAAAGTTTTTGGGGCGCGATGAAATGGCAGCATCGTTTCTGAACGCGAAGGAAGTTCAGATTAAACCCTAACAGGAAGGCAGGAAAAGGCAAGTGGAGTAAAGTGCAAAGGAAGAGTGGAAAAGGAAGGCGAAAGAGAAGCCTTTTGAAAAAAAATTTTGCAGTCAATTAATTCCTTCCTGGAATCGTCAAGCAAGAACGTGAATCGGTTATGGAACTCCAATTTTGTTTCTCTTAATGAGAAGAATATTTTTTAAATTTTATACGAAAATGGTTTTCCAGTTAATTTAAAATAGTGTTGAAATATTTCACTGGAATAGTTGATTAAAAACTAAATTGAAAACTGCGGCGAAGACGGAGCTTTATTATCTCTTTCAAAATGAGAATGCCGATCAGAATTTGAGCATTCTTGTACAAGAAAGCCTCGAAAAGCACAATGAATCTTCGCCTTTCCAAACAAATGCCTGATTTTTAAATCAGCGAAAGATTTTCTCTCGTCGCTATGCTCAAACATATGGGAACGGGAAAACGTTTTTGGATCCTCCGGAGGGTAAACTTTAAAGCGCTTCACGAGTCAAGTGCAAGTCAATGGGCCTTAAGGTCGATGCTCGAGAACGGATTTCTCAAATGGAAAGCGTGAAAAGTGGGTTTCCGGGCCGTTCTTGAACGACTGAGGGAAGCTCATTCCGTTGAACATTCCAGAAAAGGTGCGCAGTGTGAAAACCTCTGCCCGGGAAAAGTCCTCGTCAAGTGCTACTTGCATCAGTTGAAATAACATTGTGGAAAGGAAAAGGAAAGGGCGGTGAAAGTTATCGAAAGGTTTTTGAGTGAGAAAAAAGGGGAAAAGAGAAGTTGTTCCCCCGTTTCTTCCCTGTAGTTTTCGTCTGGGTTTTGCATTTGTCAAGAGGAAAATGGATGCCAGTCGACTTCACCTAAATTTAACGTGAATGTCTTTATGTAAATAAGGAGCGAAGGAAAACTTTTCTTATTTATTATTCTTTCCTTTCCGCAGAAAGAAGCTTCGAAAGCGTCGAAGTGCTTCTTTGTTTCATGGTCACTGCTTACTTGGAATGCCCTCTGGGATGTTCATATAACTGAAAATGGCTTACTAATTAGTTTCTGGAAATCATTTAGGGGGATACTCACTAACGGTCTTGAAATAGGGAGGAATTGTGTGCTTTAAAAACATAAAAGGGATATCTCGGGAAAAGTCGGTGGTTAAGAAAAGGGGTAAACGGGGTTAGGGGTTTCCATCTCTGCTGTTTTCTTCGGGGTAAGTTTTTCAGGAAATAATAAATAGCGCCTTCACTTCTCGGATCTTCTGTCTGCTTTCATCATTTCTTCCGCTGCAGAGCACTCGGATTGACTCGACATTGTGTTTGATTTCAGATGAAACCTGCAGATCGGACGAGTTTACATGTGCCAACGGGAAATGCATTCAGCAGCGGTGGGTTTGCGACAGGGATGACGATTGCGGGGACGGTTCCGACGAAGCGAATTGTCCGGCAACCTGCGCCCCCAAAACTGAGTTTGCATGTTCCGAGAAGTACTGCATCGCTGCGAAGTGGAGATGCGATGGGGATTTTGACTGCCCCGACGGAAACGACGAGAAGGTATTTTCCTGATTTTCATTTAGAAAACTCAGTTATCCTCGGGGAAGTAGAAACGAAGGAAGGAAAAGATGTCGGGCGCCCGGCGGACTGCGTGGCACACAGCCACTTTCCCTATTGATTCTGGAACTAGAAGTGGGTATGAAAAGGCTGACAAAAACCTTTTCTCACTTTTCTTTTGTTCCCCAAGTAGAAATTAGAAAGCGGATCTTCCGAACTGCTAAATTCAATGGTTTCTTAAAAATACAATTTGCAAAAATTTTCAGAATTTGCCATTTAGAAGGTTAATCTTACCCTGATTAAATTAAGCGGGTTTTCATGCAAAAAAATTAATTCCGAGAGACCCCACAGGCAGTCAAAATTCCCCCGAAACCAATTCAATTTCTATATATTTCGAAACGCATCATCATTTTCTGGCAAATTCATGGCAACCCCATAATTGAATAAAATTCAAAATCCCTTCTCCTCCTCTGGTTTCGTTCTTAACTTCGACACTTCCTAAATCTGTGCTAAAATTTCTCCAGAAACTCCGCTCTCATTGAATCAAACTTATTAAAAACCGTTTTGCGTTGCTTGAGCATTAATTGTGTACATTCAGTGTTTTGTTCGAAGAAGCACTTCCCTCCGCAACCCTATGGTTCCCTTCGCGCCCTCTCTTTCCCCTTTCTCTCTCTCTCTCTCTGCAATTTTCATTCCCCCTTTCTCGTGCCTCTGTTTTTGGTCCATTGAGATTATGAAGTCTCTGGAATTTTTATATCTTTCCTAATAAAAGAGACTCAACTAACGTGAAAGATAATTAAGACGTGCGGATGTGTGAATTCTGTGGATTCAACCTGAAAAATTACTCTTCGGTTGGGAAGAGAAGGATGAATTCTGTCTTAAAAAAGAAGGAAAATCCCCGATGTGGTTAAAGGGATCTTTTATTCCGGGTCGTCATAAGGAAATTTTTCAGTTGGTGTAAACACGTACACCATTAAGGAGACCAAAAGTAAATGTGATAAATCGGAATTTATTTAGATTCCGGAAAATTGAGTATACAGTTTTCCCAATTTTCTGGGAAAGCCTTAGTTTAAATCCACGGAACACTTTTCCTGATGAATTTGTTTTTGTGCAATCATTCGTTTTTGGGTAAAAGACACTGACTCTGAGGTCACGTGAGAAATTGCTTTTGGTTCGGTGATCGAATTTCTAAATGCAAAAGAATCGACTTCGCATAGAATTACTTAAGTCGGGAAGATAAATAACCCTTCCAACCCTAATTCCAAGACAAAAACCTCCGTTGGGGTTGACAAGTGAGAGGGCTGACGGATCGGAGTTTAGCTAAGTCGGAGAACGTCGGAAGGACGAAAGTGTACAACAGCTGCCAGCTGAAGGGAGACACGCTTTTCGACGCTTACGGAAGCGTAACATTGAGAAACAAAAGTTTGCATTTGTTCACTAGCGGAAGTGGGAGTTTCCGACTAAAAACGTAATTTGTAAATTTGAACCAAAGCAAACCTGTTGTGGCCACTTGGAGTTTTTCACGAAACTCATTCGGGACTGAGATGTATAAACATCGAGGGCCCGTTGCCGAAAGGTCAAAGGCGAAGAACGCTTCTCCAAAAAGGGCGCTTGAGAACTTTTGCAGGCTTTTTCCAGTAAAAATGAATGTCGTTATTTTGATAAAATGATTTTTTAATTTAACGAATAACAAAACTAATGATTCAGTGGCACATTATATTGAAGTTTTCATATAATGACATAAATTAAATTTCGTGCTGAATAATAATTTATTTAAAGCGGATGGTTTTGGGATTTACATTTAGGGATTTCTCCTTGGAAAACTTCATCAACAGAAGTTTTCAACCTCTCACTTGATGTTCCTTTATGTACGCGTCACCATTTGCGCCTCGAGTAATGTCAGTTTCCGGCTTTTCAGGACTGCCCCGAAACGGTGAAACCCACCAGTCGCTGTGCACCCAGAGAATTCGAATGCCAGGATCACCTCTCCTGTATACACCAGTCGTGGGTGTGCGACGGGGACAGCGACTGTGCCGACCGCTCCGACGAAAACATCACCATGTGCAAGAACATCACCTGCAGGGCTGACCAGTTCCAGTGCAAGGACAGGACCTGCATACCGGGGCATTTGGTCTGCTCCGGGACGTTTGAATGCGCCGATAAAAGCGACGAGGAGGATTGTGGTGAGTGGGTCGAATGGAAGCTCCGTTTTGGGAAATGTAAATAGGAGCTTTGAATCGTTTTGAGGGTCGACTTTTAACATTGGAATTACCTAAATCTTTCTTATCGGGTATTGCTGAATCCTCTTTGATCTTTTCTTTCCACTTCGGGCTTTTCCTTTCTTTCGGCATCCATTATACTTCCTAACTCCGTCTCAGAAAACGTTATGTGATATTTCAACACCCTTTGGATGTTTCACTTATAAAAAAATAGTTAATTCAAAAATTTTTCCAGAGATTCGTCTCAAGGAATGATTCAAAAGTTTTGCTTTTTCCGTGATAAGTAAAGTGCGGCAATGAGCTTTGTATTTGGCTAAAAAAAAAAAAGAGAATTCTTCGTTCTTTTAGTTTCCCTCAACAACGGCCGAAATTAAAATTTGAATAATTAATTGCCATCGCGCTTTTAACGAACCGATTTTAATTCCCGCTGTTGTTTTCTTCGAGAGCATAAATTAGCTTTCCGGGTTGAAAAATTGCGGCGCCGTTTTTTTCTTACAGAAACGCCAAAACCAAAATGCGACCCCAAAACCCAGTTCGACTGCGGCGGAGGAATTTGCATTCCCCTCGAACAAGTCTGTGATAAAAAAATGGATTGTCCCAAATGGGAGGACGAGCCAGGCGATACCTGCGGCAAAAACGAGTGCTCCGTGAACAACGGGGGGTGTTCCCAGCTGTGCACGGACACCCCCGGCTCCTACTACTGCCACTGTCACGAGGGATATCGACTCTCAGACAACAAGACCTGCGTCGGTGAGTGGCATGTTATCTTCCGTTCAATTTCTCTTATTTCGCTAATTAATTAAATAGGCGAGCTAATTAATTTTGGAGTTGATGGGAAGCAAACAAAAGGAAGGGGGGGAGAAACTTATTGAAATGGAAAACGGCGGATGGTTTTAGAGAAAGAAAGGGGGCGCCCTAATTTATGAATTCCAAAGAGAGTTTTCTCAACTAATGGATTCGAATAACTTTTCCCAAAAAAAGAGAGAGGAGGAAGGAAAGGAAAGAAAGCGAGGGAATACGAAGGTTAATCGGAACTTAGCATCACTCGACAGTATTAGAAGTGCTTCCCATGATGAAACAATGGCGTCGAAGGAGAACGGGGCTACGTGGACTGTAATTAACCGAACTGACAAGTAGGAAAATTAGTGCGTTCGCAGGAAATTCCGCGTCCTAATATTTTTCTCTCCCGTTTTAATAAGCAGCGCCTTCGAGTGAGAGTGCGTCCCAGATAATTCATCCTAATGAGCGCAGTTGTCACGCTGCAGCAGTTTTTGTTCGCGCTTCGATTCAGAAAAACCATTTCAAAATCCGTTCGTTTAATCCTGCCATTCGAGTTTTTTGTTAAAGCGTGTGGATTTATGCTTTCAGACGTAAATGAGTGCGAAATCCCGGGGACCTGCTCCCAGATTTGCATAAATGAAGTCGGCGGTTTCAAATGTCAGTGCGCGGAAGGTTACCTCAAAGACCCTCGAAATTACACCCGTTGTAAAGCCGTCGAGGGCCACGCCTCTTTGCTCTTCGCAAGGAAACACGATATCCGGAAAATATCCCTCGATCACCACGAAATGACAGCCATTGTTAACGACACCAAGTCAGCGACCGCCCTGGACTTCGTCTTTCGCACGGGAATGATATTCTGGAGCGATGTCTCCGACCATAAGATTTACAAGTAAGGTTTTCCTATGTCAGCACAGTGTTCAGTCACAGCGCGAAATTTGATCTGTCACCTGCAAATGGTGCAGCGGATGTTCCGCCGTGATTGTTAGTTAAATTTATCACTCCGAGTGCAAATGAGAAAAAAATAGGGAGAAAATTTATCATTATCTTTTACTGACTTATTTCAGAGCGCCCATCGACGAAGGCAATGAAAGAAAAGTTGTCATAAAAAACGGTTTAACAACAGCTGACGGATTGGCAGTCGATTGGATCTATAATCACATCTACTGGACGGACACCGGTAAAAACACGATAGAATTGGCCAGTTACGAGGGCAACATGAGGAAGACTTTGATAAGAGATGATCTTGAAGAACCGAGGGCCGTGGCTCTCAATCCTCTGGACGGGTACGAATCTTGTGCAAATTGTATTTTCTCAAAACCTGGCTGCATAATCTTGGATACTTGCAGGTGGATGTACTGGACGGATTGGGGCAGTGAGCCCAAAATCGAACGGGCGGGTATGGACGGCTCCCATCGGCAAGTGATTGTCTCCTACGATATAAAATGGCCCAATGGGCTCACTCTCGACCTCGTCTTGAAGAAGATTTACTGGGCCGATGCTAAACTAAACACGATCTCCTCCTGCAATTACGACGGGACGAATCGACGCATTGTATTGTTCTCTCAAGAGTTTCTCCGTCATCCTTTCTCCATCACGACGTTCGAAGATTGGGTCTACTGGACCGACTGGGATAAACAGGCTGTGTACAAGGCAAATAAGTTCACCGGGAAGGACGTGGCTGCCGTCACAGCTACCCACATGGTAAGGGTTCTTAAAGAGTAGTAATTCCAATTAGAAGGGGAGTGTTTAATGCCGGGGATATTTCTTCCTGCAGTTACAGAACCCAATGGTGATTCACGTGTACCATCCATATCGGCAGCCGGATGGGGAGAACCATTGCCAGGCCGTGAATGGCCACTGCTCGCACTTGTGTCTGCCGGCGCCGCAGATAAACGGACGATCGCCTAAGATTTCCTGCGCGTGTCCGGACGGATTGCGGCTGATGAGTGACGAGCTGATGTGCGTGGAAGATGGTGAGTACGGGTGGTGCATCCTCCCAGGCGTTGGATGCCTTTGTAAGAAGTTTCAGAGATCAGGACCGGAATCCGCGAGTGTAAGTTTGTTGAATGCGTTCAGACTGTCATCAGATCATTTTGTTTGTTTGATGCGCTTTGGTTTATGTATTAGATGTGATGAAAGCTTTGTCGGTGTTGTCTTGAAAGCTGATTTAGGTGTGTGAATGTTGCATTGTCTGTGGGAATTGAGTTAAAATTGTGTATTTTGGAAACGATGGTTTATCAAGAAACGCAGAATACTGTTTCAACACCCATAGGTTACTCCTCAAAATTGGGAATATGTTTGCAGGAATGTTCCACAAAATTTTTTTAAATGGCCCTTTTAAACTGAATTTTGAAGCGTTTAAGTTTGGAATGATTGTTTAAAAAAAGCATAAATTAGAGGGCATTAATAGGGATGAACAATCTTCGAAAAAAAGTAAACTACACTTATTCTCCCAGAAAATGGTCATTTAACTCGAAACGGGACAATAACTGCGTTCAGGGCTGCGATTTTGGGGCTCCTTATACAGTAGCTTATTTGAACTGCGAGTCGTGCTTGTTGGGTTTAATTTTGTATGTGCTTTGAATTGTGTTTTCTTCGTTTTTAAGTTAAGCTCTGGGATTTTTTATTTATTATTTTTAGTCACGACCACGTCGACGACGCCGATGACGTTATGGGAAGACGTCAGCTATCTCGACCGTGACGTTCACGTTCATGACGGTTATGTTCCTAATTTTAATTCAATACGTGAGTACCCTCTCTTCCTCTTCTCGCACTTCTTCTTCCTTTCTTATTAATTATAACTTCTTATCCTGTTTTCGCCGGAGGGAGACTTATGTTTCCTGTGAATATCCGGATTGAATTCAAAATTCCTCCCCGTCAGAAGTTTTCCGTTTTTCAAGGTTTTCTTTTGTATTGTCCATCATCTCTGCAACTCTCACCGGTAATTTTAGACTTTACTTCACCGAGGAAACCGAAGACGTTCAAAATCCTCCCCTTTACAAAAAAAAAGGTCGAGGTTTTCGGCCTAATTTCCACATTTCCACTCTCACCCTCTTACGTAATGACATGAGTATGATTTATTGTAGCAAATAAAACGAGCGGAAGGGACATCAGATGGCATTGCATGAAATTGTTTTCACGCTCATAAATTATTATTCATTGATGCATGCATTTCATGTCATTTTTCAGCTTCATTTCAAGAAGATGATAAAATCAATGAAACCTACCCCAACTGGGACGCGCATCCAGGTACGAACCTTCATTTAGCTTTTCTTATCGGACCCGATCCGATGTTGGCCGCCCTTTTCATTACTAATTTTTTTTTATTCGCTTTGTTTGTGTCGGGGGATGTTTTTTTTATGAATAACAACGGGGTGGCTTTTTTCGCCGGTTGGAATTTCAGGTTTTCAAATGTGAACTCACATTATGTTTTGAAATGTTTTAACGATTTCCGGATTTGAAGAAAAATTGGAAAAATAAAACGAAAAAATGTTTTCAAGAAAAAAATTGGAAAAACAAATGAAAACAAAGATTTTTTTATTATCAAAAGAACTTGAAGGACAATAAACTGTCTCCCGCACTAATAAAGGAGATTGGAGGAAGAAGAATGGAAAAGAAATCAAAATGAAAGGCGGATCGATGAATTGGTGAAAAAGAAAACAAGAGCGCAAGCAAACTTTTCAACCACGTTTGAGTCTTAATCAGTAGGAAATATAATTCATAACATTTTTCGTTTTGATATTCTATGAATTATTACATAATTATGGCGAACTTTTCGTTAAATAAATACGTAAAATTAATTTTTTTATTTATTTTCAGCTGGTGGATTTGTTAGTAACAAAAGCCGAGACGGTATTTTCGGTACCAAAGAAGCAGACACGGGAATGGTGGCCGGCATAACCATTGCTGTTATTATAATTATTATTATTTTAATTTTTGCACCTGTGGTAAGTTTTTGAAGCGGTTCGATTGTTTGATATTATGAGATTTTGAAAGGATTTGGATTTAGAAAAAAAAATATGTTCCTCTCTGATGGTGTTTTCACATTTCAGGTTGCATTCGTTGTCTATCGACACTATCTGCATCGAAACATGAGAAGCATGAATTTCGACAATCCGGTTTACAGGAAGACAACGGAAGAACAATTCACGATAGAAAAAAATCCTTACCAACCTCAACGAATTTATCCCAGTGCGTTAGCCGAAGAGGTAAAAATTCCACTTGCTACTTGCGACAAATACTAGAGGAGTTTGCTTATTCCAACGTCCGACGTGTTTTCTCTGTTCTTTATGTTTGCACTTCAGTTATCTTTTGTCATTATTTAACACAGTGATGCCCAACCTATGGCCCGCGGGGCACATCCGGCCCGTGAAGGTGTTGAATGTGGCCCGTTCTTTTATTCCTATATTCACATACGTATTTGGTGATTTCGGTCCATTTTTATTTTTAAATAAAGGGTTATTCTAATATTAGAATAACTTCGATTTTAAATTCTTTCTTACATTTCGGAAAAATTTTAAATTTACACTTACTTTTTCGAATCTATTCGGCAATATAAGTCAAAAGGACTGCTTGCATAAAAACGTAAAAAGGGTAAAGCCGGAAAAAAGAGGCAAAGGCAATAGTCGTGAGAGCAGGAACTTAGAGAAAAGAAGAAAGAGAAAAGGAGAAAATGAGAAGAAAGAGAAATGGAGAGAAAGAGAAAAAGGGAAAATGATAAAAAGATAAAAGGGGAAAATGAGAAGAAAGAGAAAAGGAGAAAAGAGAAAAAGGGAAAATGAGAAGAGAGTAAAAACTAATTTTAAAAATCCATATTTTGTTGTGGCCCGTGAAATTACACCAAACTCAACTTTGGCCGCACATTATCAAAAGTTGGGCATCACTGGTTTAACACATCGAGACGGTGCCGCCTATTGTAGAGTACTATGACAAACATTTATGTTGTTGTTTTGATCAGGTTCGAGTGAACCTGAGTTCTTAATCTTTAAAAATATGTTATTAAATGCGGCCCCGTCTTCGAATTTCTCATCATCTGTTCTTGTTCTCTTTTCTGTGATTAATTTGCTGAGCAGTGTTTGGTGTCATGGGATCGTCTAAAACTAATCGAGTGCCTCCTAAATCCTCTGGGTTCATTTTAAGGATCCAAAAAAAGAATCCGCTTTCGGTGGCCCAAAAGAAAGGCTTTCATTGTTCTAATGAGCTTATTCTTTCGGAGCTTTTCCAAAAGAATGAAGTTCTAACTGCTGTAACTTTCCGGAGGAATGTTTATCATACATAAAATCAAAAATGGCCACATGAGAGAAGATAAAAAGAATTGGTTTCTTTCTCATTTTATACTGTCTCGCTTTTAATATTCTAACTTATTGTACTAATAACTATCTTTCATACTGTACTTATATTTGTTACTAATTGGGTCAATCACTGAATGAGAACAAAATTTATTTGCTTACGAAGCAGAAGAAAGGTAATTTCGTTGTAGAGATTTGACGTCATTTTCTCATTCTGTCATTTCATAATAATCACCGTCCGGTGTTTGAACCAAAGAAAAGGAAAGTGGTGATTTGGAGAGTTGGTGAAGCAGTTTTACAATCTCTGTAATTTTATGTAGATATTTTAGTCAGAATATTGCACTTTATGTTTGGGGTAAAGAGAAATAAAAAACAGTACAGAAAAGTACAGAAGAATAAACACCGGACGGGACTCATTGGTTTAACTTTCTGTATTATTAATACAGTCTGTCTTTTTGTATTGTCTGTAGGTCTTCACTCACTTTCTCACAAAAACATCCACAGTTTTTCCGGAGTGTTGCCCCAAGTGAGTTCTGATGATATGATGACGTCAGTTTAATCTTTCTGCTTTTTTTCTGCTTGCAGGCACAAGAACCTCTCACAAGACCAGGTACAAATGAATATGTATAATGTCCGAATTGACAAAATAATTTTTTTATACACGTTTCGGGTCAGTGCCATGACGTTGCTAAAGTTAATTAAGTTAACTTGATTGTTGTTTTTTAATTTAAAAAAAAAAAGAGAAAAAAAGAAAAGAAAAGTTCATATCTTAAGGAGAAAAATTGGAGAAGAAAGAGGAAAGCGAAAGGAGTCGTCGTCGCTGACGAGATCTTTCAACGAATGGTCGTTGTTCGAACGAGGACGGGTTAAAGTGGTTACAGAGTGAATAAGCTCAGCTTGTTAAGGAAATTTTTTACATTTTTGCTTTTGAAAATGAGGCGAGTGGGTAGCACAAGCAGGAAAATCTAACTATAGTTGACCACTTTCTAAAAAAAATAGCATAATCGGAATTCAATGTTTCCACTAACTGTTACTTAAATATAACACTTTGATGTCTTCCTGCTTTGGCTGCCTAACATCGCCCACACAAATTAATTTACTTAAATGGCAGAATTTCATGATTCTCATTTCAAACACGTCACAGAAGAGTAAAAATTAAGTACGTTTTTAGTATAATTTTCGAAAATAACGTTTGGCGGAATAATCTGTAACTTAATTCATTAGTTTCATTACCGGCATTCTCTCGACTAAGAAATAATTTAGGGAAAATTAATTATTTGTAAATGTCGTTTGTACAAAAAATTAATTGATTTTTGTACATAATTACTGTGGTTAGAAAAGAAAAAAAAGAAATTTTTTTACTGTTGAGCTTTGTGATTTTTATTTTTTAGGGTAAAAGAGAATGATTTTTCTTATTTTTAATTAATAATTAAGATCTGAACGGCTCTTTAAACAAATACCGAACGTTGAGGCGTTTAATTGGAAAACTTATGACGTCGCACTAATGAAGAATTAAATTCTGTTGCTGATAAGGTACATTCCAAACAGACATTTTTGGGAAATGTAATAAGTTGTTATTTTATAAAAGGGACAACTTGAACGCACTGAGATGAGATTAAAAGAAGTGAATGCATGAAATGCTGAACGTTTTGAAAATCTTTTTTTTATTTTGTAAATAAAAAGTTATAAAATGTAAATATTTTGTAAAGAAAAAAAAATAATAATTAAATGTGAAAGCTTTTTATATTCCCTTTTGAAAATAAATTATTAATATATTATCGCTGATTAACGGGATCTTGGAAAACTCGTGCCAGACTTTGGCCAAAAAAAAGCAAAAAAAAAATCATGAAATTTTGCGGAAAACACTATTTAAGCACTGATCGCAACTTAAATGTGCCAAATGTTCTGCCAAAATGTGTACTGCTCAAGGACTGTTTTAAAAGTTTATTTTATTTTTTATTTTATTAGTTGAGGGTTTTTAATTTATGAAATTTAGCAAAACGAACTGTACTTTGTATTTTAATTAGGCCAAATTTTTATTTTAGAATGTTTGACTAATTTTTAATACCCGTTTTGGCCACAGGAAACTTTTCTGAAGCGAAATATTGGATCGCTGAGAGAATCATTTCGCCTCTTTTGGCTCAAAATTAGCACGTGAGATGCAAAACTGCACCATGACAATGAGCCAAATGAGTGTGGAACTGTTCAAAAGTTTCCTTTGGCCGAGTCAATCGCGTCCAGACTCTGTTCTCCCTTTCCGAATCCGAAAAAGGAGACTCGTCGATGAGGCATCAACCTCAAAGATGGCGTTCTCTGTTTGTTTTTTGAGGGAGTATCGAAGGTAAAATTGTACAAAACTTTTATACCTGTTTGTCACAGCTAGTCGTACCATTGAAAATTGTTATTTTAGTTTTTTAAGTGTTTTTTACGATGTAACGGGCTCATGGTAAAGTTCTTTTGCATTGTTCTTCCCCCTCAGAGTTGGAAGAATTGTATAAAAGGCTGCCGATTTTATTTTTTTTTATTATTTTGTTTTTATAATTATAAGTTATGTTTTCTAATTTGTGTTTTGTTGATTTTCAGTTTTGTAGAATTCTTTTGCTCGAAATAACCTTTAAAATGAAATATCATTGCGACTTCCAATTAATATAGGGAATGAGTATGGATAGATTCCCAAAACCTTCTGTTGTTGTGTGAGGGAAAGTTTTGCATTCCATTTTAGAAAAGACGAATGGTGATAATGAGTTTGATGTTTCAAAATAGAATTGTTGGTGGAAACTGTTATTTTGAGTAGAGAAGTACAAAAAAGCTCAAATTTCAGAGTGTTGTAATCCTCGTGTACTCTCTACAATATATAATGTCTCTAATCCGTAATGAAGTTATTTCCTTTGATAATTAATTGTCTTTTCAAAGTACAACAAAGCAAAGCGAGCAAAAATGGATAAATCCCCGACTGTAAAACAACACAACCACAGACACTATACTGAAGTGATTTCTTATACTCTGTGGTGCTGACAAGGGTCGTAACGGCGAATTGTTATTATGGGAGTGAAGGTGGCGGGTTGGTGTCCATCCATTTTTTCCTGAATTATCTTAACTCGAATCTCATTTGAAAACGTGAGAGGGAGAAATGAAAAAAGCCGTCCATTATTTAAAAAATTTTAATTTAACGGTGTTTAATTCTCGAGGTTACCGTCCGTCTTAAGAAGATAATTTTGTTTTTAACGATGCAAACGGACTTACCTAATTATAAATGTTTTCGTCTCTCTCCAGTTTTCATATATATTAGGAGTGTGACTGTTGGTGCAGTCTTTAATTCAAAAGTGGCGGTTTTCCTCTTCGGAAGAAGTTTTGGTGGTGGACAGACTTTGAAGGCTGTGAGAGCGAACTATTATCACCTTCAGTTTTCTAATTGATTTAATTTCCGTAAATATCCATCACACTTTACCTTTGTTTTGTCGTTACCCATTTGGATGGTTTAAATTCAAATGTCGCCGCCGTGCAAAGGTTTTGAAGGGGAAAAGTGTCGCATCGTTTTAATACGTTAATTTCAGATTATTGCGATCGATTGCAACTAAAAACAGTGCTTCTCAACCCTTTACGTACTTACCTTCCCTACAATAATAATTTATTAATCTACAAAAATATTTAATAATTTTTAATTTCAACAATTCAGTTTTTGCTGATTTTTCGATTTGCATCCCCCCACATGTTACGAATTTCTCCCTTATAACAAATGGAAAGCTTAAAGAGTAGTGTTTAAAAAAGAAAAATAAGCAAAAGCAGCGGATGTTTGAAATGGAAGTGTACAGCCGAGCGAAGAATCCAAACAGCAGAGTAAGGGTGTGATTAGCAAAATGAGCAAAAGCAGACCTCGAAAAGAGGAAAAAGGGGAGATCGTTATTAAAAAGCAAAGACGTCCACAAAAGAATGAATGTTGAGTAAATAATGAGCAGTAAACTTTTGAAAAAGAGGGAACTGCAGAGACTGTAAAAACATCCTAAGGCTCAAAGGGTGCGGTTTACTGCATGGGAAATAAAACAAAATTCCCCTTCAAAACATATAAAGTTCATCGGTATAAATTTATTTTTTTACACTGTTCAAATTTATAATTTCCAGTTCCGATTTATATATATACTTTACCATTAATGAAATTCATAAAAGTGTGGATAGCCCGTAAAGAAAGTTTAGAAAAATTATAAAAAAATTGTTTATACTGTTTAAAATTTAATTTTTAGTTAATTAAAAAAAAATTATAGTAGATTAATATAAACAAATTGTAAAAAGATGACTTAATATAAATTACAAATAGACTGCAATTTTTCATACTCTTTATAATCCTAATCTCCATTTTACTCTCATAAAATTGTTTATATCATATAGTAATTATTTTTATATTTTTTAGTCCGGTCGGAATTATGCACACACGTTTCTTTAACGGTTTCATTACCTCTTAATTAGTATGTTTTCCTGATCTCCATTCGTTATTCGTGGAGAATTTTTTTAATATTTTTGTGATTTGAAAGTGAAACTTTCACCGCTAGATGGCATTCCTTTGCACGTTTCGTTAAAATGTATTTTATTTCTTTTATTGTAATTTTTGGTTTTTACAGAATTGATTTCATTGTAATTTCTTTAGTTTTATCTTTTTCTGGCAGAAGTTTTATTAGAGGTTTGTAGATTGGATTTAGAATTATTTAGAAATTAGTGGAGATTTTCACTGAGTGATTTTATAATCGGAAATCCGAGAAGCTTTTGGGATAAGCGATCTGCTTACAATTCTAAACCGGTCCGCTCGTTGTCTCGAATTAAAATATAGATAAATTAACCCCTTCGGGCGATTCAACCCCTGAGTTTCGTCCGTGCCATGGTCCAAACCACGTTTCTATGAACGACAGAAAAACCCTCCGGCGCTCGCTGATAAAAACACCTTCTAAGAATTTCAATCGGTGAATAATTGAAGCTTTTGTCGCTTTCTCCCTTTTCCGTGTAAAGACTAACTCTTGGAAATAATTTCTCAAATGGAAAACCACCTGAAAAAATATGGATAAATTACATAAATTAGAAAACATCATTTGCCTCCCTCGTATTTCTTTCGGATAGACTTTATCAACGACTTACAGGTGCTTCTTCTGACCTTTTCAGCAGACATTTATACTTTTTACCCTTCGGTTTTGTTTTATAAAAAAAAGAAAAAACCTTTCCACAGACTTCACTGTGATGTAAGGGGAATAAAAAAATCCAAACTAAATCTGAAACTATAAATATAAAACGTTAAGTTCGGTTCTTTCGAATTGTCAGCGAAATTTGGATTTGAAAACAACTTTTTGAAACACATTTATATTTGAAAAATTCGGTTTGAATGATTTACCTCCAATAATTTTTCCCTGAAAGACACTCTGGAAATGATTTATTTAACCACGAACGTCTTTGTTGTAATTTTTTATGTAACTTCTGCTGAAATATTGTGTTGTAAATTTCTGAGATATAGTTTTTTTTTAGTGTGAAAGCATTAATACTTTGAATTATTCAAAGAGTGATTATTACAGAATAATTTACCCATTTCTTCTTCCCCGAAGTTTTAAGGGTTGTAAGATCACAACATCTGCAGGTTTTTTTCAGTGTGGAAAAACGTACTTAAATAATTAAAAATTTGATTTCCACAGACAGATAAGTATGCAGATAAATAAAAAATCAATTTACTGGTTGACATTTTATTGGAACTGTCTCAGAGCGGAGAAAGTTGAAAAGAAAAAAGTTCTTAACGGGAATTTGGCGGACGTTCAGACTATCAACTGCTTAACAGAACGTTTAATTCAATTTTGAGTTCCCTTTCCTCTGTCTCCATTTGCTCCTTTCCACTCTGTCTCCTCTCATTGTTACACATTAACAGTTCTGCGAGGATCAACTCGTCAAAATTGGAAATTTGGCGAAGTAAACCTGAGAGAATAAAAGGTTTTTCCATCCTCCTTTTCCGCGTGTCACCTTCTCTCTTTTGGTTACGCCCTGAGGCGTTCGCACTTCCAACAATAACAAGATAATAAATGTCTAAAATAAGTAAAATAGCCTCCAGCCGAATGTTTTTTATCATTTTCCATTAGTCAGAACTCAAATGGAACAAAACTGATTTGTGTGAGCCTTTTTTATCTTTTCCTTCCCCCTTTCCTTCTTGCATTTACCTGCCTCTTCCCTCATTCCCACCTTTTAACTTCCCTCACCCTTAAACATTATTAAACATTACACAACAGAGTGTTGTAATCCTCGTGTACTCTCTACAATATATAATGTCTCTAATCCGTAATGAAGTTATTTCCTTTGATAATTAATTGTCTTTTCAAAGTACAACAAAGCAAAGCGAGCAAAAATGGATAAATCCCCGACTGTAAAACAACACAACCACAGACACTATACTGAAGTGATTTCTTATACTCTGTGGTGCTGACAAGGGTCGTAACGGCGAATTGTTATTATGGGAGTGAAGGTGGAGGGTTAGTGTCCATCCATTTTTTCCTGAATTATCTTAACTCGAATCTCATTTGAAAACGTGAGAGGGAGAAATGAAAAAAGCCGTCCATTATTTAAAAAATTTTAATTTAACGGTGTTTAATTCTCGAGGTTACCGTCCGTCTTAAGAAGATAATTTTGTTTTTAACGATGCAAACGGACTTACCTAATTATAAATGTTTTCGTCTCTCTCCAGTTTTCATATATATTAGGAGTGTGACAGTTTTTAATTCAAAAGTGGCGGTTTTCCTCTTCGGAAGAAGTTTTGATGGTGGACAGACTTTGAAGGCTGTGAGAGCGAACTATTATCACCTTCAGTTTTCTAATCGATTTAATTTCCGTAAATATCCATCACAACTTTACCTTTGAATTTTGTCGTTAACCATTTGGATGGTTTAAATTCAAATGTCGCCGCCGTGCAAAGGTTTTGAAGGGGAAAAGTGTCGCATCGTTTTAATACGTTAATTTCAGATTATTGCGATCGATTGCAACTAAAAACAGTGCTTCTCAACCCTTTACGTACTTACCTTCCCTACAATAATAATTTATTAATCTACAAAAATATTTAATAATTTTTAATTTCAACAATTGAGTTTTTGCTGATTTTTCGATTTGCATCCCCCCACATGTTACGAATTTCTCCCTTATAACAAATGGAAAGCTTAAAAAGGAGTGTTTAAAAAAGAAAAATAAGCAAAAGCAGCGGATGTTTGAAATGGAAGTGTACAACCGAGCGAAGAATCCAAACAGCAGAGTAAGGGTGTGATTAGCAAAATGAGCAAAAGCAGACCTCGAAAAGATGAAAAAGGGGAGATCGTTATTAAAAAGCAAAGACGTCCACAAAAGAATGAATGTTGAGTAAATAATGAGCAGTAAACTTTTGAAAAAGAGGGAACTGCAGAGACTGTAAAAACATCCTAAGGCTCAAAGGGTGCGGTTTACTGCATGGGAAATAAAACAAAATTCCCCTTCAAAACATATAAAGTTCATCGGTATAAATTTATTTTTTTACACTGTTCAAATTTATAATTTCCAGTTCCGATTTATATATATACTTTACCATTAATGAAATTCATAAAAGTGTGGATAGCCCGTAAAGAAAGTTTAGAAAAATTATAAAAAAATTGTTTATACTGTTTAAAATTTAATTTTTAGTTAATTAAAAAAAAATTATAGTAGATTAATATAAACAAATTGTAAAAAGATGACTTAATATAAATTACAAATAGACTGCAATTTTTCATACACTTTATAATCCTAATCTCCATTTTACTCTCATAAAATTTTTATATTTTTTAGTCCGGTCGGAATTATGCACACACGTTTCTTTAACGGTTTCATTACCTCTTAATTAGTATGTTTTCCTGATCTCCATTCGTTTTCGTGGAGAATTTTTTAAATATTTTTGTGATTTGAAAATGAAACTTTCACCGCTAGATGGCATTCCTTTGCACGTTTCGTTAAAATATATTTTATTTCTTTTATTGTAATTTTTGGTTTTTACAGAATTGATTTCATTGTAATTTCTTTAGTTTTATCTTTTTCTAGCAGAAGTTTTATTAGAGGTTTGTAGATTGGATTTAGAATTATTTAGAAATTAGTGGAGATTTTCACTGAGTGATTTTATAATCGGAAATCCGAGAAGCTTTTGGGATAAGCGATCTGCTTACAATTCTAAACCGGTCCGCTCGTTGTCTCGAATTAAAATATAGATAAATTAACCCCTTCGGGCGATTCAACCCCTGAGTTTCGTCCGTGCCATGGTCCAAACCACGTTTCTATGAACGACAGAAAAACCCTCCGGCGCTCGCTGATAAAAACACCTTCTAAGAATTTCAATCGGTGAATAATTGAAGCTTTTGTCGCTTTCTCCCTTTTCCGTGTAAAGACTAACTCTTGGAAATAATTTCTCAAATGGAAAACCACCTGAAAAAATATGGATAAATTACATAAATTAGAAAACATCATTTGCCTCCCTCGTATTTCTTTCGGATAGACTTTATCAACGACTTACAGGTGCTTCTTCTGACCTTTTCAGCAGACATTTATACTTTTTACCCTTCGGTTTTGTTTTATAAAAAAAAGAAAAAACCTTTCCACAGACTTCACTGTGATGTAAGGGGAATAAAAAAATCCAAACTAAATCTGAAACTATAAATATAAAACGTTAAGTTCGGTTCTTTCGAATTGTCAGCGAAATTTGGATTTGAAAACAACTTTTTGAAACACATTTATATTTGAAAAATTCGGTTTGAATGATTTACCTCCAATAATTTTTCCCTGAAAGACACTCTGGAAATGATTTATTTAACCACGAACGTCTTTGTTGTAATTTTTTATGTAACTTCTGCTGAAATATTGTGTTGTAAATTTCTGAGATATAGTTTTTTTTTAGTGTGAAAGCATTAATACTTTGAATTATTCAAAGAGTGATTATTACAGAATAATTTACCCATTTCTTCTTCCCCGAAGTTTTAAGGGTTGTAAGATCACAACATCTGCAGGTTTTTTTCAGTGTGGAAAAACGTACTTAAATAATTAAAAATTTGATTTCCACAGACAGATAAGTATGCAGATAAATAAAAAATCAATTTACTGGTTGACATTTTATTGGAACTGTCTCAGAGCGGAGAAAGTTGAAAAGAAAAAAGTTCTTAACGGGAATTTGGCGGACGTTCAGACTATCAACTGCTTAACAGAACGTTTAATTCAATTTTGAGTTCCCTTTCCTCTGTCTCCATTTGCTCCTTTCCACTCTGTCTCCTCTCATTGTTACACATTAACAGTTCTGCGAGGATCAACTCGTCAAAATTGGAAATTTGGCGAAGTAAACCTGAGAGAATAAAAGGTTTTTCCATCCTCCTTTTCCGCGTGTCACCTTCTCTCTTTTGGTTACGCCCTGAGGCGTTCGCACTTCCAACAATAACAAGATAATAAATGTCTAAAATAAGTAAAATAGCCTCCAGCCGAATGTTTTTTATCATTTTCCATTAGTCAGAACTCAAATGGAACAAAACTGATTTGTGTGAGCCTTTTTTATCTTTTCCTTCCCCCTTTCCTTCTTGCATTTACCTGCCTCTTCCCTCATTCCCACCTTTTAACTTCCCTCACCCTTAAACATTATTTTATGCTTTCGCATTCACTGCTATTGTTTTCTCAGGTCTTTTTGCAGAGGAAGAAAGAATGAAAGATTTGGTTGCTTTAGTCGTCTTTGGCATTCATTGGAGCAGTGATGGCCAACTTTTGATAATGTGCGGGCCAAAGTTGAGTTTGGTGTAATTTCGCGGGCCACAACGTATAAGAAAATTAAATATGGATTTTTTAAATTAGTTTTTACTCTCTTCTCATTTTCCCTTTTTCTCTTTTTCTCTTTTCTCCTTTTCTCATTTCCTCCTCTTCTCTTTCCTCTCTTTCTTTTCATCATTTCCCCTTTTCCCTCTTTCTCTTTTTCTCATTTCCTCCTTTTCTCTTTCCTCATATTTTCTCCCTTTTTTCTTTTTCTCATTTTCTGATTTCTCCCCTTTTTTCTTTTACTCTTTTTATCTTTCTTCTCATTATTTCCTCGTTCTCTCTTTCCTCTCATTTTCTTATTTTCTCCTGTTTTCTTTCTTCTCCTTTTCTTCTTTTCTCCGTTCTGTCTCACGGCTATTGCCTTTGCCTCTTTTTTCCGGCTTTACCCTTTTTACATTTTTATGCAAACAGTCCTTTTGACTTATATCACCGAATGGATTCAAAAGCGTAAGCGTAAATTTAAAATTTTGCCGAAAGGTAAGAAAGAATTAGAATAACCCCTTATTTAAAAATTAAAATGGACTAAAATATAGGAATAAAAGAACGAGCCACATGCAACACCTTCATATGGCCCACGGCCCGTAGGTTGGCCATCACTGGAATATTAAAAAAAAAAATAAAGAGTTGCTAATCAACTTTTCGAAGTATATTTTATGTAAGAATTTATACATTATAAAAATGTGATTATTAGCTCATATTAGAATTTTTTATTCATATAAATATAAAGATTTATTTTTATTTATAGATTTATTTATTTATATAAATAAAACAATGCACTGATTGTGTCTAATAAAACAACAATTTCGAGCTCTGATTTTAATAGCTGTTGGAAGAAACAATGCCACATTTTTTAAAATAATTTTGATGTTATTTATTTATAAACTATTTGGAGTTTACTCTTTAACAGTTTTTTACTGATTTGAATCTTCTGTTTCATCCTTCTTTCCCTGCCAAATCCAGGCAGAGATTTAATTGATTACATCCCGTTTTTTGTGTTTTTCCAGTTTCATAATTATTTGAATGATTCCCATCGAAGCAATGAATTCATATCAATATTTTGATGTGAAAATGCGAAAGATCACAAAAAGGTTTCTGCCGGAGTAACTTAAAAAGGAATTTAATTTTTGGTGAAAGAGACGAAATAAATGTTAACGTCAAGCGAAGCTCACCAGAACTTAATTTTAGTAACAGGTTTATTAAATCAAGGGAGTTTCGCGTAGTTTACACTCCTCTTTCACCTTTCACCACCTACACAATTATGTTATCACCTTCTCTTTCTTTCATCTGCCTCCCACAATTTATCATTTTCATCAACTCCCCCTCTCTCTCTCTCTCTCTCCGGTCATTTCCTCTGTTATTCTCTCCCCGACAGAAACTTATATTTTATATCTTCTGCTGGAGAATTTCACAGAATCGAACCTCAAGTGAAGATGTGTTTTTACAAAATAAGTTTGCTCAGCTAAAAAGTTTAACTCTCTCAGGAGGAAACCGCATCCAAAGGTGGGAATTGAAACGAGTTTCCAACGAGGAAAGTGTGGTTTCAGAGAGAAGAAGATTCTGGCAGGAACAAAGCAGGTTTGGGGAAATGAGGGAAAGGAAAGAGGAAAAAGAAAGACAAGAAGAAGGTGAAAAGATGAATGAAATCCCAGAAGGAAAGCTCGGAAATGTCAGCGCAGAGCAGTCCCTTAAAGCGCAACTTTCTTTCCCTCTGTCGCCCCAAAGGGCACAACCGAATGGAATGTCTGCTTTTCCGAGAGTTTTCGGGCGAAAATCGAAAAGAGCGCTTTTTCGGCCATTAATTCGCTTTCATAAAAATGCTTTTGTATGCGATAACGCGACGGGTTAGTGTATGATTGATTGAACCCCTCCCCAACCCTTTGCCACATCAATCATTTAATTGGCTTTTTGTCTGCGCGTCACTCACCTTAATAAAGAATAATATACATTTGACTATTATGACAACTGACGGCGGCAATAAAATTATGTTTCGGACCTGAAAGTCTTTAGGTCGTCTGGCGGAGATTCTCATAATCTCAGCGAATGAGGATGAATTAGGAAAAGCGTTAAACAGAGGGGGAGAGACGGGAAATTGTTTTTTGTTAACAGAAAATAGGGAATTCGTTGTTTTTCTTCATCAATAATGCAACCTTCTTTATACCTCCGCGTTTATCTAACAGAATTTTATCGCTCAGATTATCGCTCCTAAAATGCTTAGACCTTTTTACTTCCCTAAAAATTCATTAAACAACCCTTTTCACTTTAAGCGCTTCCCTCATCAGAGCCTTCGGAAAATCCGAACAGTTTCCCATGCGAACTAAAACTGCAGCGATTGTCGCCACCTGAACAAATTGAAAAAAAAACAAAAAAATGTAACCCGGTATTTCTTGAGTTTCGCATTGCACTTAACTCAATTACTTCCGGCGGAAATGAAGCTCCGTGACAAGATGAGACTTTTTTTCTTCACTTCTATGGCTGCATGTCATTTGTGTGAAAGCTCTTTTTCGGGATCGACAGTGGACCATTAGAAAAAAGTTTCTTTTATCGTCAAAAATAAATTGTAAATTTAATTTACAAAGAAGATAAACTGAAGGAGTCATTTTTAAACTGTTTTATTTAACATGTCTTTGTGTCTGTCTGTCTGTTTTTCTGTCTGTCTGTGTTTTCTGTTTTTCTGTCTGTATGTTTTTCTGATTTTCGGTCTGTCTGTCTGTCTGTTTTTGTGTCTGTCTGTCTGCAAAGATCGAGATTCAAAATTTTGAGGAGAAATTTGACCCGTTTCCCTCGGACCGATTTCTTTCAAATTTTGCACACACTTTCGTTTTGATGGACAATTCAAATTTTTGCTTTGAAATAAAAAAAACACAGACTGAGTGCTTTTTAATTTTTCGTTTTATATTTTTAGTTTTCTATTTTTTTATATTCTTGTAGAAGTAAAACAAATAATAATATAAAACTAAGAATTAAAAAATAAAAAAAATTTAAAGAAATGTTTTTAAAGACCTTTTAAAGTTAAACGGTTGCATCACAAATTATTTTTTTAATTTTTAGTGCATTTGAAATAAAACCGTTTAACTTTAAAAATATTTTTAAAAAAATTTTTTTATTGTATCTTCAAAAAACGGCGGAGATAAAAAATACTTTAAGCAAATATTTTCCGCAAAAATTATACCAAAATCCATATTATATGTGCCTTTATAAACAAAAACAAATCATTTTTATTAAAATTACTGAAATTAGGAATAAAAATCATACTTAACTTAAAACTTACTTAAATAAATAACTTAATCATACTCAACTTAAAACTTAAAAAAATAACTCAACCAAAAAAACTTACATAAGAAGAATGAGCGTTTATTTCAAATTAGACTACAAATACTATTGTTTGAAGGGCAATATAATTCTTATTTTCATTTATAAAAAATCTGATGAGCGCTAATTTGACATTTTAACCTGCCCAATTGTATTTTCTTGCCCTGTAGATAACTTTCCGAAACACACTGTCAAAATTAAATAAATAAATAAAAAATTTCCGTTAATGAATACGTTTATTCCAAACGGCAACAATCAAAATTGCGTACACTTATTTTTTAACTACTACAGATATACTTCTCGACTTACAGATTGTGATTTGAGAGCGACATTTCCTCCCATAGGAAAAACAACGGCGAGCGGAGTCACAAAGAGGCGATTCCTTTAGCAAAAGAGGAGGAGCGCAATTGGTATGCAGCCGTAAGGACTTTAGGTTATCTTTCCGAACCATCCTCGGAGTACGTGACGGCCCATACCGAGCTAAAGGGCGAGAGGGAAGGGAGAGAAGAGGAGACTACGAGAGAATTCTGAGTATGCCAACAGATAATCTAATAAACGAGGATAGATTTTCCCTTTCCTCCATCTTTTAACAAGATATTTGTCTTTCTTGAAAAATCAGGTTTTGGTTTTTAGCGAACGACGTGTTTTACCCCCATTCTTTTAATTTCCGCCCTTCGGAGGGGAAACCGCGTCAACGGTTCTTTAAACTCAACCCTTCACCCCTACAATACCACCACGATCCGAACACATTTTCCACCGCCTGCGAAATCTTCCCGGCGTCAGCGCCTTCCGGAAAAGTGAACTGACAACTGCGAACCGCTAATAAACGAATTTGAGGAATTTCCAAAGGACTCAGCAATAGGGGAAGGAGCTTTCGTCCCGGAAAAAAATTCCGGGAGAAGAAAAAGAGAGAAATAATTTCTTCGGAGTGATTTGAAAGTCATTCGTCACGGTTTGACGATGAGCTCGAGGCCTCAGCCCTAAGCTCTCCTTTTCAACTTTCCACAGCCTTCTAGCCTTCGGTTTTTTCTCTTACAATCCTCTCGTTTTATAGTGTCAAAGAAGATCGTTTATCACATTTATGTCGACAAGTTTTTTTCTTTTTCTAAATGGCCGGAGTTATTATTTTTATCCACCCTTCGGCTGCTCCCCTTTCATTTTTTAAACTCGTCATCGGGAATTCGAAAAGAGTTACTCCCTTCTTTATTCCAACATGGACGCCCAACTCCAGGACGAATAAATATAAGAAACGACGGGGCATTTTCAAAGGAATTTGCGGAAACTAACGGCGTTTCGATGAAGAGTCGCTCTTTCGGAAGTTTCTAGAAAATTTATCTCCTCACAGCGAATTTAGTTTGGGTTTGTCTCTTTTTATTCTAACGGGATTTCGTCGCCGTTTTAATTTTCTTTTCCGGCCACCGGAGAGTGAAAAAAAGCAAATTCGTGGTTTGTCATTTGTTTCTCTTTTCGTTGGCTCTTTTTAATTTAAGACTCAAAAACCCTCAACACTTCTTTAATTAATTTAGTTTATGCTTTTGCAGTTTTCTCTTATTTTCGACTTCACACAAACTTAATTTCTTTACCCTTTTTTTTTGTTTCTTCTTTCGAAACTGCCTCTCAGTCAAAATATAATGCTTTTTTGTGCAAATGGAAGTGGTGGAGAGGAGAGGAGGGTAGAAACAGGTAAAAGAAAAGATGTGAAAAACCGATAATGGGCGAATTTTCCGAAGTCAAAGCTCTCGTCGCTTTCATCCGTAATAACTTTTGAGGGGTAAAACCAAATTTGAAATAATTTTAAATTCGAGACGCAAAACCCTCAAATTAAATTAACCGAAAGTAAAATCCTTATTGTGTGACAAAGCGTTTTTCCGGGCTCCAATAAGAGGATTCAATTATAATTAAGCAGCCGGCATGCACACTGCTTACGACAGAAGGGCAGGAAAGCTTAACATTTCCCAAACATTAATGTTTGAGTACACGGTGGCTTCGTGCATTGGCAGTAATCCGTTTATGGGAAACTTTGTTCTGACTTCTCGTTTTCTTCTGTGTATTTTTCTAATGCGTCTTCCCCGTTTGTTGTCCCCGATGAAGTGAAAGTCCAAAGGGGAAGAGTTTTGCTGCAGAAGCGAAGAGTGGAGAATTCATAAATCAAAATTGTGGCTGTGGTCAAGGTAGAAAATTTCCCAGAGGGCAGAAGAAGAATGGCGGGAAGGGGTGACTTTTAGGGTCCCACCCTGAAAATATTGAACATCTTGCAGACGTCTTCTCTTTCCTTTTCTTTCAGTTCGATATTCTATTTGTACACTATACTATCTAGAGGTGGTATTAACCCTTTACGGTCGTATAAAATTTGGGAATGGGTATCTATTGGTCGAAATTAACCCTTTCCGATTGTATAAAATTTGTGACTGGGTATCTATTGGTCGGAATTAATTCCTTTGGAAAGAGCAGGGATACATATACATAATATTCACTAATATTTAGTCATATTTTAACAAGAGAGAATCTCTAATTACTCCGAAAGACAATTTACAAAATATTCTTTGGAATTATACAATGTATACAACTTTTGTTTATATTAAATTTTATTATCTCCAATTGTATTGTTTAATTGAAATTGAGGAAAAGTTTAAACTGATATAGGAATGCATGCAGTATAAGATTCGTATATATTCGTGTAGTTCCTTGCTGTGGTGACTGAGAGTAGATATAACACCGCAAAGGGTTAAATTTTGTTATCTCCAATCGATGGAGCATTGTATTAGTTGATGAAAAGGTTTAACAGAAATTGAGGAAAAGTATAAACTGATATAGGAATGCATACAGTATAAGATTCGTATATATTCGTATAGTTCCTTGCTGTGGTGGCTGAGAGTACACATACAACCGGCAAGGGTTAAATCATTCGATGCTTAGTGGTCGTTGATAAACATTCAAAACTTTATTTTTTGTTTTTATGCGTCTTCTGCTGCGGACGTCTTCAGCATAATGTCGACGCTGACGAATATCAAAAGAGTACTTAATGAATTTTTGTCGAAAAACAGCAGAATATTTGAAAAGAATTATATTCAGAAAGATTGGAAAAGGGAGAAACGGGAGCGGAAAGGCCGGGTGTTAAACTAAAGGTCTCCTTCTAATTAAAATTACCTCTCAAAATTATAATGTTTACATTTTAAAGCAATTTAAACTTGTGAGAATATTTATCCGCATTATCCGGGTTCGAAGGATTGCGTCATAGAAAACAAAATGACCATTTTGGGGGTGAAAGCGAAAAGGGAAGCCTCTCTCCCCCTTTCGTTATCAGTTTCATCGTTCCTCCTCTCTTGACTTTTTCGTAGGTCTATTAGCCACTTTTTTGTTTAGGAAAAACAGAAAAATGTCCTTCTGGAGAAAAGAAATTTTATATTAAAAAAGCATTAAATTAGAAAATCCGGGCGCCATGCGACGTTGCCACGTTAACCGTTACATTTCCTGAATGTTAATGAATTCCCTTCTGGAAAGAGGGAGAGAAAGTTTTTCACGTTCCCTCAAAAATATAATAAATTCTATTAAACGGTTCGTGGCTAAGAAAGAAAAATGAATATTTAAGCGAAGCGGTGTTTCGGTGGCGAACGGCCAAAAGCGAAGAATCTCAGCGAAGAGAATGTGAGGACAGCGAAGCACAAAACATAATTGGTACCGTTTTCTTATTTAATTTCATGTGGAAATGAGAATTTGACGAGCAGAGAGTCCCCACAGTCATTATGTTTTATGAACTCTCCCCCGACACCCATACGGCTCTTGGGAATGCTGTCCGGGGGTGTCAGAGAAGAAAGGAAACCGGCAACATACTCCTTAAAAGCAGTTATTGCTGAAATTTAAGTGATACTTGAGGGGAAATAAGGTTTTGAATTTCTTCGCATAGTGGAGTAGACAATGGTCTTTCGTAATGGCTTACCGTCTTCTGCTGATGTTTTCATCTTTTGCGGGTGTATAGGACTGCAATTTTATCTTTCTCTTCTCTTTTCTTCAGGCGTAACCTCCTCCATTCGAAATGTTTTTTTGAATTCTCTACCGCTGAATTTGCTTTCATGATTAGTTCTTCTTCGTGGAGGAATATTCAAACAGGAGAAAACCGTGAATGAAGTAAGGAAAATTGAAAGTCAGGTAATTCTGGGAAATCTCGAAAGAAAATACCAATAATTTTTGAATCACCCTGTATTTCTCTCTCTTTAAATCAACGAACAATCTGCATGGAAGTGTCCAAATACACTCGTGCCCCCCTCGCTTTTTTGAAGAGCACCCCAACCCTTTTGTCGTCGCTGTTCAAAATGTTTACCCGATACAGTATATTAATTTTTTGTGTATGAGTACTCGATATCTGACGGCTAAAAAAGTACCCAACTTTTTATTCCTGTAAAATAAGCCGAATAAAAGGCCCGAAAGCAAATTCTCTTTTTCGCCATCAGACACTCATTAACCTCATTTAGATTTTTGAAGAAGCGAACAAATCAAAATGAAAACCACGTCATCGAAGAGAAGCAAAATCGCGCGGGTCTCTTATCTAAAAGCATTTTTACATAACCATCAGTCTTTTGCTTTATGTTCATATTAATATATATAATATAAAGTTACTCATTTTTATAATATTTAATTATTTACAATAGTTGTCGCATTTCAAATCGAATTGGCATGGTTTCCCTCAAAGCAATAGTTTTCCTCAATTTGGCACTCGAAGCAGAAGAAGATGTAAAAAGTGTGCGAGAGATTTTTTTGGCCGCAGAAATCAGAGGGGGATGATAAGTCGCTTTGATCTACAAGCGGGGATGGGGTGCTAGGGGAGCTTCAAACCCCTTTCCTTCGACTTCGCTAACATGTTTGCTTTTATTTTCCCTCTTTGCACTCCGTCAGGTTTTGGCCGCCTCCTCTCTTTTTAACATTTCCTTCGTTTATCATTTCCTTTACGTCTTATATTCTCTGTCACCGCTGACCGGTATTTCCCATTTCTTTTTCATTTCTCAGCGAACTGCTTTCGGTTTTATCTCCCTGCTTCATTTGGCATTTTATTATAAATAATTTCCATAATCTGCTCGTTTCATATGTTACGGTCAGCAGTTACTTTTGACTCCGATTTAAATCGATGGACGTAAAAGGCAAAAGGACGTCAGCAAAAACAATGGCGGTCATTCTAGAAAAACCAAATAAAAAGATTTTCTTTTTACTCGCAAGATATTTTCCTTTCAGCTTTTTCAATGAAAAGAGAAAAAAGGGTTTCGACGTTGAAAACACTAACCAAACCGGAAATTCCCCTTTGTAAGCTGATAATGATCTTAATCGAAGAGGGAGGCGGACATAAAAGAAACCGGAGGTCGAACGTGGCCCCTCAGGTTCGACACTTCCGGAAAAACTGCTCTCGAATAGGTACGAAACGGCGGAATCAAAAGTTTCATTTCTTCTCCGCCAACTCGCCCCCACTTGTTGGATTCCTTTTTCTCTCCTTTATTGCATTTTCCTTCGGAGAAATTCCATTAAGTTAATCCTCCTTCGAAAATAAAGCGCAAGTCGCCGAGTCCCGACCGCAGCAAACACATCCCGACCACCTCTCATCGTTGATAACCCAAAAACATTCTACACTGGAGTCCTCTCCTCTTTGTTCCCTCAGGACCTGAGAGAGAATTGAAGCACCGCCCGTAAGGGAATTGACAAATAGTTCATGATTGTTACGCGGCGTTTTTCTTTTCTCCCACTTTCCGCCTCATTTCCCGGAAAAACAACTCTGAGGCTTTATCTCGTTGGGATGACTATGTTGAGAAGAACCGCGAATGATAGAAGCAAAATCCAGTGAGTGGAAACCGCCTGACCTTGAGCTGCAAAAGAACATAGTTTTCTGTCAAAAGATATTCCGTATCGCCGGGAAAATAAGGAGCATAATGGATGAAGAAAAAGGGGAGGAAGATCACGAGACGAAGAGTATCAGGATAAAACGTGTTATAAATAACTTTTGATTTTCCCATCAAACTTAAACTTATTTCCTGTAAATAAATCAAAACAGGGTTTTCCTCCATCACCTTCCCTCTGCAGGAGCTTTTTTCTCCAAAGTTTTCCAACCCCTTCACTGGTCACTCAACAATTTTTCCCCTTTTCCCCCCCTCGCAGGAAAGCCGTCACCTCCCACAGTTTTGTGAGTGCTCTCCACCTTTAATGGGGGGAAGGGGACACTCACAGTTGTCAATGTTCCTCTGAGGCCACTCTTCGAGGGAGTTTTTCACTGAGTTGTCTGGCGATTTCTGCTCGGATTTCCCGATTTCATTCAGCTTCGGCGAAAGGTGTTTCGAACCTGAAACCCAAAAGAGAATAATGGCAAACTCATCGTCGGTATTTGTTAATACGTCTCGGCCGTTTTTGAAGTTGTTTCCTCTAATCCCCTCGCAGGCCGCAAACCCAAAGGAAAGCATCTGAAACTTTTTCTTTTGCTGCAGCTCACTAGATTTAAATTAAGGAGTTGAGAGAAAAAAGTTTTTTCTCGACTTTTCCTGACACTGACTTGGAATTATTTATTCTGGAGAAATCCCTCTCTCTGTAGAAAAAAAATTCTTTTAGTATTGAAAAAGTATTGAACCATGAATTTGTACAAATATTTGAACATGAAAGGAGAAAGAGAAAAAGATCTCGTTGACTTCCCTGACTCAAAAAAACCGCAAATTTAAATGGAAAATATCATTTCTCTAAATTCTCTTACCCCCCGTACTCCAATTCCACCCCTTTGTTCTCCCTCCCCCGCAAATGATTTACTTTGTTTTCTCTCTTCATTTTAACACTACTCACGTCGAACTTCAAGACTGTAGAAATTTTACTTTTTCTGAATCCGTGAATGCCCATCGATGTGTTGAGAAAGGAAGAAGAGGGCGAAGGTATACAATTTGAGTTTGAGTCCCAAAGTTGATAAGAATTTCCAGAAATGACTCATTTTTAAAATGGTCTCTCCGATTTCGAAAGAAAAAAAAAAAGAAACATTCGACGGTGTTACCTGTCATGGGGCGTCAACGAAACTTTTTCTACAGTTCCTCCTCGAATCGTTATGAAAAAACATTTCCGATAATGGCCGCATACATAATTGAACATCTCCGCGAGGAAGTTTACCCAACAAAAAGGGAAACTTATTTGGAAAATATTGAACGTTATATTTCCGGGAAAGTTAACCCTTCTCTTTCTTGAGAAAATACAAAGTCGAGAACAATCACGTGAAGAGAGAGAGAGAGAGAGAGAGAGAGAGAGAGAGATTTCCTCCTCATTGGTGGAAAACTTTGGCTGACCTCATGGAGGCCGATGGATGAATGATGAACAAAGTTTAAAGTCCTGTCATCTGTCTGTCACGCGATCAACTTGTCTTGTCCGGAAGTTTCTGCGATGGAGGACATTTTCAAACCAAAATAAAAACAACCCCCCCGATGAGGAAGGGTGACTTAAAATTAATCTCTAATTCTGAATAATAATGTTTGAGAAACCGCTGAAGTTGAATATGGACAACCGAAGTTTTGTGAATACTATAAAATCGTGCTTTTTAACACAAAATTGAAAAGCAGTAAAGTATCCATTAAAAGTACAAAAAAATCGTTACCTTTGTCTGAAGAAGGGAAGTAGTTTCCAAAGAGGGAGTTGTTCAGATCTCCCTTCTCGCCCGTGGTCGTGTCTGAAAATAAAAAAAAAGAGGAAAACTTTATTAAAACTCACAAGAAAATGCGAAGAGAAAAAAAAAATATACTCGTTTGCAGTTGAAAAGCCATAAGTTTAGATTAAGACCGACAGAATTTTAATATAGCTAATAATATAAATATTAATATGGGCGGAAGTTAGTCGTGAAAGCATTCTCCATTCTTCATTCTCAATTCTGCGAGTCCCGAGGGAGGGGAAAGGAAGAAAAGTTAAATTTGGGCGTGCCTGTCTGCGTGTCGTGCAATAACCGGGTTACTGTCAGCCCTCGACCTGAAAGATATACATGAAACACAATTGAAAAAGTCTCATCCCCCCCGCCGACTTCATCTGGTCCCGGAAAAAGAAAATTTTTTTAATCAAAAAACTTTAATTCCAGTTGTATTGAAAACCGGGAAACCATTTTCCGATTTTGAATAGACGGAGTCTTTCCTTTTTCTCCTTCCGTTAAAAAATCTAACATTATAAAATCAATTTCGTTTTCTTTTGTCCATTGACTTGCAAATCTCAAAGTCAATATCTACGAAGTGAGGAGAGGGAGGATGGTGTGCGTGGAAGAAGATTTTCGAGGACGGGGGAAGGACGACACGTTTCCGCAGTGGCCGATCTAATGTTTTCCTTTGACTGCAGAAACGATCTTTTCCAAACTTCCACTTTTCAGATTTCGATGTGACCGCTTAAAAATCATAAAAAAACACATTCCATTCCTTCCTGGCTTCATTTTTAATAAAAATTTCAAATTTCAAAAAATTAAGTAAATGAAATAAAGGTCAGTCGAAATTTTTACATCAAAGAAAAGTTTTGTCGGAAAATTCAAAAATGATCTTTAGGATTTCGATTTTGAAAAAATTCCATTTGAATATTTCCTTTGAATCATTTACAGTCTAATTTTTTTCACTGCTCAAAAAAAAGTGAAAGAAATTAGTAAAACTATCGGTAAAAATTACGGAATGATTTCAGAAATTTTCCAAAATGTCTATTCTGAATTTTAAATTGGAGAACATTTGCTGAACTAAACCGAATTAATGAGGGAAAAATGGATTCTTATTCTCAGATATTCTCGAATAACGGTGGCTTTGACGCCTGCAAACCTCTTCCGTTTAAAAGCTCAAAGGAAACCACTCCAAGGAAGGAATTAGCACAGAAGCCAAAGGGTTACCTGAGTACAACAGATTAAAGGTCAAAGGAAATAATTTCTCCGAATCAGAAATCAATCAATCAATTACAAGTCAGAAAAAAAGAAAAGTTTCCTTTCATATACGAAAAGTTGTTATAATCGGAGTTTTGACCGATTTTAAAATTAAAAAAAAAAATTTCATACTTAACAAAGGAAAATTTACACTTTATGGCTGACGTAACTTCATTAACATCAAAATGAGCGAAATAAGATGTCATAAATCAGGAAATCTCAGGGGCATTCAAGGAAAATGACGCCGGGTAAAGAAATTCTTATCAAAAAACCAAGGAAAATTTATGATTTCCTCCGGGGTAGCAAGTTTTTCCCCTTCTCGAAGGAAGGAGAGCGGTGGATTCCAAAGAGAGCGTTTAATGCATTTTAAACCTCCGAAGAGCAGAGTGTGTTTGGAAGACGAAGGAGGAACCGACACTTTTTCTTTAATATGACGACGTCAGCAGTGCAGTCAGTTATGAAATCACTTCGCTTTCAAAGTGTAAATATTTACATATTTTACAAAGGATTACACTCGAAAGAAAATACAGAAAGTATTAACCCTTTGCGGTCGTTTGTCTACTCTCAGCCACCACACAAGAATCTTATACTGTATGTATTTCTGTATCAGTTTTCACTTCTTTTAGGGAACCTCAATCCCTGACGAACCTATTCACGAACTAATACGGTGAATTAGTTACTGTATCATACTGTATGTCTTATACTGTATGCATTCCTATATCAGTTTATACTTCTTTAAGGGATACTCAATGCCCAAAGAACTAATACGATGCTCCATCGATTGGAGATAACAAAATTTAATCTAAAATCTAAACAAAAGTTGCGTAGAAACATTGTATAATTCCAAAGAATATATTCTAAATTGTATTTATCAGTAATTAGAGATTCTCTCTTGTTAAAATATGACTAAATATTAGTGAATATTATGTATATGTATCCCTGCTCTTTCCGAACAAATTAATTCCGACCAATAGATACCCATACACAAATTTTATACGACCGAAAAGGGTTAATAAAAAATAGGGAATTAAAGGGTGAAAGAGGAAAAGAAAATAAGAATACCAAAGAAAAACAGTTTTATCAGTAACATTTAGATGGTTTTCATTAATGAGTTTGTGTCGGTCAAAATCATAAGTGAGAGAGTGAAAGTCATGCGCACATATAAAGCCAAATGGGGGAGGATTAAAATAGGGGTGAGAGGAGCACGAAGGGGAAGTAGGTGAATAAACGAAAAACAAAGCGAAACTCACCCGAGTGCTTATCCAGTGAAGAGTCGGTAGTTTGCGGCCCTGGTGTGGTCGATGGCGGTGCAGAAGCTTCAGAAAGAAAAAAGAGAACAAGAAGAAGAAAATGGAAGCAAAAGAAAAAATAGAATCCGTGAGGGTGGTGAAAAGGGAGTGTTGAGTTCGTACAAAGAAAGTTTTTCATTTCTTCAACAGTTTTGAGACAAAAAGACTAAATTAATCTGATTGGTTGCTCCGAATGGGCGCAAATTAAAGGATAATTCCTGTCTTTTATCCATTCGCGGTCTTTAGCTCTCATTCGGGAGATCAAAGTTCGAAGCAAAACTTGAAACATATTTTTTCAAAAAAAACAACTTTCGAATTCGTTTAGAAAAAGCTTTTGCGATCGCTTAATGAAAACCGAACAGTGAAGGAAAATGTCGCAACAAACGTGAAATCTCAAAAAACGTCAAAATTTGTGAGAGAAAACCGAATTTGCATAAATTTTCACGGGAAAAGCTTGAAATAAAAATCATATTTGTTTCAGGGAAGAATAGCCCGTGGGGACACCCAAAAAATTATCATGTGCATTTTTATCAGAAAGAAAACGAGAAGGCAAAACGCCCCTTCCGTGTTGTTATCCGAGCGAAAACTTTTGACAGCTTTTCGCTCTCTCGTCAGCAGGTACATCTGAGATAAATCTCAAAATGCCCGGGAATCCACAAACGGTCATTACATTTCATCAAATACAAACTGGAGAAAAAAAACCCCCAGATAACCGTATTTCGAAGAGAGCGCAAACAAAGCTTTCATGAATTAATGTATAAGACAAATGTCGTTGGGGCAAATGTAAAAAATTAAAGAAAAAGGATGAAAGGGGTGCGAGGGGAAGGGTGAGTAGCGAAAGGGGAGTCTGTGGCAACTCCGGGAGGGAAATTTTTGTTTCTTCAAAAGGCAATTCTCGTGAAGAAGTTTTAATTTTAAAAGTCAATAATGATTGCGTAGGGGAGGGAAAGGGTTGAATCACGTGAGGAGTTCCAAAACAAAAAAAAGCTTTTCCTATTGTTTCCCGCCTTGAATTTTTACTTGTAATTTTCTAATTACTTTCCACGAAAAGTTTCTTTATTCGACCCTTTTCCGGGCATAGAGACAAAAAACAACGGGCCGCCCTTCTTCGATTGTAATTAAACCTCAGAAAATTTACTTTGTTTTAACCGTTCGATCTCTCGAAAGGGGTTTTTTTTTTTATTTTTCGAAGGGCAGGAGACAGAAAAGGCAACGCGGTTTTCCCGGGGATGAAGAAAGAAATAAAGAGGGTTTCGCAAAAGGGAAATTGCACCCCAACCCCTTCGCTCCAACATTATCGTCGATGGCAAATGCAACCCGGTTTCGGTTTAACCGTCGAGCCTTCTTTGCCCCTTTTCACCCCTCAACGGTTTTCTCATCTCCCGTTTTCAAATGAAATCCGACCTCGACAGCTTTGAGTTCACCCCGGGTCAGACTCGCGAATTCTTCTGCCACGTCCAAATATTCTGTCTACGGTCACGAATTCTCCCCACTTCTCCCAACGCCGGTCGAATGAAAGCCGACAAGTTTAATTTCTTTTACCGAAGTAAGGGATGTAAAAGTTTGATAGGAAGAGCCGACTAAGGGTGGATAAGAGATGAAGGGCAACATGTGTTGGAAGAAAACGTCTACGATGTCGTCATCTTCTGGATTCGTGTTTGTCCACTAATGAATAATGGAAGACACACCGCAGCTTCCTAATCTTCCGACCCTCGTCAGTCCACGTTCGGCCGATATCCTCCCCTCGCCCTCGCACACCCCCGGCACGTCTTCCGCTTTCTCCTCGGAGAGGGAAAAAATTTTTTCTCCGAGGAAATAAAAAAGAAACGTTAACACTATTATTGGAAATGTAATTTACAAAACACAAAATATGTGAGTGATACGGGGGGGAAAGAAGGGGGAGAGGGGGTGACTGGGGTTGAAGAATAGAAACGAAAAACATTTTAATTTCCTACTATTTCTATCTTTTCTTTCCCGAAATGGACTTTAATCTATTTTTTGACTTTTTTTCAAGGGAGGAGCGTAGGATGACGTTATTTCCTGTCATTTTTTTTCGCAGCGTTTACCTTTTCTTCCTGTGAAAAGTTTCGACGTTCCGCCCTTGTATTCTTTAACCGCCGCCACGGGGAAGGAAACCAATAAATAAATATAATTTCAATATCAGCTGGAAATAAAACTCCATGAGAATTTTCGGAGCGGGAGTTGAAAAGTTGTAAGGCTTCTGGGGAAGGGAGAAGACGGTTTTAAATAAAGGGAACCTCGGCACAATCTTTCCTGACACTTATTTTTGTTTGCTCTTATTATTTTCATCTTCCTTATATTTTTCCGGTTGTAGTTGTTGGGGCCCCCGAACGAATAGCTGACGATTAATTCTCTCCTTTAAGTGCTGAAATCTTCCACGAAGGTGAATTAAAGCCGCTAACAATTTAAAAAGAAATACAATATTGAAAAATCTCCCTCGGGATGAAAAGATAAAAAGAAAAGCAAATTTGGAAATTACGGCGGTACCAACAAAAAAAAAAAGAAAATTGAGAAACGACGGTTAAAAATCGCATGAATAGCTCGTTAAATTTCAACTTTTTCAAGATGGAAAAGTTACATTTTCCCCTGGAAAAAAGTTTTTCTTTAAACGAACGGCAATTATATTTTATTGTACCTTAAAGTTTCCCCACCCGCTTTTCCCTCCCCCCGCCCAGCACACCCTGACACTCTCTTCTTCCCCTTCTTTTATATTAATTTACTTTTTACGCAAATCCACGTTCATTATTATTATTTTTTCAAGTATTTCGTTTTTCATTTCTTGGTTGGCAATCATTTGGAAACTTTTTTTCTTCCCTTATAAACACGAGAGTGCCCTCTCTCGAAGATAAAAACGGGGGAAATCATTAAACGGTGAGGATTTTAAGCGTTTATTCAATTACACTTTGGCCATTTTGAATGGGACGTTTGCCCTCCTTTTTTACGATCCGTAGATCGTTTTACGATTCTTTCTGTCCTCGTGAGACACAGCACATTGTTTTCCACTATGTCAGCCGGTTTATGCTTTCCGAATGGCTCTCAAATTTTGAAAGAATCATTCTGGAAAACAGATGTTTCTTTTGTAATTATCCCGAAAACAACAGCGAAGGGCGGAAGATGGCCCACTTTCTGTAAATGACAACAGCAGAAAGAAGAAAAATAAATTTCAAGAGATTTACCAAAAAAAGACATTAATTCTGTGCGAGTTAATTAAAAAAAAATTAAATTTTTAGTTGGTGATTAAGCAATTAAGTAATAAAAATAAAAAATTTCTCGGTGTAGTATAGGGTTGCAAAATGGGAAAGGGTTATTTTAGACGTGGGACAGACGGACGGGGAAAAATCAGTAGATGTAAAGTTTCCGTTGGTTTCCTTCGGTTTCTATCTGATTAATTTGATAGATAATCGCAGAGGCTTTTCATTGCTTATTCATCTGAAAATCGTTCCCTTTGTGCTTTCCCTCAAGAACGGAGATTTTCTTTTCTTTTTCACCTCGCCACTTCTTCACTGGTTTCACCCTTTAATTAATTTTCTTAAAAATAAGCTTGGTTTACTTTATCATTTACTTCTCAAATCCCTCTTCTTTTTCTTTATTATTCCTTTCATTTCCGAAAGCACACAGAAAGCCCTCACTCGGTGCAACCAATACAGTGAGAAATCAAAGCCGGTGCTGTACTTACTGTACAGTCGAATGGTGCCATCGGTCTCTCCTCGGGGGTTCTTCGCCACGCATTTGTACGTCCCGTAGTCCTTGTCCTGAATGTTGGCGATCGTCAGTTTCATGTGAGTTTTGTAGGTGGGCGTCCCGACGGTGTTCTCCGTCTTGTATTTCTTGCTCTCGTGTATCATATGGCCGTCCTCTCTCGTCCAGTAGTTGAGGGACGACGGATGTGCTTCGGTGTAGCACTCGAGCGAGACGCTGTAGCCCAGTGGCGCTCCCACCAGTTGATGGGGGATCCACAGCATTGGAGGAACTGAAAGCAGAAAAACTCGGTTGACAAAACGATGTATTTCGCCCCAAAGCTCCGGTTATCGAACACGTGGCCGTGTGACGCTGAAAGGGACTCTCTTTTGATAAATCCGAACATAAACAAATCGTTTTCTCTCTCGCATATGTTTATTTTAATTGTCTCTCATGTGGGAGTTTGTTTGCGCGTCAAATTTGTAATTTCCAGTCTCGGTCTGCTGTCGTTGACTTTCGCATTGAATGCCCTAACCGCGGGGTTTTCTTCCTAATGAACGCACGTTTATTTACTCCTCAATTAAGGTCTCGAGGGTAGTTAAAAGCTTCCGACTCACATCCACGCTCACCCGACAACATTCCGGACCGTTCATGCAGTTATCATCTGGCAAAAATGGATAAAATGGCGTTTACTCTACAACTTTGAGCTACCGTGGCCTGCGAAGTTTTAATGCTACAAACGTCAAACATGGCTCATTTTAAAGCCCTAATGTTACTCTTTGACTGTACATAGTTTGGTCGAAATTGATCGCTTTGAAAAAAAGTTATGGAGCCTTGAGAAAATTGAACAACCTTCTTAATGGTAATTTTTGCAACTCATTCAATTATTTGAATCATTATATCTCAGAAACGGTGAATTTTAGGAAGAAAAGTGATGATACATTTTTTGTAGATAATTTTATCCTCTACAATTTTTATCTGAGCTGTTGTTCCGATAAATCTTACCGTTTTGCTGAAAATGGCGAAAAACTAATATTTTTGACCTTTTACGCCATTTTTTGAGGACTTCTGACATTTCATTTATAATTATACTGTGAACAATTTGACCAAGTTTGAGCTTCTTAAGAATTTATGTAACCTTTGAATGTCTACTTTGACTGCGGTTAAAACAGCAAACCTTTCTTTCTCCCTCTGTCGGTTTTGACAAACCAACGACGCCATCTTGTCCGAAACGCGTTAATAACCCCCGGATTAATTTTAATAAGTTATTAATACTTGTTGATGTGTGTTATCGAAGTCAAGAGAAGTTAAGAGAAGACATTGAGTATTTCGAGAGTAGTAAATTTCCAAAATTGAAGGGTGAAAATTTTCAAGCTGGATGAAGCTCTTAGCAAGAAACATAAATGGGAAGTTGAAACTTGCGGGGAGCGGATGGAGCGAAATGTTATTGTCGGGGAAATTGCTAATATAACGGTTCATTCAAATCTCGTTTCATTGAATTAAAAGGTTGTCTTGTTTTGTCCCGGGAAAACATTTTCATTCGCAAAATAAGAGAACTCTAAATAATATTCAACTTCTTAAATGGAATTTTATTTTAAAACGAGTAAAACTACTTTTCCAGCTTATTAAATGTCTTTCAAACATGGCGCCGTATATACCGAATGAAGGAGGCGCGGAAAGGGGATTTTGACTTCCGAATGAGATTTCCTCTTGTAAATAAATAACATGGAGGAGAGGAAAAGAGCCGACAATTCCCATCAACCCGAATACTTCCATTCCGGGGAGAGATTTTGTTTTAAACTTCACAAATTACTATAATAGAAATCGATTAGATGTAAAAAAATGCCAGAGGAATTATTAACAGCTCGTTAAGTCATAGACTGATTAATTACTCTTCATAATCTTCTCCCTCTTCTGTATCATTCACCTATTTCTTCCGGTTATTTTTAAACTTCCGGAAAAAATCTAACAGTAAAGGCAAAGAAACCAGTATAAGAAGACTGTATAGAAAGACAAAGGAAAGAATACTTCGCGACAAAGGAGATGGGAAGTTTTTAACAATCGGAAAAAGAAGAAACATGTTAAACACCAGAAGAGATGAAGATGTTCCGAATCAGTTTCCCCGAGGGAAGAAAAACACTTTTTTCTCACCCGAATTTCAGGTTAAATGCAAACTTTTCGTGTGAAACTTTAGAGCAAAGATATAGCGGAACTATAAAGTACAAAACCGAAGTCGTAATGGAAAGTGACGGAAGCGAAGTTAACGGTTTCTAAATTGACACCGAACTTAATAAAACGTGTCGTTAGGCTTTGGATTATAAAGAAGCTTTCATGCAATGTGACACAACCCGAATTTACCCCTTCCTTTGAATAATGCCAATTTCACATGATCAACACGGAATTGTCGGCAGGGCAATGAGGATTTTGTGCTGTTTTGTGCCCCTTTCTGCTTTTCTCTTCAACGTTTCAAGATGTTTTACGTGTTTTCTTTGCCTCAGTTATACTACAAATGCAATAGCGCTTAAAAGTATTCTGACAATACGAAATTTAATAGTTTCATAGTTAATTATTTGACTATAAGACTTTGCGTATTATTTTAGGGTTGAATTTTTCAGTTAACAATACAATTAATAATATATTTGTCTCATTAATGTCACAAAATATACAATTCTATAATTCTAAAGATAAACTCTTTGTTTCTTCTGTTATTTAATTAACCCTTTGAGTACAATTAACTCCTTATCTGAATTTGAAGTACCTTTACATTTACCGACATGTTTTGTCGGTGTATACCATAAAATAATACCATACGGTGCAAAATTATTAGATTTTAAGTTAGCTCATGTTCTTTATAAATATTTATATTTTTTTACACTTATATATTTATTTAAATTTTGTAATTGAAATGTTCTTTCAAAAATATATGATATTTATATCACCAAAGTAAGCAAATTACAAATAAAACGTATTACTCTTAGATATTAATCCATATAGCAATAAATTAAAGTCGTTCTATATGCATAAAAGCCTCTATATAATTCAGTACTCAAAGGGTTAATGTTATATTTATAAATGTTGTAAAGCATTTTAATGTGCGCCAATGAAATTACATTTTGTATGTAACTCTTACGGGTGGAAAAGGAAAAATTTTGTATTGTCAAAATACTTTTGAGCGCAACTGTATTCAAACAATCTGAAGTATAAAAATTGCTTTAGATGATTGTCATAACTCTAGATAACTAATAACTTTAGATCCTTAAATTTCCATAACTGTGGAAATTTATTTTCCGACATTTTGTTTTATAAAGACATTTTATTGTAAGTATAAACTGTGGCAAACCCTCACTTGGTTCGCCATTTTGGAATGTTGCACAAAACCTAACGGCTGTGGGTATGAAATTACGACCGACGATGACATGAACATTCAATTAAATTAAAAAAATTTAAAGGAGTAATATCATTGTTGCTTTTTATTTTTATGGTCGCCAACACCGATGTTATTGCTGCTTCCGTTGTTGTTGTTGCGGTTGCCTTTATTATATAAAAATATAAGGAAAGCTTTAAGAACCTTTCTCTTTCCCGTCCTTTCGTATCCTGTCTCTCCATTTTCATCCCTCCTCCCCATCCCCCTGCCTTTATTCTCCTTTCATTGAATATCATTTTCCAGTCATTATAAGGATCCTAATATTCGTGACCTATTCATCATACAATTTTTATTTTGAAAATATTTTCACTGCGACGTTTATTTTCGATTGTAAACTTTCCCTTTTCTTTTTTTTTTTTATTCCGATCTCACACAATACGAAACTCCACAAAGTCTTTTTCTTTCATTTTGTTTTTCTCGTAAACAGAACCGAACGCATCCTCCGATTCGGCTTCTTCGACGCCCCCACACAAACACCGCAGTTTTAAAACTTCACTGCTTTCATATCGTAAAACAATAAAGTTTCAGCTAAACCACGTGCTCAGGGCAAAGGTTTGCACTCAAAATAAACCGAAATCTTTTTTTTTACAGACTTTGTTTATGTTTTGCTTTTCAAAACCGGAGAATGTGTCAATTCATTCCGTACAATAATACTAATTGCTTTGTACTTACAGTCAACGCTGACTTTGATCCGTTTGCTGACAGTCGGTGGCACTCCGTTGGACGCAATACACAAATAAGCACCCATGTCCAGCCTACTGATTCTGCTCAGCTCGAGAACTCCTCCCTCCCATTCGGAAACTGAAAAAAAATGAAGTAGTTACAATCCCTGACGAACGGGTCATCCCCTTTCAATGCTCACCTGAGAGAGATTTGTTTATGTTGATCTTGGTTCCGTCGTCTCTTTTCCATTTGACACTGGGCGTCGGCGATCCGGATGCGTGACACATAAGAGACACGTTGGCGCCCTCCCGAACGATCACGTCCGAACTGCTGAGAGAGTCATCGATGTTTGGGGGCACTGAAAGAGAGGGAAAATATGAGGTTGGAAAGAACGGTGGAGGGAAAACGTTCAAAATAAAATCCGGAGGAACGTCTTGCGTGATACATAAAAATTTTTATTGTGAAAAGCCGGGAAGCAAAACGAGGCGAAATCATAGCTTTCATCTTTCCCAAGATTTCGATCCCCGCCCTCCCCTCCCCGGTTGGACCCCCATTTCCCACCCATCGACGCCACCTGTTGCATTTCCCGGAGATTGTTTGGCTTTTCCCATCTTTTATTATTTTCTAATTCCATTTCGTTTTGTTTTCTTCTTCGATTGCATTACGATCAGGTGAGCCCCATAGGGGAGCTTCTGCTTCTTCTTCTCCCCGCACTTAATCGCGTGCCAGACACTTTTCTAAACACGCTTATTTTAATTTTCTTTTTTTATAAATCGTTTTCAAAAAGTTTATTTCTCAAAAGAAAACATAAAAAAAGGGGATTAAAAGGGTTTTCGGACATTAATGCGGTATGAAATGTCTCAGTTGTCGTAACGACATTAGAGATACATCACTCTCCTCCTCCTCCTCCTTTTGGGTTTGTACGACATTTGGAAAAAAAAAGAGCTTTTGTCTTTATTGAATACAATGGCGGGGAAAATCCAATTAGAGAAATTATGTCATTAATCATAAGAGATTAGCTTTCTCTCTAAAAACATCTTTTCTTTTTTTTTTTTTTAAGTTTCTTTTCATTTTAGAAATTAATTCCGGTTGGTCATTCCGAGTGAAGAAATTGACAAATACGAGCAGGAATTAATTAATGGCTAACTTTCTAAAGTTGGGTGAAATTCTTTCATCGGCAAAAGAGCAGAAACTTTTAAGACATATGAAATTAGCATAATGGCGGCACCATCGTCTGGAAACTTCGCTGGAAATGACTTCTATGGAAATAATCCAACCTCTTGACTCTGGATTAATAATTTCAATGTTTTCAACTCTTTCTAATGGGATTTAAATTTTTCCCAAGAAAATAAAAGGGGAGTGGAGTGAGGGGGAAAAACGGGGACAATATCCTTCACCTCTTTGTTTTGCAATTGTTCCCGGATTCCTTCCCCACATTTGCAATTGTTTTCTTCCATTTGAACGGTAATAACTTTGGCAGATTTTAAACCTTAAAAGCGAGAACTTGATCGGAACAATGAAAACAATGCAGAACAATGTGTTCAATAGTCACCAAATTGGATATTTGTTTTCATTCGGAAACCTTTCTCTCCACCCTCCATAATGACCCGTGACCTAAATTCGACTAAGAATGTTATTCTCTTGAGTTTCCCCCCCCAATAATTCATTACATTCATATTAAGAGTAACGAAAATTCCCCGCTATCAGCGAAGGAATGAGAGATTTTATTGTAACACTCCTCTCAAAATTCAAAAATTTTGAAAATGAAGAAAGACGATGCTTAATCATGACTGTCTTCAACTGACTCCAGACAAAAGGGATTTGAGAGGCTGAACTTCCTGGATTGGAAGGACAAAATCCTGAGGAAAAGTCCTGCGGGTACATTTGTTTCTCGGCAGGATTGAAATATTTTCTTTTAGGAAAATTAATTATTACGTTAAACAATGTTGAAAAAAGACCGGAAAAGAGGAGACATTCATAAAATGAATTGAATTTCTTATTTTCTTTGTCTCGAGAAAAAACTCGGGAGAGAAAAACCCCGGGAAGGGATGATGAGGTTAACGCCTTCCGCCTTCTTCGTCAGGGGTGACATTTTAAGGGTAAAATGAGTTAAAAATAATTCCGCCGTTTTTTTTTTATAATCGCCGGAGAAAAATATTTAAAATCGGTACTTCTTTCAGCTCATTTCACGTTTTTCCATTTTAAACTGACTCGGGTTTTTTTTTGGTTGTTTCCTTTTCAGAATTTTCCTCTGAGAAAGACTAACAACCCCCGCCCCCGACTGAAAGAACAGAGTTTTTGGTGGAATACAAAAAAAACTACAAAAACCTTTCTTTTGAAACAATATGCGAAGGTAATGGTAAAATTCTTATGATTCTTTAAGTTTTTAATTAAAAACTTTCCACTCGTTTTTCCGATTCTTCATATCTAATTTCCAAATGTTTTCTGCTTTTTTTTTCTGTTTCCAATTACTTTCCCATTTCCGTTTTTTCTCTTCGCAACAAAAAAAGATTATAATGCAAAATAATACAGTCAAAAGGAATGTGCGAGATTGTAATTCTTGAAAAAGTTCAAATTATGCCTGAAAATTAAGCTAAACAGAAGCGATCAAACCATTCGCGGACTATATCGAGTGACAAAAACATTTATAAAAGCCAAATTTCAACAAAAGGCAGTTTTACGGAAACTCTTAAAGAAATAAAATGAAAATTAAAAGTTCGAAGAGAAGCTGAAGTGGGGAAAGGATTTTACAAATCTTTTTACAATTTTAAATTAGAAGCGGAAGAAAAAGTTAAAATTATCGATAAATTATTATTTCGTTTAAATTCAAATTGAGATTCTTTTGATTTAAATTAAGATTTCTGTTCACGTCCAAGATTAGTTATTAACACCTCCGTGGAATAACTCAAACAGAGAGAAGAAGATAAAGGAGATAATCCGGAAAACTTGATTCTTAGTTATGTTAGAATTTTCCACGGAAAATCCGGTAAAGAAAATTTTCACTTTTTGCACTTTAAGCAACTTTTTAAGAAATGGATAAAAAATTCCACAGCCGCAAAAGAGTGGCAACGATTGGGGCAACACCCAACATTCATTCAAAGCTCAATGAGCTTTCTATTGAATTAATTAATTTCAATTAGCTTAGTTTTTTATACTTTTTGATTAACACCCCACTTTTAAAGTGTTCGAGTCTTTATTTTTGTTTTAAAAGTATAACATTGGGCCTTCGGTTACAAAAGGGCTGCATCGAAGTTTGAAACGTTCGTGCGAAAGTCCTCGAAGATTGTTGGACAACCCTCATCCTCTAACTCTTACAATAAAAAGCAATAAAAGCCCTCCAAATAAGGTTCAATAAAAAGCTTCCCTGGAAAATTTTATCACTTTATGATTTGCAAAATGGTGCTCATCGAAAATTGGAGATTTTATTTTTTCTTCCCATTCTTTCCCTGCATTCCTCATTTTCTTTTCTACTTCTCATATAAAATGTATAATAGAAGACGTTTTTAGCCTCTGAAATTTCTTTCTTTTTTTTTTTTATTGTGTTTCCAACCCTTCAATAATTCTTACGAGCTTTTTTCTTTCTTTCCAGATTTAATGATGTCGTTCGCTTGTTTCTTTCTTTCTTCAATGAAAATAATAAAAACGCTACTAAAACAGGTCGCTGGGCGTCATGTGGGTTTTGCCATTAATTCCTCTGCAAGGCTTATTCGAAATTGGTTAAAAATCTTTTGCAGCCAACGGCATTCATCAGTTAAACTATTAGGAAACAAACTAAAAGTCACGTTTTGGTTGGTTTTTGATTTGCAATTCAACACACCTTTCGCGGATGAAGCGATTATCGAACGAATTCGGAAGAGAAGTGGGGAAAATTCGTCTGAGGAATATCGGGTTTAAAAAGTTTTGAAAAATACGGGAACGGAGAGAGAGAGAGAGAGGGGAGGGAGAGAGAGATAGAAATAAAGAGGAAGATTCGAACTCCTAGAAACGGTTTCAAACTCCGCGACGGGAATTGAATTAAAAAAAATTTTTTTGAGGGATTTTTTGTTTTAGCCGCCTCAGATACTCAGAAAACGTGTTTTGAATGGCCAACGCGGAAGAAACGAAAGCAGCCGAGGATTCGCACAACAATTCGGAAAAAAAAGTTTTTTAATGAAAATAATTTTTGAAGCTGACCCCAACACGTGACAATACGACCGTTTCTATTAAATCAAAAAACTTTTCTACTTTCCGCCGCAAAAGATTAATTTCATTGTTGGCAAAACTTTTATTATCGCTTTTACGGTAATAAAAATCTCCGCCGCCGCATCCTGCCCAACCCTTCTGAACATCCCCGACCATGGACATCCCTTACCCCTGGACAGAAACTTTGAGCTTTTGCCTAACGATTCGCCGATTGGGCCGCCATGTTTCTTTTATTTAACCCTTTGCGGTCGTATAAAATTTGGGAATGGGTATCTAAAGGTCGAAATTAACCCTTTTCGGTTGTATAAAATTTGTGTTTGGGTATCTATTGGTCGGAATTACTTTCTTTGGAAAGAGCAGGGATACATATACATAATATTCAATAATATTTAGTCATATTTTAACAAGAGAGAATCTATAATTACTGATAAATACATAAAATAAAATATTCTTTGGAACGTTGTCGATTTTGTTATGTTCAAAAGACGACACCTCGTTATCTCCAATCGATGGAGAAATGTATTAGTTTTTTGGGCATTGAGGTTCCCTCAGGAAAAGTATAAACTGATATAGGAATGTATACAGTATAAGATTCATATATATTCGTATAGTTCCTTGCTGTGGTGGCTGAGAGTAGACATACTAAGGGTTAATAAAGGGTTAAGACCGCTAAGGATTAACAGTAAAAGATTGTCGCATTGTTTCATTCACTTTTTAGTCACTTTATGGTTTTAAAATTTAGAAAAACAGGGAAAAACATAGTGTAAGAAAGAATAAGAAATGGTAGTAGAAAACCAAACAAATCGAAAAAGAATGAAAGTATTGTGAAAGTCAATGAAAGAAAAATGAGTCAGCGAAATGAAGAAATAAAGAAGGTGAAGAACTGAAGAGACAGAATAAGAAAAAACAGAAAAAAGAAAAACAAGAAATCCGCAGATTGTGTAAAGTTGACTCCCACAGGGGTGGAAGAGGTAGTCACGCATTCTCAACTCAATTTTCAGACAAAAAATCTCAGCTGCTTATTCACAGATTTAAAAATAGGAATAAATTTAAAGAAAAAATTGTCTTGCCAGGAGGGAGGATGGAGAAGGAATTGAAGAGTGAAAGGGGATGAAGAGTGGAAGAGGAAATCAGAATTAGATCGGGAGAGAAAGGGAAAAGAAAGAGATGAATGGTTTCTGTCAGCTTCAGTTTGGGTTTCCGTTATTTTTCTTTTCATCTCGAAATATTCAATATGGCCCCACCTAAGGGTAGAAGTCACCCCTTTAGAAAGGTTTTCGATTTTAACTCATTTGTTTTTTAATTGAGGTCGCCGCTTTGTTTCCTCAAAAATTAATTTTTATGAAAAGGACTTTTTCAAAAAGTCTTCGTCTGGAGTAGTAACCATATTTTTTTTAGGGTGAGAATGGAAAGGACTTATTGAAAGAATAATGGTTTTGAATTTTGCGTTAACCTTAGATAAATATGTGGAAACAGTGTCACTCAGAGAGAGAGAGAGAGAGAGAGAGAGAGAGAGAGAGAGTAAACACAAGCAACTGCAATTTAGAAAAGAACAGAGAACTACAAAAAAATAAAAGTAGTATTTTGATACCCAATGAGTATCGAAAGTCTCAACACCACTTCCGTCTCTACTTTAATATATTATTAAATATTAATTGAGTATATTAAATATACTCAAATATTATTTCCGAGTTCTCGAAAAAAGGCGAATTAAAAAGAAAAGGAGTTTTTATTTTAATTTTCTCCAAACGAAGTTTTTCCGGTATTTTCCTCTTCCTCGTCAGGAAAGGAAAACATTTGATGAAAAATTTTTGTTTTTTTTTTGTTTTTTTTTTATCAGAAAGTGTAATAAATTGACCGGGCATTTAGTTAGGATCCCATTCTTCATGTAGATACAATCTCGACGTTTCCTTATGACTCGAGTGAATCACTCCAGAAAATGAAAACGAAGACAGGAGAAGTCAGAGAAAAATGGGAGAGAGGAAGAAGAAAGCAAACTCACCGACGACGTGGAGGTACCCAAATTGCGTTTTCGCCGTGACGGTGTTTATCTGACACATGTACCGTCCCTTGTCTTCCTCTTGGACGTTGTTTATGTGCAAGATCCAGGTTCGGTGTTTGTCGTGGGAGACGGAGATTCGGGGATTTCGGGTTATTACATGAGTGTGAACGGTCAGAATTGCTGACTGCTCGAAATGCATCCACGCCACCTGCAAAAAAATAAATCACAAACTACAATTAAACTACAACACTCACAAAACCCTATCACTGTTCCTGTACAGAACTGTCAGCAACCATCGTTTGCAGTCATCTCTGTGAAAAGTGAAAATCCAACCCCTGAGTTCGCACCCTGAGGGCCCCATTACATTACACCGTTTCAACCCCCGGAGTAATCCCACATTCGTCAGAAAAAAAAAACAGGCATCGATTAATTAAAAAAGGCTTTTCCATTTTCGAATCCGAATTGAAATTTTTTTCGAATTTGGTTTTTTGAGTAAGTGAAAATCCCCAGAAGGTGCAACCGATTTATTGAAAGAATGCACATTAAAATTTCAAAAAATGTTGTTTTTAAATTATGCAAAATTTGCTTTTTTCCTTTAGATTTTGTCAAATCGGGGAAAACGATTGGAGGGAGAAGAAAGGAAACGGAAATTCCGCAAAAGGAATTTTCTTTTTTCCCTTACCTTTTGCTCTTTTAGCCTAAATCAATAATTCTTTTTTTGTTTCAGGGGTTGGAAAAAGTTTGGTTGGGAAGAGAAAATGTGAGAGGGGAGAGAATGTAAAGCCAGGTCGGAGTCGGAGGGGATCGCGAAGAAGAAAACTTTTGAATCTAAATTGAGGTAGAAAAATTTTCATTAATTGATTTAAAAGCAAGTGAAGCAAAACAAGTTTTTGAAAACATAAAAAGAAGCTCAGGAATAACGTTTCTAAAAATAATTTAATTAAAAAGTGACAACTATTTAATTGGCGGAATAAATTTTAGTATCGTTAATATTTTTTAAAATATTAACTTCGCTTATTATTACACACAAAATTATGTCACATAAAATCTGTATTTAAATGGAAGAGTAAGCAATGTCTCTATGGTATTTTCAGAGAAGCTTTCTAAGCGTTTATTTAACCCTTTTCTCTTCGGCCAAGAAACTCCCAAAAAAGTAGACGAAATTTACTGTATTAATTCCTTTAAAATATTTTAGGTACAAAAACTAAATTTATTTTTTCTCTTTCGAGTAACATTCAGTTACTCCTAACATTCTTTAATTCATTCGTAACTAACATCTTTTCCAACACTTTTCATTCATCCGTAACTACTTTAAATTCCTAAATGCTTCTGAAAATTTACATAGAGTTTGCAGAAAATCACTGCAACAGAAATGCATAAAATTATTCCTGGAAAAAATAAAGAAAGTGAAACTTAATGAAGTCACTTCTCAACTCTTTTTTCGGTTTAAAAAAATATTCGGTCCTTTGCCTATCAACACTTCTCTCTGTTTCTGTACAAAGAGGTCGTTCTCCAGGTTCTTTCCCGCATCTCCTGTTTAAGTGTCTCCTTAGAATGATTGAATTTTACCTTGAAATGCAAAACTTGGCACATACAGGGAAAACAAAATTTCAAAAAATGGGCCAGAACCCCGCCGTTGCGTCGCCTTCGCCCGGCGCCTTTTATTCCTCGCCTTTTCTACTTCTCCATCTTTTTCCCTCGTTTTTTACTCCCCACATACTTTATACACATTCCGCAAAAGGATGAGATGAGCTTTTCCCCGTTAATGTCGACAATCGGTGTTCTGCCAATTGTAGGACATCTGCTGTTCGGATTTTCGCAATCTAAAACATCTTGAGGAGCCAATAAGTGAATATTTGTGAATTACTCTAAACTTATACTGTCATAAGCTTAGTAGAATCGAAGTTAAAAACTTTCTGGAACGTTCCATTAGGGCAGAGACAAACTGTGCAGAAGTTGCAGACTGTTAGAGAGAGAGATCACTTTTAATTGATATTGATGAAGTCCGAGTGATTTTATGTAAGGGTTTGTTTTTTCATCAGATCGAGGTCAGTTATACAACATATGAAAATCAGGTTTCAGGTCGAGGATAACTAAGAAAAAGGCAGAAGTTCTCAGTGGTGGCATTAATATTACAAAAATAAGCGGAGAATTTGGTTTAAAGTTACGACAAGATTTTCCTTCTGTCTTGTCGGAATCCGCTCCCTCGCCAACCCCGAGACAGCAAAGAGAAGGGGAAGATTGTAAATACGGTTAATGGCTGAGAATTTTTCTCCTAATCTAAATTACGAGTTGTTGAAATTCCGTTAGTGGAACGTGCGATGCAAAAGGACGAAACACCCGCAAAATCAATAGCAACCCTCGAATTGTTTTCTCTTGTGCTCCGATTCAAAATTCCTGTTGAATCCCTCCGTCTCCTCCTTTCCCTCCCTCCTAATCCTTCTCACTATCAAAGACATGTTTTTTTCCTTCGACGAAATCTGTCTTTCAGCAGTCTTACCTCGTCGATAATTTCCCTTAATTTTTGCACGGCGATTTGCAGCGTCGTCCTTTCAGCAACGCGTCGGAATCTTAAACTTTCGACATTACAACAACGAACTTCTGTCGCAAAAAAAAGAAAACCGTTGTGGCCTTTCCACTTTTTTTGTTTTACTAAACCTTTCATTCTTATGCTGGATAAGCTGCGCTGACGGCAAAACAATGTGAGAAATCAAAGGAGAACTCGAAAAAGATTCGGTGAAATTCAAAATAAATTTGGCGTTTATTTTCCTCCAATATTTTTTTTTGGATGGAAATTGGTATTTCCACATCCTAATCCCGATTCCCAGTGGAGGAAAGAACCGAAAGAAATGGAAGAATGAACCAAAAAAAAAGAGGGGGAGGGGTGGGAAAAGAGAGGAAGCTCGAGGGCGAATGAAACGGAATGAACCCTTCGCGAGAGGAAGTTTTTCAAAATTATGCATTTTACTAAGAAAGTGTAACAAGGAGGAAGAGAATTGTGGGGGATGAAATGAACCCTTGTTTCCTAAGCCATTCGTCTTGTCACTACAACCGACTTCCACCGTCACGAAGTGTCCGTATCAAGATAAAACTATTTTTTCACTTCCCTCAGCTTGACATGACCGAAAAGTTTTTTTTTAAAGCTTTCGTCTTTATTGTTTTCGCAATGTTTTTGCAATTTAAAAAGCAGTCGACAATGACAAAAAAAGATTGTGGAAAAGTGCTACAACGGCTATTGTAGTTTTCTCTGTTCACCCAATTTATTTAATTAAATAAAAATTAATAACCGTCTCTCCTCCATTTCCGTGAGAAATTGCTCAGAAAACTTAAGGGTTAAAACTGAGAATCTTGTTTCCATGCATTACTTTCCCCGTCTCACCGATCAAAACTCTTTTTCTTGAGAATCCACCCCCGACCCGGAATTTGTCAGCTGAAAAAAGAAGCTTTTGAATAAGAAGATAAATTGAAAAAAAATTCAAGTAAAATGATCAAAAGAGAAAATAAAATTCAAAACCAGACGAGAATGAAGGGAGATTCAAAGAAGGGTGAAGTCAAGATGAACACTGAAAACCCAAACGTGATAAGAATATCTTTAAACAAAAAAAAAAAAAAGGAACGTTAAAATAAAGAAAAAGAGATCGGAGTGAGCGGAAGAAGAGGTTGAGGTCAACATTACAAACGGCAGAATAAGTTAATACGTTTATGATAAAAATAAGTTAATTACATTACGACGACTCGGAATTCCCACGAGGGAAAACTCATGAATTTATTCGGAATCGTCCCGGAAAAGCCGGGAAATTAATAGCCGAGACGAAAGAGAGTGAAAAATCGAAACTCGTAAACTCTAAACTCGGATTCATCGACGGTTTATAGGTGACGTCATAAATTGGCGTTTTATTTCGAAAGTAAACTCGAAATCTGTTTTATACTGTCATGTCAATCCGCCTTCTATGAGTTTTTACATGTTTTTGATTTTTCCCTTTGTGGTTTTCCAGGAGTCGCACCGTAATGGGGAAATTCCATTCTTCCTTCTCTTCTTACCTCCGTTTCACGAATTTTAAAGCACTTTTTTATGTAACTCAAATAAAACTTTTATGGTTTTTAAATTTGCATTTAAAAAAAAAAAGAAATGAAAATTGTCGACTGGATTTAAAACAGAAGAATACGATCGCATTCAAAGACCATTACTTCATTCTAAAGAGTGTCAGTGAATATCGGAGATTCTGCTGCAAAGCAAAGAGAGAGAATCTTTAAGATTTAGAGAGAGAGAGAGAGAGAGAAACAAACAAATCACAAAATGGTTCAAGAGCCAAGAAGAAATGAAAAAGAAAAATATAAATATAAGAAAATAAATAATAAAAATATAAATATAAAAAATAAGTAAATAAACTTAAATATAAATCCAAATTAGTAACTAACTATAATAAATAAATTAATTAAAAACTGTAAAAAGTTAAAAAAAAATAAATTTATTAATATAGTAAAAATAAATAATTAACAAAAATAAATTAATTAATGTTCGGGGAAACTGAGAGCGATCTGAGAGAAGCAGGGGTCACAACAGAAGATATACAAAGACGAGACACCCTGAAGAAGAAAATAGAAAGCACAAGTTTCCAAGAAAGAGCCAAAATGGAGAGAAAAAAGAAAGGAAGAACACAGCAAGAAGATGAGAGAATACTGGAAGAAGAGGAAAGAAAGGGAACAGCAGAAAAGAAGAGGGAAAAGTCGAAACCAACGTGGCCCATTCCCCCAAGCGAAAAAAAAAATTAAAACCTGTATAAAGGTTTTATATTATTAACTAAATTAAGTATAAAACTAAAGAGGAAATTAAGTATAAAGAAAATAAGTAATAGACTCATAAAAAAAGAAGAAAATTAAGTGAAGCGACAGAAACAAAAAAACAGAAAATTTGAAACTATTAAATAACGAAACAGAGGAGATAAAGAAATGGATTAACGGATGATAACGAAGAATAAAACATAAAAGAAAATTTTAATTAAAAAAAAAAAGAGAAAATGTTCTCTTGGAATTACTCAATTAAATTCTAAATTAATTTCATAACTGCTGACGATCAAATATTTTCTCTAAACAGATAAAAATTCAATTGGAAAATTGCGCTTTCCCCAATTCAAGCCGACGCCATGGCTATTAACTTTGATTTCAAAATTCTGAATAATATTCGTGCGTGTTGTATATTTTGAATTCTGTGGAACACAAAGATTTTTCTCAAAAGGAATCCAACGCTTTCCCGGATGTTGACAAAGCAATACCCGACAAAGCAGCGCCATTATTAAATGAGACTTGGGATTTTCCGAGGAACAGACAAAAATTCAAGCCACGGGGAATAGTCCAAAGGTTATGGCTTTCAGTTTTTGACGTTCAACAAACTGGAAATTTTATCCCTTCTCATCGAAACCTCTTTTTCCTTTCTTATTTGCCTTCCTTGTGCATTGCAGTGGCTCAGGGCAGTTTTCCCAAAGACATCTCTCTACACTTTGAATACAATAAAGATAGTCAAGCTGAAGTAAATTGTTCTTCGCTTTCTGTAATATAATATAATATAATAATTTAGCCTTATCTCGGCCGAGGGCATTAAGGGAGTATAAGCAACAAATTTTTTATAAGCAACAATCAAAACAAAGTTATAAATAAGGTACAGATCCAAAGATAAACAGGCACCAGGTCAGCTATAATTTTTAAATTATATAAAATATTCAGAATTAACAAATTAAATATGAACTTGTAAGTTAGATAAACAAAACATTATGTAACATAGATTAAATAAATATCATAATAAAAATTAAATAAAATCTTAACAGTCAATAAGTTAAATATAAATTTAAAAGCTAAATAAACCTAACGTTAACTAACATAAAATTAAAAATAAAAAACATAACAAAAATGAAATAAAATAAAAATCAATGAATTCAATATAAATTTATGAGTTAAATAGACATAAAAACGGGGATCTAATTAATTGTAACGTTGTAAATTATAAATAGTAAAAAATTACAATAAAGCTACTGATTTTAAATGCCTGTTTTACATACATGTTATTCGAATAAGAGAAAACTTCTCAACTTCGCTTTCTGCAATTTAAAAATTTTTTGTTCGAACCCAAATACACAGAGAAAATCGCTCAGGAATGTAAAAATTCCGGAGACGGGATGGTGTGTAGAAAAATAAACTATATCTTAATTCAGATAAGTGCACTGGCGTACACAAGGGGAATTACCAAGATAAGTCTTTCCTTGCAAAGTTTTTTGGAGAAATGAAGGCTGAGAAAGTCTTTCGGGAGAATTTGTTTTTATGGGCGTATTTTTACTCCGAAAGCTAATCGTTTTTCTGTCATCAAAACATTATAGAAGTCGCTATGACAATGGCTTCCAACTGTGTACGAAAAATCACTTGTAGTAGCGCTCAAAAATATTTTGACAATACAAAATTTTTCATTTTCTTAGTTAATTATTTTTATATAAGATTTTATTATGATTGTATTAATTAGTTATCAATACTATTAATAATATATTTGAAACTTGAAAACATTGAAATAACAAAATACACAAAACATAACATTCTTCTTAGTCTTCTGCTCTTTCTTTAATACTCTTACTTAGTTCTTTTATTAGTAACTCTTTGTTTCTTCTGTTATTTAATTAATATTATATTTATAAATGTTGCGAAGCATTTTAATGAAAGCCAATGAAGTTTCACTTTGTAAGTAACCTTACGGGTGGAAAAGGAAAAATTTTGTATTGTCAGAGTACTTTAGATCGCTACTGTATATAATGTAGGTGATACGATTCCTTGACTATGAATTTATCAGGAATTATGCGAGTAGAGATAAAAGTGGAGGCAATGAAAAAGTAGGACAATGGTCAATTGGAAGGTGAAGCGCGCCTAAAACCCTCCAAAATGTTTTTCCCTTTCCCACCCTTTCGTTTATCCATTGGAAATTGTTAAAGTTCTCGGATTCTCGACGTTGAAGACGGGTATTGAAAAACTTGGCGCGTATTTTACGCAAGCTTTCCACGTTGCTCCGTTGTCAGTTATTTCCTGGCAGTCATTTTAAATTCCCCAAAAGCTCTCAAAAGCTCTTAGATTATTCTCTGCCTCGCATTTCCCCGTTCCCCATACACTTCTCCGCTTTCCCTCCGGCTTTTCTTCCCATAGTTTCTTAACTCCTTTATTGTTTTCATCCCTTATGTGTGACCTAACTTTTTAATCTTTTCCTCGGCACCAACCTTTCAACCATGTAAATTTGTAAAGCAAACAACCCCCCTTTCGTCTCTCCTCCCGAGCCCTCCCCCTAACTTGTCCAACTTGACTATCTTTCCACTCGTTTTCTGCCTCTTCCGCCCCGAGCGAGAGTACATCCGGCTACAATTTTCCAATTTCATCCCTTCTATTTTCACTTTTTCTTCTATCGCAGCTTAAACCAGGCTCGCTTTTCCAACACTTTTACAATTCGACTGAACAGTTACTGTTCAGTAACAGTACTTTGTACTCGTGAGCACCATCTTCGAAAAAATAAATGGAAAGGAAAGTAACAGTCAGGTAATGTTATTAGGGTAAATTGGAAATATATAAATTTGTCTCCCGCGTGGGACTGCATAAGCGGAAGGGGCAAAAGGGAAGAGGGAGAAGGAAGGAGATCATTAAGAGGTGTAAAGTCAATTTTGAAAGAACGCCTCCCCACTTATAAATTAGAGTTACTTGTCAACGTTTTCCGCACGAGACTCAGGTTTTCTTTTGAATGACGATAGAAATGGCGGGAAGAAAAGAAGCGGGGGAAGAGGAAGAGGCTTTTGAGTTCTCTTGCATGATTTAGATGCCTCGGGATAAATATTTGCAATGCAGACAGTAAATCCTTCCGGAATGTGTTGGCAAAACTGTTTTGGGTTTCCCCTCCTCGGAATTCTCTCTCGGAGAGGAAACCCAAAGAGTGAACTTCCGAAGGAAATTTCAGTTTGCGTTTGCCACGGACAGTGTGAACTCTAAATTTAAATTTGGGCCTGAATACCTGAAAAACTTGTAAGCTTTTTTTTTCAACTTTTAAATGCAAATGAGAGTTAAAATCCCATAAACCTCTGCAATTAAAGAAAAAATGTAAAATTAAAACATTTAAATCGGCCTAAAACAATTGACCAAATGAATCAAATTTGAAAATTTTTTCCTTGGAGACAAAAATTTTCCGGAGTAAACCGGAAACAATAAAATTGAAATATGAAAGGAAGTTGGGACGCGGAGAAACCCAAACTCAGGTACTCGACGGGGGGAGGGAGGGGGAGGAAAGAAAAAATGAAAGATGGGGAAAGTTTAATAGTCGAGTTTTGTTTCCGACCCGACTCCAAATCCAAATGGTTCAGCAATTTTTACAAATATGAAAATTGAACGACAGCAAAGCAGAGTCGAAAGGGGGGAAAATGTTTAAAAGAAAGTTTTGCAGAATGGGCAGATGAAAGAGGGAAAATTTTTTATGTATTTTAATGAAATACACTTTTGATTTCCAATAACGAGAGTTTATATAAAACGCATAAAGGCAATTTTCCGCCGGCGAAGGGTTTGTCCTTTAAGTTTCAGGAAGATGTGAACACTCACACCTTTTCCTCGTGTGTAGTGTAACTACATCGTTTGCTTATTACAATTTGCCGAGTAGAACTCATTAATTCAAATGCCAATTGTAACTTAACAATAACAGAGCTTTTCAATCAGTTAAACATTGTAACACCGAGTAACAATGACTGCTTAAAATCACCCTCCGACAGCTTGTTTACCTTTTTTCCCCATCTTTTAAACATCAAAATCATTCACCTTAAACCTCAAATTATTAAAAAAAAAAAATGTTTTTTCCAAAAGAAAACTCGATCGGATCGGAAGAAAAAAAGTGGAGTTTTGAAGGTGATAAAAAGCTCCCGTGCTCGCGTTTAGATGCATTTGGGGGATGAAAATCAGCCCCTTTTGACTCCTTCAATTTTCTCCCTCTTTTCAGAAATGACACAATAACAAGTTCCGCAACCTCATTCCGCAGACATAAAACGTGAAATAACATTTCACGAGTAATAGTCTTCAAAGCCGGCTTTCTTCACCTCCGGCTTCCCGCCCGCTTTTTAACTTTTCTAAAGTATTTTCAACAGATTCGGAAAAATGAGAAAAGAAACGGAAAAGCAAGGACAAGAACGAATCTGAAAAAGGTTGCCTTTTATACAAATGTTTTCTCTTTTTAAGCGAACGCCGTGGGAGCATTCTCAGAGTATTTGTTTACATAAAAGCTCGACTGTTGCCACCGTTTCCGTTTCAGTTTAAATTTTTTTTAAAGTAAATTCAAACTGAGAAGGGGTGAACAGTGTAAACGGGGTTGGATTTCTAAGAACAGTTCGGGAGCTCTTCCTGAATGTTCAGATCATCCATAGTGTCTCCTGAACATAATTTCACTTAGTTTTCTAAGTGAGATAATTTCTACAATAAATACATTTTTTGTAGATAATTTTATGCTATACAATTTTTGTCTGAGCTAATTATACGATATATAAAATGGCGAAAAACTACTTTCTTTGACCTCTGATCCCTCGCCATTTTTTCCCCCGATTCTTTCGGATTTTTGAAGACCTTTGATATTTTTTTTATATATTTATATTTGATATAATTTTTTTCAAATTTTATCAAATTTATACATTTCCTATATACATATAATAATTCATTTAAGTTACATAAAGACCTTGTACATACAATTCACTGTATGATTCCACTAGTTTAATCCACCATATAAACAAAATATAAACAAAATATATAAACAAAATAACAAAATTAATATATAAACAAAATTACAGCTCTGCAACCACATAAGTAATATAAACACAGAGAGACCTGTAAAGTGTTAAATAAATAAAAACTAAAACACTAAACTAAAGTTAGATAATACTAAATACATAATATAAAAGGCCTCTAAAGTGGGCTAAAATTAAGACAATAAATAAAAATAACAAATAAATTAGTTGATAAAAATTAAATAAATAAATAAGTTCAAAATACAAAAGTAACTAAAAAATGTTTAAAAAAAATTCAATTACAACACTTTACAACACATACATTTTTACAATCACAACACATACAATTACAACGTATTTACTCCACTATATAAAATAAATTCCAACTAAATAAATAACACAAACACAGAGATGCCTGTAAACCCTTTGATATTTTATGTATAATTATACTCTGAACAATTTGACCAATTTCAGCTTCTTAGGAATTTATGTAACATCATCCTTAATTTGACTGAACTAATATTATTTCTCCGTGAAAACTTTTTAACATTCTTCATGTGAAAAACATTTTCCTCAAATTATTTCTGAAAGTGGACATAATAAAGGGAAAGCCCAGTAGAGGTCGTTGGAGGAAATCAATTCATGAATAATATCCGGATCTGCAGAAGAGGGAGATTGAGAAAAATCCGAAACGAGTCTTCTCTGAAGGAAATCTTGAAAAGCAAAAGCGAAGGAAGGAAAAGAACAGGGGTTTCAACCCTCGGGGTTGAGTCGGTTAAAATTCATTTCTGGGCAACTCCCGCAAAAGGGAAATAACCAACACCCGGTGCGGTGTTCTCTGCGGTTCATCCTTTAATGTTTTTCAACCACTTTCACTTCCAGAGCAAACCGAACAAACTCTTAATGTTTGTTCCGCCGCCGCCGAGATATGCTTTTTTAAGAAAAAACATATTTTATTTTTTAAATCTTTCTTGGCGAGGGCGTAATGGGGTTAGTGTTTCATTAGGCCTTCCGAGGCTTTCCAAACGGAAGTGTTTTAGTTTCTTATTATCCGGGATGAGAATTCTCGAGGAGGAGAAGAGGGCGTGAAACACCCTCGAGGGAGGGAGGCTCTTCAAATTCACTTTCTTATGCTTGCACTTTCTCCGGTGCCTTTTGTTTCGCGTAATTGGAAATGTCTCCGCACAAAGACGGATGCTCAAATTCTCTTCTCATCAGAAAGTTGACCTCACACTCTGATAACGCATCTTGGGCATGTAAAACCGAGGAAAAAGAGGGCCCAATTTTTTTTTTTTGGAAGAATGCTCAACCCTTTTTTGCGGGAAATTTTATTTATTTAATCAATTTGAGTTAGGACCTTTTCGGAAGAAATGTTATTGGGATCGTGATGAGATTGCTAAATCGGCGTTGATTGCGGGAGTTGACCAGATTTTTCCTTTGATTTCTTATCTCTGATGGAGTTCATCGATTTCAAAAAGAATTTCTGTTCCTCTCACTTCCTTTTAACCCTTTGCTTCGTTTTTATTTTAACTTTTTATCACCTGTTGTTAAGAGGAAATATTACAGTTGTGACAAACTTTTCAATCCACCAAAATCGGTGAGAGCAAAGAAATTGGTGCACAGAATTTGGGTCTGCAGCTTTTCATTTTTAATTACCTATTGTAACGCTCAAAAGTATTTTGGCAATACTAAATTTGTGCCCTTTTCCACCAGTAAGAGTTACTTACAAAGTGAAATATCATTGACTTTCATTTAAATGCTTTACAACAGTTCAAACATACATAAATGTGATGAGTCAGACAATGGTTTCCGGAAGGTTGGAAGGTTGACAAAGAAAGAGAGAAAGGAAAAGAAGAAAGTTTGTTTATGTTTATGTTTAGAATGGAATTAGCTTTGATTAGTTTCGGAATACATAAAATTCTATTTTCTCTAAATTATTACATACATGTAATATTAAATAAATAACGAAGAAAGAAAGAGTTTATCTTTAGATTTATATAATAGTATAATAACTAATGATAGAATTTAAAATTACATAAGAGTATTAAAGAAAAAAAAGAAGACTGAGAAGAATCTTATGTTTTGTATATTCTGTTATTTTAATTTTGACAAATATATTATTAATAGTATTGATAATTAAATAATACAACAATAAAATAATTAACTAAGAAACTGTAGAATTTTGTATTGTCGAAATACTTTTGAGCGCTACTGTATTTTTATATGCAGTATGTATTTTATCTGTTACTGTATATTGTATATGCAGTATATTTTTGCTCAGCAATGAGTCCTAATTTTTTCAGTCGTCATTATCTAAAAAATATGCTTTTATTGCTCTAAAAAGAGAACCATCTATTTCGGAAGGGACGAAATAGAGTGAAAAGAGTCTCTCTCTTGTTTTGACTTAAAGCAACTCATCAGTCTCCGCCTGTGAATCTCCAAAATTTTTCTATTCCTTCAACTTTTATTCAAAAGAGAACGCGATAAAAAATAAAATAAAAAATGACTTGAGCCCAAATAAAATATCTTATTCTCGGATTCGAATGAGAGAACCCAAAAACATACAGTTCCCCGCTCTTATCGGAACTAAATTTTATAGTCGGGGGGAAAAAAAACCAAATTCTTTTCTGGGAGGAGACTTCCCATTTCCCCCACCCCCCACCGCCCACCCCCCCACAGTCGCCCTCCCTTCCTAAGAAAGTCTCCCGCAGATGAGGGGAACGAAATTTGAAATGATTTTGATGTTTATGAAAAGCGGAAAACTATTCCAGTTGAATTTATCCCCTTGTTTCCGTCAGACCTTTCATCTCTTTCCATTTTGTTACCCAAATTTAACCCTTTTTTCTTGTCACGCCTTAATTATACGGATCGAGACTTGCAAATGCTTTTTAGGCGCGGTTTACCCACCGCGTCTGAAAACCTTCTTTCTTTCCCTTCACCTTTACACGCCATTTCTCTTTCTTCCCCTGTTTATAGTATCTGTCACGATCATTGATTTATTTAAGCGTTGTCTTAAAAGCAAAGATAAAAATGAGAGGAGATAATCTCAATCAAAGGAAGCATAAAAGATAAGAGGCGGAGGATTATTAACAACCGCTCAATTGAACACAGGAGATTGAGGGTGAATATTATCGACGAAAAGATAGAAAACGTAATTTAGACTTTTAGACCTCGAGTACTCAACCGACATGACTGCCCTGACCCTAAGGGTGTAATTTCCTGCCGAGGGTGTTGTTCTTTGCTACCCTCTGCAGGCATCGTAAGCAAACTATTTCCTTTTTCTTTCTTTCCTTTGAGTGAATACGTAAACTAATTCCGGCTCGTTTAATTCTTTTTCATGAAATATAATCTCGTTCAGATGAAGAACAAAGAGGAATGAAAAATTTAATTCTTCTAGAAAGACTCAAAAAGAAAATTGGAAATAGAAAATGGAAATTTAGTCAGGAGAAATCAGAATCGGTGAAGAACTACACTTTTGGTGTAATAAATTTTAGTATTTCGAATATCCGTTCTTTTTCCACGCCTTTTCTTCAGCATCTTAATCCCAATTTTGTTTTAACTGTTTCTCCTATTTAATCCACCAATGGGGGGTACCATATATTGCACATATGCCGGGGGTTGGGGCGGCTGAAAGAAGTTGCGGGTGTGGGCGGGGGTGGGGGAGAGATGGACTGGGAAAACTTGGAGTACTTAAAAAATTGGGGAAATTTTTGATACTGGCCAGAAAATTGAGAAGAGGTCTCCGGTACTCAGGATAGACTGAACTGAATTACGTCCTTTTTTGTTTTCTCTCAATTGCTCATGTATCTATTCATTCCCTCTCATTTCCCTCTATTATTTTGTTATCACTGTTGTTGTGCTTTATTTATTTTTTTATTTGTTTTATTTATTTTAAATTTATTATGACTTCAGTATTTTAAAAATATAATTCAGTTTTAGTAGTGAAAAACATAACATAGTTTAGTATTTCGAAAGCTCAAAGTTTTATTTTATTTTATTCCATGTATTTATTTGTAAATTTTTTCCATTCATTTATTTTATCTTCATATTTTTGTTTTAGAACATTACAAAAAAGAAAAGAAGGAATGTTATTTATTTATTTACTATATGCTTGTGTTTATTTATTTATTATATCCTCGTTGTCTATTTATTTCCTATATATTTATTATTAACTTATTCCTTCTATATTTGTTGTTTATTTATTTATTATATGCTTCTCTACCCCCCTAAACCGGACTGTTAATTTTACTTTGTAAATTTGTACCTGAAATTAATTCTGTAAAGTTTTATCCGAATTTTCTAAATTATTATAGTGCCGAATTCGAATTTGTAAAAAAAATCCTAGGGATTTCTTTAACAAATACCTATGGGTGAAATAGGGTAGAAATATAATATATACTTAATCCACCATCTTGTTCCACCTCACTTTGCACATTTTTCAAAACAACAACTCTTTCAACACCATCGGCAGCAATAAAATGGAACTATTGTTGGGCAATCTTGAAAGGTGAAAAAGTTGAAGAGCCGATGATAGTCGAAAAGCTTTTTCTCTTTTACTGGCATTTTATTTGCTCACAATTTTATTTTCAAACTCATTTAATGTTCGTCGGGCACTCACCCTCATGCGAAATCAAGGGAAGAACTCCCTTCGCCCCTTCTCAAATAAAGGACATTTATTTACCTTGTATGTGCCGAGATTCTTGACGGAACAGGCCAATTTGACGCTTCGACCTGCAGCCACTGTCACATTTTCTATCTGATCTGTGAACTCTGGATCTTCCTGAACCTTCGGAGCTGAAAAGAAAAAGGAAATCGCTCAAAACAGTGCAGATCAATAAGGTTCATTTGGGTTACGGTTTCTTCCAAAAATATTTTGCCACTTTAATTAATTTGATTGGTGTTTTCCAATCGGGAAAAATTTTCCCAATCGATTTGTTTTGAAACATAAGTTGTAAATTAAAATTCATAACTTCGCACTCTAAAAGACGTCAAAAATTAATTAGAACAAATGGGGTTGTTTATGTGAAAAGGTTTCTTGTTTGTGTTCCCTGACTCTGTCGAACTTCTGACCAACAATGGCAATAAATTTCTTTCTTGTTCGTCCTTTTTATTTTTTTTTATACTTTTACGAGTTTCTCTTTGAATTTTCATTCCCAAGATGGAATCTATTTGCTTGTTTATTCATTTTTGCATCATATGTTTATCCTTTTGTTTTTGCCATTTCTTCTCCGGTAATATCTTTTTTATGAGTTGGAGAACTTGAGAGTCCATTCGGAAGATTTCATCGCGAGTGGGAAACCCCGTCCGCCATTTCCCATTCCAATAACGGTTTTTCTTCCGAGAGAAGAGGTTTTCCGTCATTTTCCCGTTCCCATAACAAATCCTAATTTTCTTCTCTATTTCTCAACGACTTAGTCATGCTTGACAATAAGATATAGCGATACATAAAATAAAATACGACTTGAGTCTACAAATTATTTATATTTTTTTTATTGGGTCATTGAACTCACAGATCGGCGTATAATTACATATCAAATCCGTTTTAGTTTACTTTTACATCCCCCCAACAACTGGAAAAACGGTTGAGTGCCCCTCGTTTTTGGTTCCCACAAAATAAGAGAAGGGGGCGGGTTTTGGGAAGTGGCGGAAAGGGGTTGTAAAATCTGGTAATCCCTTTCAGAGTTCTTAAAAGAGAAAGCGAAGGCATAAGAAGGAAAGGGCATTTCCAGAAGCAAAAGTGTAGGAAATTAATTCACTTAAACATCAAAGAAAACTCGCTTTTGATGATGAGAAAAGATTCTCCCGAAGAAAACTGATTCGGTCGAAAATGTCGAAATGTGTTAATTTCGTACCGAAAATGGAACTTCACGCGCGAAAGATGAGGACCATCTTCTCAGTTTCCTTTCCACTACTTTGGGTTTATTTTTGGGTTTTATTTCTGATCGACCACCACCTTCAGAAACTGTATCTTTTTTTGGAGAAGTAAATTCACAGAACATCTGAATGAAAAAGAATTGAGGGATAATTTAAGCTTCTTAAGTGTTATAGTGAAGCGATCAAATCTTAGCGTCTTCTGCTCCTCTTTGACCTTAAATATTAAAATTCTTAGAGACCTTTTTCCCTTCATAAATAAATCAGTTTCCGCGCAGTCGAAAACTTCGATAACTCACAATTTAGCTTTTTCATTGTTAATTCGAAAGCTCCCGATTTCCCTACGAAGAAGACAAAATGGGAGGAGAAATTGAAGAGTATAACAGAAGAAGAAATCAAACCCCCAACTTTTGTCGCCTTTTCGCGAACCCTTCCTTAGGTGCAGGTTCTCAAACACAGACAATCAAATAATGGAAAGCTTTTTTAGTTTTCTCACTTTCTCAAGGCAAATATTGACTTCGGAGTTTTCACTCATCACGGGATTTGATTTTAGGCGCGATTTCGTTCCGACTGACATTTATTGATGTATTACCTCGCATTAATACCTGAAGGAAATGAAAAACTGTTCTGTCCTCACTCCACTTTCGTCGGAGAAGCGAAAACGTAAACATGAACTTCCGGTGAAATCATCGGAAGTCAACGACGACGGGAAACAATGGATGTCAGCAGATCCCGAAATGAAAATGACAACTTTTTTCGGGGGGAGGAGGGGAAGGGAGAGAGGGAGAGCCCCGCATGATAGATTTTCAAAATCGTAAAGACAGTTCCGGCTATTTGTTTCGCGAGTAACAGTTTGAGAAACTTTCCCATATTCTTTATTTAGTTATTATTAAAATTTTTTAGACAGAAAATAATAACATATAATAATAATATATTAACCTCTGTTTCGGGCGAAAATTTATATATTATTTTATATATGTTAACCCTTTGCAGTCGTATATCTGCTCTCAGCCACCACAGGAAGGAACTATACAAATATATACGAATCTTACACTGTATACATTCCTATATCAGTTTAAACTAATCCTCAATTTATATTAAACCTTTTCATCAACTGATACAATTGGAGATAACAAAATTTAATCTAAACAAAAGTTGTATACATTGTATAATTCCAAAGAATAATTTATAAATTGTATTTAGGAGTAATTAGAGATTCTCTCTTGTTAAAATATGACTAAATATTACTGAATATTAGTGAATATTATGTATATGTATCCCTGCTCTTTCCAAACAAATTAATTCCGACCAATAGATACCCATACACAAATTTTATACAACTCGAAAAGGGTTAAAAAGAACGCACAGATTTAATAAGTCAATGTCAAAAACTGTGATAACGAATAAATTAACATTTTATAGCTTTGATAAATAAATAAATACATACACAAAGTAAAATAAAAAGAATTAAATAATCAAAATATAAATTAATTAAAAATAAATAACAACAAAATTAAAATTTTAAAGTTTCTTTCTCGAAATTTATAGCTTTGATAAATAAATAAATACATACACAAAGTAAAATAAAAAGAATTAAATAATCAAAATATAAATTAATTAAAAATAAATAACAACAAAATTAAAATTTTAAAGTTTCTTTCTCGAAATTTATTAGCCTATTGACGCGTAACTAATAAAAATTCAAAAGCTTTCCCTTTAAGTAGAAAGCCGACAAAATATTCGTGGACGAAGAAATTTCCTTTTTCTTTGAAAGTTTCCAACCCGTGTCCAACCAACGTTGACATGTCGGCTTGTGCAGAATGTGGAAAAATTCATCTGCGGGGTTGATGGGGAGGAAATCCCTCCCTCGTCCTTCGCTCGGATTCCAACTTCGCACTAGGGGAAGGAAAATGAAACGAAGATGTATTTTATTGCGGGCTATCTTCGTTATAAATAAATAATTAGATTAATTAGGTTCTGTAAAAGTTGGCGGGGGGGGGGGGGGGGGATGGAAGGGGAGAATCGCAAAGTTCAACGGCAACTTTTAAACAAACTGATTTTTAATTAAATTTTAATAGAATCCGATGACGATCTTGTAACTCATTTATTTTTTCTACCTTAATTAGTTATTTAATAAAACGGTTTAATTAAGATTCAAAATTTATGTACCACATTTCGTTTTTAAAAAAGTAAAAGTTTTCCGGATTGGGGGGGGAGAAGGGGCTGTCAGATCAGAATCAGAAACTTCTCTTCAATAACATCTCAAAGTGGCCATTTTGAAATATTTTAAATCCGGATAACCTCTGAACTATAACACTAGCGAGTTAGAAACACTACCAAATGTAGTAATTTGTGATAAGAGAGCCTTTTTTACGAAATGTGGCTGCTGTTATACGTGTTCGATGACAAGGCACGACATATTTCAAGATTTTTGAATTATACGGCTTCTACCCGGCAATGCGGGAGCAAAAGGGGGCGAGGGGTGCGGGGGGGGGGGTTATAGTCATTTCCTGTAAAAAGTGAAGGCTCATGTCGAAATAAATGTATTCTACTCGTCATTTTTATTCTCCTTTTTTAATCAAAATATCACGTGTGAAATGAATGTTGCCAACTCATCCCTTTTCCAACCCTTCGCTCACCAAAAGACGCAACAACACCTTGTCCTTTCTCCTTTTCCCGTTTTTTTTAACATTTTTATTGGATTTTAGGTTTCCCTTTTCGCTTGAAAACTTTCCTTTTTATATTCTTTAAGAATTAGAGGAATTTATTCAGAATTAAAATTTCCAAAGAATGGCAAACCGTTAGAAAAAACGAACAAATTCAGTGACTTTTTGTGTGTTAGATTGGTAAGACTGGTATAAACAAAAACAGAGTTTCTAAAAGTAAAAAGTTAAAATTAATACCCGTATTTTCTCTAAAAACGAATAACTCAGAGGTATTTACACGTGCCCATGAAAAAAAAAGAAGATTCGAAGTCTGATGAAAGAAGTTTTTCTTGAGTTGTGTAAAGAAATAAACATTTTTAGAGTAAATCCCCAATTACATTTTATTTTTTGGATCTAATTTCATCGCAAAATTACTTCTTAAGTGCTTTTTTTAAAGAAAACTCCAAAGGGAGGGGAAAGGAAATCGGTAAACTTTGATTGATTATTTATTTGAACAGTGCTTTAGGTTTTTTATTCGCCTTTTAAGGATGCAGAGAGCACGAATTTTTGAACCGAACCGGTTGAAGCTTTACAATTGTACTTGTTAACATGGGAATAACGTGAGGATGATAAATAATTTAAACTTTCCCTGAAGTTAATAAGATTTGGAGTGTTTGTTTGTTGAAAAAGGCTTCAAAGACCTTTTACAAAAGTAGAATACATTGTTAGACGAAAGGTATTCTTTAATTTCGACCAAACAGGGAAAAAATGAATACTACCATTTAAGGTATATATACCATATATGTCATTTAATACCATTAATAATGAGAAAACTCACCATTTGAAAGGGTTGAGGAGAAGAAAAGGTAAAAATGGTAAAAGGATACACTAACCTCGTTGCTCGAGGACTCAGGATGATGGTTTCTTCATTCACTAAATCATAAAACGTAAGGTGATCGCGTAAAAAAATAACTTCAACACTCTCTGAGATCGTTTGACTAAGTGACGCTGAGATACTCTATGCCTTTGTGACCAACCGTCCCGCCCAAACCTTTGGCATAGAGTATTCAAACAAAAATTGGCGCGAACATTCCCTCAGCCTTCGAAAACCTTTTCCCAACACCGAACTCCCGTGAATTTCTTATGTCAAAAATTATAAGTAAAATCAGAACGACAGCAAAGAGTAAAAGACGATGAAAAACATAGAAGTTGTTTATATCCATCAGTGTAATTATTTCCCCATGATGAAGTTTGACTTCTTCAGAATTAAATCTTCTGCCCTGTAAATGTCTCAGCTTCTTAAATCAGAAGTCTTGTTATTTTTTATTGGTGGCTAACGGAAAGCGAAAGGAGGAAAGAAACAAAGAATAGAGAAACAGTTCAAAGTGCAAAATTTGATCACCTGATCGAGTTTAGCAATGCCCGCCTCATTCTTATTAAGGAAAAGCTGTTGCATTTGTCAATCTCCCTCAGAATGAAGAAAAGAAAATAAAAAAATCTCGGAAAGGAGAAAAAAAGGGAGGGCGAGAGGTAAGGGATGAAGATAGGGGTAGGTGATATTGTCATGAGTCGCACCGAATGTGTCACAGCCCCAATACCGTGTCACTCACTTCCTTTCTTGCACAAATCGATTTTAATTTCAGATTCCGAGATAGAGCTTACTCCTCGCCTCTCTCTCTCTCCTCTTTCCTTTTTCTATTTCTCCTCCCATCATGTCATCATCTCTTATCCTCACGTAATGAAAACCTTCCAAAATTAACCGTCAAGTCAACCGGCTTTCCCTCGATTTTTTCCTCCAAATTTCCACTTTCTTCTTTATTTTTCCTCGTTCGGTTTTGTCTGACTCAGACCGTTCTGCAGCTGAATAACTGATTTCGAGTTTTTAATTTTCACATCAGTTCCGTCAGCGAAATTCCTCTGGAAGGCAAAAAGAATTTCCCTCTAAAAAGAAATTCTTTAACTCGGAGTGTTTCCTTCACGTCCGGTAATGGTCACAAGAGTTTATTGCATTAACCGAAAAGAAGTTTGCGGGGGTAAAAGCTTTCTGCGTGGCCTTCTCTGATTTTTTTCTTTGATAAACATTAGCCTCTTTTTGTACTCGCCATTTTTTGTTCCCTGTTTTTTACTTATTTATTACCAAGACTTATTCCTTACCGTTACTTGTTATCTATCAATAATTATTTATCTGTCATCACACTCTGGTACTACAGTACCTGTTTTAATTGTTGTTCATTACTACTGTTATTTATTATTGTCATTTATTTATTTATTAACTTATGCAGGATTCTAGTCATTTATTGCACATGCTCTCTCTATACAAAATACAAGTTAATAAATTTAAAAACTTTTACACAGTTGTGTATCTTTAATGCCCGAGGGCAAAATAAAGTATGTATTGTAACTGTATTGTAAAATTAGGCTCTTTGAATCGTTGATTCGAAAGAAAAAAAAGGGGCAAACGAAACACTGTAGTCGAATTCGAGAAAAACTTTCATTCATCCAATTAAAGATGGCGTTAATATCCCGTCCGATAACGGCATTATATCGCCTTTTACTTCCCTTCGACACTTGTGAAATCCCGAAAGACTTTATGCGAGGTCTCCATCATCCCGAATTAATCCTCAGCTTAATTCAGCCCGTAAACCTCGATGACTTCCTACTTTGAATTCATAGCTTTCTCTTCTTTTCCTCATCTTTCGTCACTTCTCCCACAGAATGAAAACGTCAATGCAACGACCGGAAGTTCGCCACTGCAGTTTTCCCCATGTAATTTTGTTTTATTTCTCAACCTGCCAAAGGAACGGGTTCGCCATTCCCTCAATTGGCGTTCCTTTGTTATTCTGCCATTTTATATTCTCGAGAGAAAACAGAAGCCGTAAAAAAGCTCGACCTTCGCGCTCCCTTTGCCCCAACCAATTTTTCTGTTTCTGTTAGAGTCCTAAAATAACGAAAACCTTTTGCGTGGTTGGTAACTCCATTTACATTTTGCCAATCAGTGGAAATGCCCCGAGGAGAGAAAAGCTTTCGTAAAAGTTAAAATAAGTGCCTTTTTGAGTGCCTTGAGCGACCGGAGCTGGAATAATTTTAATCGCCACCTCAGTCTCTTCCATAATTCCGATCCTTGTGTTGGTGTTGAACCCCAAGAGGACGCAAAAGAAATGGGGATTGTTTTGAACAAAATCGGTTTTGCCAATACTGAGAAGAAAAACGACAGAAAACAGAGAACAAAGTCTTGTCATGTTATTTGTTACAGGAGACGTGTCCTGGATTTTAAACAGGTTCTCCCTCATTAACGTCTTGTCATCCGAAAGCTCTCCATGATATTTTTTACTAAAATTTTCCTTAAAGAAAGAATAAATTCCAGTGATTTTGTGCATTCAAAAAAGGGGTCCATCTTTCAACATTCGGAATCAGAAAATCTCTAACAATTCCTCTTCTAAAGTACACTAAACTCTTTCGGGAAGGTTCCACATATCCTTCGCCTGTGAAAAACTAACCGAAAACTCAAAGAAAAAACAATAAAAATTATTATTAAGTAATCCATTTGCGAATGGTTTCTTCCCGTCTATAAATAAAAAGAAAGCAGAAAAAAACGGAAAGTGATTTCCAAAGTTTGGGGTTGGCCATCGGCCAATTTTCCAAAAGCGGATATATTTCCTTCGGTTCCCTCAGGAACCGGACAGATATGGCACAATGTGAGTCTCACCCCATTGATGTAATTAGAAAGAAAAGAGGATGCTGGCGAGAGGGGATGTAGAATCCAAATAAAAATAAATTCAAATGAGAACCAATGGAGACACACTGCAAATGTCGCACATATCCCCGAACAGTGTCGTATTCGGGATTAGGTTCAATCGCGAAAAGGATTTTTATTGAGGAGTAAAAGAGCTAAAGTGACTACCTTTTTCGCCATGATGGTTCTCCTAATGGAGCAATCAGTGGACGTGTAACGGGTGAAAATTTCAACGAAAAAACCGAAAGTGGTTATATGGAAACGTGCCGGTTTCTTAATGCATTTTTTCTTTTGTTTCATCCCTCTCTCATCCCTCAAAGGGGGGAAAAAAATCAGGGAAAAGTTCAAAACGAAGAAATTTATTGTGGGCGAGATCGAGCTCGTAAAAACTATTGGAAGTGAGGGACAGACATGGCGAATCTGATTTTCTACGACTTAAACTTGTTTTCGTCTCCCTCCTTTTCCTCTTTTCCTTTGACACCATATTTGTGCTTTTTCGTGTTGTCCTTTTTTTGCGATTCCTCATTAGAAATGGTTTCTTTGTGGTTTTTTAGAAGAGGAGTTCCGCTGTTGTTATTATGCAAACATTGAAAATACAATGTGTATTGATAAGAAATACACTATTCGAAGGGAGAAAACTTCCGCCGGAAATTTGTGAAAATTAAGGAATTTACATTGAACAATTTAGAAATGAAGGGAAGGTTGTTTAACTTTTGAAAATTTATTAGCTTTTATTTCAATTTCTGATCAGGGGGAAGATTCTTTTCACCTCTTTCTTTTCATCAGCTCTGAATTAACTTTTGACATTCCGTTTCACTTTCAAACTCAATTATTTATTTTCATTAATAAATAAATCAATACTGTTTTCAGGGTCAAAAATTCCTGTTCGTAGCAAAAGAAAATGGGAGGCTATCCTCGCCATTTCTTCCCAATCTCTCTCTCTCTCTCATCTTTCCCACTTTCATTTTCAAATTTATTCTTCCCTTTTTCATTTCTGTTAAGCTTAACTCCTTTACTCCCACGCACATTTGTAATCATTTTCCTTTCCCCGGTGTATAATTCCTTCTTTTCGTTTAAATCTCCTGTTTTTTTGCTCTCGTCTGTATGAGAAGTATTTTAGGGATACATTCGTCCCCACATTCTCTTGACTATCGTTCAAAAAATGAGTTTTTTGAAAACCAGTTTTTGGTTGTCTCCCTGAATTATTGATTTTTCGAACACTCCAAAATAACGTTCCATTGACATAAAGTCCCCCTTTTCTTCTTCCTCTGCTCTTCTCTTCTTCCTTCTTCCTCCTCAGGAATTCTTGCATCTTCCGTAGGAATTCAAACTCCACAGTTTCGTTTTCAAACTTAAAAAGTAAACATGAAGCTTATGTTTCTATTTACATTTTCCCCTCTGCTTTTCGCTCCGCCTCAGATTCTCTCCAACCTGTGTCATTTGTTTTCATCTCCGGTTCACTTAAAATTTCTTGTCTGTGAGTGCTCTCCTCTTGAAAATTCTGCTCCCGAAATTTTAATTACGTCTTATTGACTTCAACTCGGGTTTAAATTAAATCGCTGACTCCTCACTGAAGCTCCCGGGAGGACGTGCTGAGTTTTTTGGACAACAGCGAAGACGTTTCCCGCAGCATCGTGGCATTCTGTATGGGATTCGAGAATTTGTGTATTGAGGATTAGTAAAAAAATGTTTAGATTCGGACAATCATAAATACTTTTTTTCGATGCTGACGAGAAAACCGAAAAATTGTCGAAACTAATTCAAAAGTTAACAAAAATGGGGGTTTTTAAACTTTTATTATTAGTTTCTGCTTTTCTTTTTTTTTTCTTCTTCTAAACCGCTTTATTGTTACAACTTCCTCTCAACTTTCATAAGACGTAACATAAATACAGAGGTTAAGTGAAACTTTTACAATCCTCTTCTGCAGCCCTTCGCCCACTCTTTCCTTTCCCCTTCTCTCCTCTTTTATTTTTACTATCCGCCATTGATTTTTACTGTCGGTTTTTCTGTAAAATTAAAATTCTTTTTGGCTCATTCACACACCTTTATTTTTCGCTTTTTTTATTCCTCGCAGGTCCAGACGAGATGTTTCGTACTAAATGAATAACTTACATGAGATGACTCTTTAATAATAAATTAATAAACAAACAGTGGCACATCGGCGGTATTTTACTGTAATTTAATTTTACTATATTTTATTATATTAACTTTAAGATTCATTTTTTAACTTATATAAAATTATACTAGTTTTACTATACTAACTTTAACTTTTAATCTATATAATTATTTAATATTTCACCTATATAAAACTATAAAACTATACTAATTTTCTTATACTAACTTCAGTGTTTACCATTTTAAATCCTTTTAACCTCGTGGTATATATGTTATTTATTTTATTTATTATTAAATTTTGATTTATTTATAACTACCTAGATTTAATGTCTCACATATTTGGAAACTTTATATGTATACTTACCTTATAATGGCGAAAAAAATTTTTTTAGGATTATCAAAACGCACACCCCCTAATTTTGTTCAATATACTAGTCTTTACTCAAATATAAAATTTTAACTTGATACGTTTAGTTTAACCCGTGCCTGTAGAGCCTCAAAGTTTTACAAAACATATGTTTTTCGACCACTTAATAATTTCTAAGAAAATCATTTCAGTATTGATAAAACGGGTAAATTTTGCTGAAAATATTAGTTCCAATGAAAATTTACTTTATTAGTATCAAAAATTGGTATATCATTACTCAGAATATTTTCTTTTTAAAGTCTCCTTTTTTACAGTGTGGCTAAATTTTTCGGTATTTTACTCTACGCAGCGTAATGGGAACTCTTTTTGTTCCTCATCTGCTGTTTTGAGGCCATGGAAATCCTGAAACAGTTTAACGGCTCTTTCAGCTATGTCATTCGTTGCTTTTTAAACAATAAACTGTCTTTTTGGCCTCCACATACAGTATGCAGAGTGCTGCATTCCCATCCCATAAAGATAGGTCTCCTTAAAGAAAACTGGCGTCAATTTTTAAAAGACAAAATAACTCATTGCTCTTTTGGAATACAAAATCGCTCAAAGATTTTCCTAAAGCAAGAAAAATATAATTATAATAAGCATAAAATAATATAAGGGATGAAATACCACATAGCATACAGAGTGACAGACATCTCTTCTTTCGATGGGACATACTGCATCTCTTTCATCATGATATGAATCACCAAAGTTTTCTTTTTTCAGGTTTTTTCTAAAGTATCAAATTTTTTCTAAAATAGCAAATAAATTATCTAAATTTTTCTTAAACTCATTCAGTTGGCGCTTATTAAAGAGCTTAAAGAGCATGGCGGGGTCTTCTTGGAGGCCTCGCCAGACCTTACGTAAATCCACAAGCTTTCTTACACAGAGCAGCACAGAGCAGCTCTAGTTGGTATTCTGGCCTTTTCCCAGAATAAAAGGCACTCCCGAATGACAATATTCGTGCTTATTTATCTTTGCGAATGTTAAAAAATAAAACTGCGAGAAGTTGGCGATCGAAGGGTAATTTCGCACCCTATTATTGATTTATAATACCCTATATTTGATGATTTACCCCACCAACCAAGAAAATATATTTTTTTATCACTTCTTAGCTCTCCTGACATTTTAGAATAAAGAAAGAATTCGCATTAATTAAAGGACAAAACGAAACTGCACGAGAATAACAGTGGGCGTGCACCGCGCATAAGGGGTGTTCCTACAGGTTCCTACAGGCACGGGTTCCAGTCCTCCAAATGACGTAAAAAAATTTTTTTTAGTGTTTTACAATCAAATGAACAAAATTAGGGGGTGTGCGTTGTAAAATAAAAACTTCGAAAAATA